>CM070824.1:31582022-32152692 GCA_036326025.1 Chrosomus eos | reverse complement strand
GACCTGCATCCTGAAAAGTTACGATTTTTTCATCTCGCTGTGCCTGGAAAAAAACGAGCGCGGACTGCATCGATCGAAATAACAAACTTGAGTGCGCAAAATACGCGATATGTGAACTAAATTTGTATCAGTAATTTTCGTTTATTCTGTTTAGTTTTAATTTATTTTTATTTCAGTTTTAGTAATAGTAATACTTAAACTTATTTCAGTCTAATTTTCATTTAATCTTTTTAAAGGTTTTTTCATCTAACTTATATAATTCTAGAACGTGCTATAGCTTTACGCAGGGCATGCCTGTTCCTCTCGAACTCCATCACACAATGGCACAAGGCCACATTCTCCCCTGCAGTCTTTGTTTGTGTGGAAAACACTGTTGCCAGGCAACGACTAAAGCCAGGAGACTGTGCCATTCTAGGATGAAGGTAGAGCTATATCTGTGCATAAGTGTGGGTTTGTTTGCTTGCATAAGCAGGTATGCTGGTGCATTGAACGTTTGCTGTGCAGGCAGATGGAGATACAGAGGTATTAACCCTGTGGGGAAGCGAGACTGTTAACACTATTGTATCTGAATCCATTTTACTTTCATAATGCAGCATATCTTTGAGGTTCTCAGGTTCTCAATTTCCATATTTACTGTAATGTAAAATTCCAACAGCAACTGTAGAAGAGAAACACAATTTCATTCCCTCATTTACTCATATTGTTGAACAACAATAATGCTACTTTGAATGTAAATTGGGACTTGGAAAAGGTGATTCACTATTAACTGATTCAGAAAAAAAAAAAACTTTTTTTCTTTGGAATAGTGTACACTGATTATGGAAGCTTGTTTCTGCCACAGAATAAAACATTTTAAAAGGTAATTGCGACTTTTTATTTCACAATTGCGAGTTTACATCTGGCAATCCTGACTTTATTTCTACCTGGACAAAGTAATCAGATTACTTTTTCAAGTAACGATTAGTTGTGCATTACTTTCAAATTTACAAAATATAAGAGCTACTTTTTCAAAAAGTAAAGCAAGTTGGGAGAAATTAGGAGTGAAGTGCAGAAGTGTTGTGTGCGCTGTCTAAACATGATGGTCATTGTAGTACTGTGAGCATGCTGCATGCATACTTATCTCACTTACACACAAACAGATTCAGTATTTCTCAAAATTAATAAAAACCGTGAGATGCAAACTCAGAATATTACACAAACCTGGAATAATTAATTAAATAATACACATATACTTTATGTATTTAATCTCACTTTATTACCCAATGTCTTTGCTGCTCACATTCGATGATCCAAATCAACCATATGAATAAGCAAAAATCAGTGTTTAGTTTAGTCACATTTGTTTCATTTTTTGTTTTGTTTTTATTCCTGAACTGTAAGTAGGGAATTTTCTTTTGCGTCCTAATCTCCTACAATCCAGAATTACAAGCACAGCTGAAAGCTTTTAAAAAACAAAAACAAAAAACGCAAGCCCAGCTCAGGTGAGAAAAAGTAACGCAAAAGTACAGAATGCATTACTTTCCATAAAAAAGTAACTAATTAAAGCAACTAATTGTTTTTTAGGAAGTAATGCAATATGATAACACATTAAGTTTTGGAAGTTTTACATAATGAGCATTAGAATATGCAGAATATTTTCATGATGTGTCTTTCACACTATACAGATGCCTCTCATTCACGTGGGGTTAAATTTCCAGTACCATGTCCTTCTGACTCTGACTCACTCTTTCTCTCCTGTCTCTCATTAGCTCGTCCCACGTTTACCATGTTGCTGCTCGGAATCTTGCCGCTGATGTTGCTACGGGGGTGTGGTTGCCAGGCGGCAGACGTTCCCGAGGATGTGACGGCAGAGTTCTCGGTCAGACTGTACCACCAACTCCAGATCACAGGGGGAGAGGAGAACATCATCTTCTCCCCGCTGAGCGTGGCTCTGGCTCTGGGCATGGTGGAGCTGGGTGCCCGCGGCTCTTCTTTAGAGGAGATCAGACAGGCCTTGGGCTACAGTCATTTCAGAGAAGGTACAGTTAACAAAATCTATAGCACATGATAGGTTATATGTTCTCTTTCATCTTCAACTTTTAAGTCTTTTCCCTATTGGCCGCAACAGTGACCACGCACATTTTCATATACATTTTCTTTAAAGGGTACCTATCATGGAATTTTGAAAATTACCTTTCATGTAGTGTGTAACATAGATCTAAGTGAACAAAAACATCCTGCAAAGTTTTAAATATGAAAGTTCACCGTATACAAAGTTATTGTCTCTCAAAAGTAAGAGTCGACTCTGAGTCGCTGATATGAATCGATAACGACACGCCCACTCAGTGCGCGCGCCCAGCAGACAGAGAAACCTGACAACATCATGTCGACGAGACTCTGTTCTGAAGTGCGAATCAAAAGCAAACTTTTTTTTTCACTGCCCAGGGACAAGCATGTGAAGACTCAGTGGCTAGAGTTTATATTTACAACTATACCACACAAGTATAGCCACCTTGAGCTGTGTTCGCGTTATTTTAATGACGATCGCTTCACAAACACAAATGCTGTGTGGATTATGGTGTATTCGCGAGTCGCCTGATACTGAAGGAACGTTCAATACCAAGTTTATTTGGATCAGCTTCCTCCTCCGAATCACAACCTGTAAGTACTATTAATAATTGTTGCTTTTGTGTGTGTGTGTGTGTGTGTGTGTGTGTGTGTGTGTGTGTGTGTGTGTGTGTGTGTGTGTGTGTGTGTGTGTGTGTGTGCGTGTGCGTGTGTGTGAGAGAGTGAGAGTTACGCTCAGCAGCTTCTAGGTCTCCGATGTCATCTTTTTTGTTTTTTGAAATATGTAAAATTATGTGAAGCGTATTGTAGTACTGCAGTGCTTTATCAATATGTTTAAGCTTTGGGCTAACGCAAAATATAACTGACTGGGTCATCTGACCAATCACCGCTGATTAGCGTCACGCAAAGGAGGGGTTTGGACAAATGAGTCGTCAAACGAATCATTAGGGAGTCGGTGAGCAAATCAGGTAAAAATAAATGCATATTATAAGACAACAAAAGTGTTTTTTGTCATTGCATGCATGTAAAACTGTTGTTGGGGACTCCCAGAACATTATTAGGAACATTTTAAATGCCATAATAGGTACCCTTTAAAGGCATTTCAGCAAATTCTGCACCAAACCAACCAGCTCCTAAACTAATTATAACTTTACAACATTTAAAGTATAGGTATCATTTTAGGTTTGACTTGAAATGTTTATACAAACAAAAAATCTCACGAAAACACGGCCAAGTGACAATTTATGCACAAATCAAAAAATAGAATATATATTTTGCATAGTAATAGAATCAAAACTTTCATAGTCGTATGATATTTTCATTAAAATTAAGCTAATTTTCCAAAAATAAATTGTGTGATTCCCATTAATCTTTCAAATAATATATATTTATTTGCATTGATTTTAAAACTTTTTAAAATGATTTTAAACTTTCAGTCAGACTAATCTTTAAGTTTATATAGGCCTGATCAATGTTCCCTCTGATTGTAAAAATGCACTATATCTGTATACAAAGAGTTTATGTAAGACTTAAAAAAAAACATTTAAATAATATTTGTTTATTTATTAGAATGTTGGTTTGAAAAGATGAGTCTGAAATTTTAGTTTAGAGGTTATATATAAACAGTTTAAGTCATAATGAATAAAAATTGTCATCCACTGTCCATTAAATGGGTCATCGGATGCCCATTTTCCCCAAGTTTGTATGATTCTTTAGGGGTTTCATGTAGTTTGTATACTTTGGTTAAAACTCCTCAATGGTTGCGTAAAACAGGACCCTTTTTACCTCCTCAAAACAGCTATGTTCACAGCGACCCGTTTCAGTGCATGTCTCTTTAAATGATAATGAGCAACTGCTCACCCCACCCCTCTCTTCCATGGGGCATGTTGATACAAGACATGTAAAGTGCTGCCTTGGTGGACAGTATACAAATAGCTGAGGGTGGAAATTTGCTAATGCGGGACAGTCCATCAGTGGTCGTGGGTGGAGCATGAGCAATATGACATCATATTGCTCAGAAAATCCAAACGGCTTGATTATTGAGAGTGTTTAGGCTTTTTGAGGATTAATAAAAAAAGGAGTGAATGGATTTTATTTCATTGTATGGTGGTTGTGTCCACACACTGCAAAGTAAACTTTATATGCAAACACCATATAAAAGTGAATTTTGCATCCGATGACCCCTTTAAAAATATTTTGCTGGACTGTAATACTTTGAGAAATGCCCTTTGAGAAACGTGTTTTATTCTGTTGATACTTTTAAACCAGTAATACCAATTTCAGTCTTTAAAATTATTATTTTGAATAACTAAACCTGGCTCTCGCCATCAACATAACCATAGAAGCTGGAATGGCGTTAAAAAAGGAAAGAAAAAAAGATAAAAAATAATTATTTTGCTTTATAGTAATGTGAAATTTACCTTTTTTATTTTGGAGTGAAATATGCTGAACATGAAACAATGTTCTTGACAGGTTTGAATTTAGAATTTTTAATGCTATTATTATTACCGGACCTTACTAATGCAGCATATCATACAAAAGCATTTTCTTGTTCTCTTCCCCTGCTCCAGATGAGGAGTTCTCTCTGCTGAGTAACTTGACCCAGGCCCTGTCCACAGACGAAGAGCAGTATGTGGTCCGGCTGGCCAACTCCCTCTTTCTGCAGAGGGGGGTTCACTTCAATGAGGAGTTCCTGCAGCTCATGAAGAAGTACTTCAAAGCGGAGCTGGAGACGGTGGACTTCAGCGAGTCAGCAGCCGTGGCTGAACGCATCAACTCGTGGGTGCTGAACCACACGGAGAGTAAGTTATCTTACATCGCTGAGGAAAAAATTTATTCAAATTTGCTGTATTTGTTAAGATTTCTTAAAACGGTGTCCTTAAAATTACTAAGACCTGATGAATGGCTTGGCAAATAGTTTTAATTCCTGTATTGACGTCTTGGGATGTGTTGAATGGTTTGTCCATTTATATGTACATTCATAACCATATAGGTGGCCTCAAAGCTAAGAGGCCTAGAAGTAAGGACTAGAAGTCACACAATTCTTAAATATAGTTATATGCACACACTAGCATTCAAACATTTGGAGCCGGTAGTATTTTTACTATCATACGTCACTTATGCTTACCAAGACTGCAGTTAATTGATCAAATAAATTGCAAAAACAGTACTATTTTGAAATATTATTACAATAACTGTTTTTTATTTGAATATATTTTAAAATGTAATTATTCCTGATCTCAAAGCTGAATTTTCAGCATCATTACTCCAGTCTTCAGTGTCACATGATCCTTCAGAAATCATTCTAATATGCTGAGTGATTTGCTGCTAAAGAAACGTTTCTTATTGTTATCAATGTTGAAAATAGCTGGATGTATTTTTATCTGAAATCTTTTGTAACATTATAAATGTCTTTACTGTCACTTTTGATCAATTTATCAAAATTATTCATCCTTGCTGAAAAAAAGTATTAATTTCCCTAAATATATTATACAGAAATATATATGTCATTTAACCACTGAATAAATACAAAGCGTATAATCCAATTTAGAATGATTTTACTTTCAAGTAAAACTCTCTTCAAAATGAATAGATGGTGTTAAGAGGAATTACTTTGACTTTAGTGGAGGAGGACATTAAAGTAGATAATGGCAGATCAGTCATATTCTGCATAAAAATGACATTTCCAATCCATTTCCAGGCAGATCCATTTTCTCACAGTCAGCTTTAGCCTTTGCAGGAGGACTGTCATATTCCAGTACAAATCCCAGAGCTTTGGAAGAGAGATGATTTTATGCCACTGAAGAGATCATGCCGTCTTTCCTGTTCTGAGAAAAAGAGGATTGTGACATGCAGCGTTTTTTTCAGTCTGGGTTTTTGTTGTTGTTGCAGGCAAAATCCAAAACCTGGTGTCTGCCGACGACTTCAGCAGCTCCACCATGATCATGTTAGTAAATGCTGTGTACTTCAGGGGCAGCTGGAAGAACCAGTTCAGACCAGAAAACACCAGAACCTTCTCCTTCACCAAGGATGATGGCAGTGAAGTTCAGACCTTGATGATGTACCAGCAGGGAGACTTCTATTATGGTAAGAACAGGCTTGAATGAGTTTTGATTATTTCTTTTGTTAAAGGTCCCATATTGTCAAAACTGAAATTTCCTGGCATTTTTCATGATAACAGATGCCTAGGGGCTATGTAACTACCATACAAGTTTCAAAACCGTCAATCCACAGACAAATGCACACAGCCTGCATGAAGTTGCTGTGCCTTTTCACGAGCCGTTGTGACTTCCGTAAAAATGTGACGTCAGAACTGATGCTGCGTCCCAATTCGCATACTATCCGTCCTAAATAGTATTCGAAAATAGAATTAGTACGTCCCAAATCGTAGTATGTTGAAATGAGTGTTCCAAAGATACCCGGATGGTCTACTTTTTCCGGTCAGAATCCGAAGTGTAGATCGATGCGCACTCTAACGGCTGATATTGCCCACAACCCATCGCGTGCTGGACGAGGATTCGGTTAGAACTACAAACACGAGTGAAAAGTGTTGAAAAACTACAGACACATGGAGGACGCGCGAGTCCGGCGGTTACGTAGAGAGGTTTAGATAAAGGGGTTTGAGTGATTAATTATCAGTATCTAACCTGACGAAAATGTATTTATTCAATGTTGTCGACATTATATTGCATCTGCAGCAGCATTGTGATCTTTTGTAAAGATACGTTTAGCCATTAACTTTTAAATGCATCATTATATTCAAATTGCAAACACATGAGGAGAGTCTCCTCATGAAAAACCCACGACTGGCAGGTGAACGTTACGTGCTAAAACATTTCTCTCCGAAATGGTAAGAAATTATAATAGATTGAATGGAGGATTTTAACTGTGACGAGATGATTGACAGGGCATTTTACGGTGCTAGGATGCACGCGACAGGTCCGTTAAAGACAGGAAGTAGTATGTCCCAAAGCTTGCTTACTCTTTTGCTACACACTCAAAAGTATGTACTTTTTCTTCACAAAAAGAGTACATACTTTTAGGTCGTAGTATAAGTAGGCGAATTGGGATGCAGCATCAGTCACCGCCTTCAGTCTCACCCTGAACACTGCCCACCGTCCCTCACTCCTTTTGCCCAACCCCAGACAACATCGTTGCTGAGCAACAACAACACGAAAACAGGTCAAGAAAACGCTGCTCAGTCGATGGACGTCAGGAAACTACATCATTGCACAGGCTTCCGAACAGCATTAATAAGAGACCAGTGGCTAATGTTTATTTATTCTGAAATACCACAACAATTTAGTTCGACCTAAACCGTCTGTTCTGCACATTTCACAAGTGACTGCTTCGTCAATCTGGTACAGTTCAATGTTTTTCAAAGAAGCTATAGTTACTCCTCAAAGATTATGGAGCCAGCATAATCTGAAATTATAGTTTGTAAACGGATACAAAGGGATGCTGACGTGTTGTTTTGTACAGCCTATGGTTGCCACAAGCTTTGATAGAATATCTGTTGGAAACAAGACAAATAAAAAAAGAGACAAAATACATTGTTTTCCTAAGATACAGACACTGGCACTGTTGGTGTCTGTGTTTTTATTGAGTTAAAGACTGTGCAATTGAGTCTCTGTGTCTTGTTTTGCTAACAAATTAACGTTTAGTGTGACTTACTTGCATAACGTTATTCTTAAAAGTCTGAGTTTGTTTACTGACAGTTTAAATTAGCGTTAAGGTTAAATCTGCATCCAGCATTGATGTAATGGTAATCACTCTTACAATAATGACGAAAGTAACAAAAAAACAAAAAACATTAATTAGCCTACCATTCTGAAACATCCGTGTTTGAGGAAGAGGTTGTTTGTCTCCTGCCGTTGCCGATTCGGGGTCTGAGTCCAGCTCGAACATATAATAACATTTCCCTCAGCAATGTCCATCATTGCATTGGTGTTTTATTTACCTTACTTGTGAACATCACCAAGCCACAGCAGGTTACAGCATACATGACCCTAGTATAGTTACCTGTGGTTGGCCTGGCGTCACTCAGAAAACAACTGGCCAATCAGAAGAAAGGCTTATGAATATTAATTACACCGGCCAAAATCGACCTGTTCTTAGCAGAGCTCCTGAGAATATATAGAGATGGTTTTTGGTACTTTTACTGCAAATATATATTCTTAAGACATCAACACCTAAAATAAAACTCTAGAAAGGTGTACAATATGGGACCTTTAATTCGCTATATAAATTTTCCTATGTAGTGATTGCAGGAGTTTAACTAGAAAATGAAAGTTGTAATATTGGTTTGAAAAGAGTAGTCTGAAAGTTTAAAATCTGGAGTAATAGCTACTGAAAATTCAGCTTTGCTATCACAGGAATAAATTGCATTTAACAGTATATTAAGAATTACTAAATATATAAAATTTTACACATATTTCACAATATTAGTGTTTTACTGTATTTTTAACCAAATAAATGCAGCCATGGTAAGAAGAGAGTTCTTCAAAAGCAGTGGTATATAGATGCATGGCTCACTGCGGATTGGTCAGGCTGAGACTTTTAGATCCCACAGAATCACTGCAGTGCGCTTCCCATCCATCTCTCCGAGAAAAAAAGACAGATGAAGGTAAATGAGAGACAGAGCTATCTTCAACATTTGCATTCTCTAGCTCTTAAAAACAGGAAAAGCAGAGTCACATTAAAGCTAGGTTTTATGTTTTTCCATAAACACTTTTTGTTATACTGGTTGATTTCCTTAGCCCCTAACATAACAGCATTTTCAATAGCTAAAAAATCTCATCTACACTACATAAATGAAAAAGGAAGAAATATTGAAAATGCATTTTTGTTTTACTGCATTGTTGCTTAGTCCTGGTCAAGTCACTATTATATTCTGATTCAGGGTAGGTAATGGTTTCCATAAACACTTTTTGTTATACTGGTTGAAACTCTTTTTGCATCTTGATAGCAATCAATAATAGAAGTGGTCTAAATATAAAAAAATTACACATATTGTCTGTGGATGTCTCAGGACCAAAAAATATTCGTCCAATCATTGCATTCGGTCCGAATACAATGATAGGATGTCCTACCTGCCTGTGTTGCCAGGTTCGTGGTTTTCCCGTTGAATCGAGATACTTTTAAGTTGTTGCCGCAGGTTAATTTTTTTTTCCCACGGGTTGATTTCCAGACTCGGATTTATACGTTTCTATGTCATCAATATCAACGCTGAATGAATTTGAAGCAGTCAGGTGGTAAAAGTAAGAGCTCTCTAAATTGTTCATATTCATTATTGTAATGTTATATGCTTTGAGACATGAGGTAATTTAACGCCGTCTCTCGTGGCGCTCTGCAGACGCTGCTGTGTGAGTTGTGATCATGTGTTTTGGAGGCGTGGCTTTGGAGACGCTCTGAAGGGAGGGCGGGATCTCATGCTTTCAAAGCTAGCCTGCTATCGCTAACCTCTCTGAAATTAATCCTATCTTTCGAGGAAACGGCTCAGTGCAGAACTTCAAAACATCCCGCTAAATGCCATAATTAGTTGATAAGAATGCTCTTCCAGGACCAACATTTAAAAATGACAAAATTACTACAACTTTAACTAAAAATTGTATTTAAAATATTAATGAAAGCTATTATAGTGTCTCAATCATACTAAAGTAACATGGCTTCATCCTACTGAAATCCTCTCCATCATGTCAAACATTCAGTAGATTTAATAATCACTAACCTCGCCGTGTTCTCCATCATCAGGAGAGTTCAGCGATGGCACCACAGAGGCGGGTGGAGCGTACCAGGTCCTGGAGATGGTCTATGAAGGAGAAGACATGAGCATGATGATCGTTCTGCCCCGGCAGGAGGTTCCTCTGGCCACCCTGGAGCCCATCATCAAAGCCCAGCTGCTGGAGGAGTGGGCCAACAACGTCAAGAGGCAGAAGGTGGAGGTCTACCTGCCCAGGTGAGGCACACGGTGTTCTGTTTTACCAGGTTTTTTCATTTGATTTATAAATGCTTTTTGATTCATGTAAAACCTGTGTACTTGTTGTTTTTGGACAAAGTTCACGCTGACCTAATCATTTTTTAGATTCAAGGTGGAACAAAAGATCGATCTGAGAGACACACTGCAGCAGCTGGGCATCAAGAACATCTTCTCCAAAGATGCCGATCTGTCAGCCATGACAGCCGAGGTGACAGGTAATCGATAAAACAAACCCACCGACCTATGAGAACGCTCTGTTATTCTGCTCATGTACGCAGATGGTCAAAATGTGATTGACAGCTCAAGGACAGGACGTAATGCACTTGTTTTGTTCTGGCAACCACCCAGCTATTGTGGCGCCGACTTTGGTCATACAAACATCACCCACATTTTCAGCAGCAAAAACGTTCTATTTATCTATTTACATATGCTATAAAAATAATAAGCCTAACTGTGATTATCATATATTTATTTAAAAAAATCATGTTCAATTTATACATTTTTCTATTTCAGTACTAACTAAGCTCTTAAAACTATAATCTGTGAATGAGCTGTATGTGTTTTATACACTGCTCTGCATCCCTGATTACACCAGCTCATAAATAAATGGAAATAACTTGCTTTGCATATTCGGATTTTTTCTTTGCTTTCATATTCTGTAATCCTCTTTATTTACATGTTCTGTTTGTCTACAGATGGACAGGATCTGTTTATCGGGAAGGCTGTGCAGAAGGCTTACCTGGAGGTGACGGAGGAAGGGGCCGAGGGGGCAGCAGGATCAGGTGACACTAATATATTACACATTTAATATTCTTTCTCTATCTGTCTTCTTTATCACTGTTTCTCAATTTTACATTTTGTGCACCTTTACTTTCCTCCCCATTCTTCCTTTTTCTGTCTGTTCTCTATGCGCTTTTTTCTCACTGCAGTAAATTGCTTTGAGAATCTTGTACATTCAGACAAGCTATGTGTTCAACACGTGTCTTTTTAATCAAGGTTTATTCGCCATGAGTCGTCATGTAGTGTTGGTTAAATCCTTTTAATATTAGTTTTTATATATCAGTTCTGTATTGATGTGAAGCACCTTGGGCAACGTCTGTTGTATTATGTGTGCTATATAAATAAATAAATAAAAAAATGTCAAAAACAAATAAGGAAGTCCGAAATTATGAAAAGGATTTATAAATAATGCATGTGCCAATTAATTAGATGTGTACGGAAGCCCTGAACCGCAAAGTAAAAAAAAAAAAAGAATCCGTAAAAAAAAATGTCTTGCTTTTCGAGATTAAAATTGAAATATTTAGAGAATAAAGCTGAAATATTTCGAGATTAAAGTCGAAACATTACGAGAATAGAGAGTGTGTGTGTGTGTGTGTGTGTGTGTGTGTGTGTGTGTGTGTGTGTGTGTGTGTGTGTGTGTGTGTGTGTGTGTGTGTGTGTGTGTGTGTGTGTGTGTGTGTGTGTGTGTGTGTGTGTGTGTGTGTGGAAAAGCGCTCGTGTAGTCGAACTGCCTCGGACATGGATCTACACAAAATAGTAGCTTTAAACGACTTAAATCTAGATTTTTTTTTTTACGGATTTTCTTTTACGTTGCAGTTCAGGGCTTCTGTAGATGTGTAATATTTGTAAAAAAAAAAAAAAATTAAAATGAATGACTCAAACTAAATTCATATATATATTACATCAATATATATATACTTTAATGCATTTTTTTGTTCTGTAAATTTGAAGGTAAAGATTTTTTTTGAGAACTTTTGCCCCTAATCCATAAATTGTGTCCATTCTTTTCATTAGGTTATACCAGTTAAATAGCATTTTGCAGAACAAGGACAAATTTGATAATTCCAAAAGAACTTAGTAAAAAAATGTGATATAATTCCCAGTTTTATGGTTCTCTTGTCACATAACAAAAAAGGGTTTCCTGCATGTTGTTTACACAGCATTGACGCTAAACAATGGATTTTTAGTGAACAAACTTTCACTTTTTTTAAATATTAATATTTTAAACCAAAAGATCAAGCTTGAACTACTTAAAAGGTTTTCCCCAATGATTTTACACCCTCATTTTAAACCCCATCATTGAGCCACTATTGTTTGTCTTTCTTCCAGGTATGATTGCATTGACGAGGACGCTTGTGCTTTACCCACAGGTCATGGCTGACCACCCTTTTTTCTTCGTCATTAGAAACAGAAAAACAGGTACATATCATCTTCAAAAACCCATGACAATAACACAAATTAAAAACAACACCGACACTATGTTGCTGTCTGGGAAAGTTTAGGGTCGGTATGATTTTTTATGTTTTGAAAGAATTCTTTTATGCTCACCAAGGCTATATTTATCTGATCAAAATACAATGGTAATGTAAAATATTATTTCATTTTAAAACTGTTTTGTAGTGTAATATATTTTTTAAATATTGTAATATATTGTCTTTTTTCACAGGGGGTTTCTGTGAATATTATCAGTTTTGCTGTTAATTAATTGTTTTTATTTTGTTTTCTAATAGGATCAATCCTATTCATGGGCAGAGTTATGAATCCTGAAGTCATCGAGCCCTTTGACAACAACTTTGACATGTAAAAACCCAGCAATCACAACGTGACACTCAGCCGAGTTCATGCTTATCTTCTACCAACCACGAGTTACATCACAGAAAGCAAAACCCATTACTTTTTGCCATGGGTTTTCTAAACACACAGGAAAATATTATATAAACAAGATATTTATATTATAAAAGTGATTGTGTTTTGATACTCATAAGCTTTAACCGTACCAGGAAATACAGAGCTGTAAATATTTTAAGTCGCCCAAACAGCAACAGATGCGGCCCACATCTGGTACGCTTGAATCCACATGTTCCAGATGTGGCCCGGATCTTGGCCGACACTATGGGTCTCTGCAGTCACTCCATTCTATGTATTCCCATTCTATCACATCTTATTCCACACCAGCATAATTTGTTCCTGTAATTCTTGTATTTCTTCTCTTGTATATTTGCTATTGTGTTCCGTAGAGATAACTTTGATATTTATTGCAAGAATTCGTGCACTTCTCTATATGTAGACTCACTTAAGGTCTTTTATTTCCACCCCCCGCACCTCACCACCTTTGTTTGGTTTTGTACATGGCTGAACTACTGCTGACATACTAATATGCCTTATTATATAAATATGAGTTTTTGATTTAATGTAAGGTTGCGAATGTACAGGTAGTGGAGCACTGTTGCCATGGAGACTCAGGCAGACCAAGAGAGAGTGCATTTGGTATAGCCTAAATGTTGAAAAAATACCAGCTGTATTCTCTATTTCAGAAATAAAGATGAATGTCTTCAACTTGTCTTCTTGTGTTACTTTAGTGAGAGAAGTTTTGAAATTCCAGAATTGATCCAAAATGTAGATACAGGAAAGCCTCTGGTTTCACACACTGCCAGCACACACTTTTGATGTCTATCAAAATAATCTCTATTGAAAACTTTAACAAGCCAATTCAAAGACAAACTACATTTATTACTTTTTACTGACAATAGGTGCATTTATGTTGGTGGAGTTGACGTAAATGTAAACTGAGTCAGGTGCAGTGTGTAATTTTGCATGATACATGTCAGTGAGATCATATGCCAAAGCGAGAGAAGGTGCTCAAAGCAGTGTTCAAACAGAGTAAAATGTCTATTTTAAGACCAACTCTGTTTCATTTCTATTGAAACTACTTCATGTTATATCACAATTTGAGTTGCTTGCAGAGAAATATAAATAACTGAATGTTTTTTGTGCTGTTGCAGAAGATTTCAGCCATGATGAAGACCACCCGTTCTTGTGCAGTCCAAGCACACTGTCCACTGTAAGTGTGATTTATGGCCACTGCCATAACCTGCTTAATTAATGCTGGAGCTCTGTGTTCGATTCTGAAACAGCACTTCTCTCACATTAGCATTACCTTAAACTCTTCAATAGATGTCAAGGGTAGTCTCAGTTTGCAAAAGCTCCCATTCATAGCTAAATATTTCTTGGAGACCCAGCCATCGTCGCAAGAACAGACTGAATACCATATCAAGTTTGGCAACAGAATTGTGAACTCATATAGCAGCAGTGGCCAGAGGATTCTTGGTAGTATGCCATGTTGATACATCCAAGTCTTGAACCATTGCTCACACCCCCCACAAGTACAGTACCTCTTACTGCTGCCTTGTCCTTGAGTGTTCCATCATTTTCCCCCCAAGGCTTTTCACAGGATTCTCTGTGATTGTTGGGATTTGGTAACCTCTATTGAGAATCTAAATCTGAGACTCTCCCCTTCTTCAGCACTACAGATGTTGATTTTGCAGGCTTAAAGGACATTCTCCTGGCACACTTCATCAGCCTGTCTAGCCCCTTCAAAATTCACCTCACCTGGTACTGAATTAGTTCAATCTATAGTTAGACTGAATTTGTTTTGTAAACAAATCGGTTTATTGAATAACTCATGCATAAAGATGATCACTTGTCACCACCTACTGGCGCACCAATATATATATTGCAGAAAAAGTCATATACATAAACTGTATATATATATATATATATATATATATATATATATATATATATATATATATATAATATATATAATATAGAGAGAGAGAGAGAGAGAGAGAGAGAGAGAGAGAGAGAGAGAGAGAGAGAGAGAGAGAGAGAGAGAGAGAGAGAGGAGGGGGATTCACAATCTGCTGAGTAATTAAATGTTACAAATCATGATAAAAAATGGATTATCTTTTATTAGACATTTAAACATTTTATCAAACTTTGATAATTGCCTCAATCTTTTAAACAACTAAGATAGTGATCAAACTACATTTAAAAACACCTGTGAAGTACCTGAATCTATGCTTTTGAGAGTCAATTATGTTTTATTAGGTATTTATCATCTCTGACAGACCGCTGGTTGAAGCCGTTCAGGCCATTAGATACCAATATATAAAGTTGATATGTTTTTGTTGTTGCTATGGACTAATTGACAAGAGTGATGTAGAAGTATTGTGAAGCTTAAACTGGCGACGGATTTCAAAAGTGATCAAATTTTCTGCAGTAAGAAAAAAAGTTTCATCACTGTTACCAGTATGTGTGATATGAGAATAGTAAAGCGTAGTTAGGGATTACATGTTATTTAAGGAAAATGTCTGTAGGGTAAAACCATAAATATCTATGGGTAAAACACCTCCCACTGTCATACTGTAGTTAAAGGTTGTGTAGGTAAGAAATTTATTTAAAAAAATTCAAAATTTGTTTAGACTTTTTATATATATATCAATGCATAATTAAAATCTAAGTACTCTGAAAAATAAAGTATAAAAATCGAGTGTCTGTAGACCTCTCACGACTGTTTTAAAGACAGCTCATTATTTCCATTCACTTCACCCCCTCCCTTCTGGTCTCCTTCCAAAGCCACACCCCCAAAACACATGAACGCGCAACTCTGACAGCTGAGCTGAAGACGCATTATTTACCTGAGACGAGCGAAGAGTAGAGGAACGAGTGCATGTAGTGACATCATGTCAGACACACATGTAAATAAAAAAATCTAACTTTATCATTATGAAGTTAAACAAATAAGTTGTATTTTATTACTCACTATCAAACTAGCATATTGATATTGGTAAACTTTACAATATATATTTATTGATTCGCTAACGAGCTAGTTATCTATAAGGCAAAGCTAAACACAGGTTGCGTGATACACGTTGTTTTATTGCCATCATTTACACTGTGATGTAGATGAATTTCGTGTAAGATTTATAACACAAAATATTAACACACACATACAACATAGTGTGTACGACACACAAAGATACACGATAAAGACATCAGTAAACATCGGTCTAGAATATAAAAACAAAACAAAGATGAAAAAAATGATAAATCATGGTAAACATGTTAAAAGAGTTAGACAGAGGGTAAATATAATACTAAGAAAAATACCAGGATGCGGAGTAACGTTAGACCTACTATCTGTTAAACCTACATTTAGTTATCTAAACAAAATTATGCACAATTCAACACTACAGCTATCATCTTGAGCTAAGTCTATTATTTACCGTCTCTACTACGGCTCGCTGAGTAATGCTATGTTAGCTATATTAGGCAGCTACGTGTGCTAATGACGCATGCTTCTTGAAAAGATAAACAAAAAAATCTGTATGATCTAAATACAAAAAGAAAGATTTACCTGTCCAGCAGAAATGAAGCCATCAAGGCGTCACTTTTCAGCCCCTTGAGGTCCCTCAGTTCTCGCCAACGCTGGAAAGCCACGCCGATATTCACCCGAGTTTTATTTCTTTGTTTATCCAACAACTTTTTGTTCATTACCTTTTCTTGTAATGTAAATGACTTCCTTTTTTTTGACTGGGTTGCCTTCGTGAACTGCAAATGTGGACTTAGATTGGTCTTTCTCTGCCATTGTTTTGGTAATCCTAGGTTCCGTGGCTCTTGAATTACACAAACCAAACGAGTGCGCGCAAAAGGGCAGGTCCTGTGTGGCGAAGGGGTGGTTGCCATGGTTGCGAGAGAGTGACAGTCGCCTAGGCCAATCCGTTGTTTCGTCCCGGTTCGAAATAATGAGCTGTGTTTAATGCAGATTAAACGGTCTAGAGTCAATCGATTTTTATACTCTTTTTTTCAGAGTACTTAGATTTTAATTATGCATTGATATATATAAAAAGTTTAAACAAATTTGGAAAAAAGTTTTTTATAAATTTCTACCTACACAACCTTTAATATGGTCTGAACATCACTACCTTGGTTTTCCATCAAATGTAATTGGTGCATGGTTGAATAAAAATATTTGGACTTAATATTTAAAAAAAAAAAAAAAAAAAATCCCATTAGCTAGCTAGCCAGTTAGCATCAGCTAACCATATTTTTCAAATAGGCTAATTTTCAACATGGTTCATTAATAAACATTCAAACAGAGACACACACACACACACACACACACACACACACACACACACACACACACTGTTCTGCTGTCATGCATATTTAAATGGTCTTAAAGTGTGACAAATTCATTTTCAAAAGTACAAATCTCAATCTGATAATAGTATGACCACATAAAAGGGGTACAGCTATACTGCATTTTCCTAAAGTCACTGAAGTGCAACCTTAGACACACACTGCTGCCCTAGCTGACCTCCGTGCGCAGATCACTGAAGCTGACGCTGCTGCGCGCATGCGCAGAGCTCACACTCACCTGTCGCACTTTAGCACACTATTCATCCATCATCAATGGGAAACCGCACTATATTCCTTGTAAATAATACTCTTCACTGCATGTCAAATGCCAAAGGGATCTGTCAGAACCTACGGACATGTCCGAAAGGTAGGAACAGTTTTGAACAGTATCTCCTAATATGGAGTTGTCTTGCTGTTTTTTTCTTCTTCTTCTTCTCCTTCTTCTTCTTCTTCTTCTTCTTCTTCTTCTTGTTCTTTCTGTACATTGTCTGGAACAAAAACGCATGATAAGCTCAGCTGGCTTTTATTTTAGATCTGTCTGCTTAATTCATGTTTGGAAGACTGTTTATAGTTACTTTTCTGCATAATTGATGGGAATTACCACTGGATCATGAAGTTCTTTAAAGCAATTTTATTCGTGGACTAAATAGGCTTTAGGTAATTATGATATTGCCACAGTTATTAAGACATTATATTAAAACATTATTATGACATTGTGTAATCTATGTCCATGTTACAAATATTTAATGATATGTTAATGAATCACTAAGTGAAAATAATGTGTATTTACAAGTAGCAGCTGCACAAGCTAGAAGCTTCACCTAGCACATAATCAATAGCCGTTACAGCGTAAACGTGAGCACATCTTATACAATGTTCTGATATGATGTGCGGGGTGCTCGGATGGCATGGGTGACTTTAATCCGGATCAGGGTGCAGAGTTCACGGTAATCTACACCAGAACCTCAGCCCAGCGGATGTAAGGACGCACAGGCTCATATTACACACAGAGGATGTGTCACAAAGCCTGCTGAGCTCCCTACATAGGCAGCACATTTGGGCAGCGTAGGTGTTCTATCGAATCTATGATTATATCACGAATCTATGATATATATATATATATATATATAATATATATATATATATATATATATATATATATATATATATATATATAATATATATATATGAAGAGTTCAGATGCAAAAGCCTCTAAATGCCATTTGAAATTTTCTTCTAAAATTATCATGAAATTATTGAACTTAAATATACAAGCTTGATAAAAATGATCATTTTAGAAGAAAATTTCAAATGGCATTTAGAGGCTTTTGCATCTGAACTCTTCATATATATATATATATATATATATATATATATATATATATATATATATATATATATATATATATATATATATATATATATATATATATATTGTACCAGTCAACTCACTGTGTTTTTGGACACAACCAAGGATCTGTCAATATTTGTGCAAATTTATTGAAATTAGTTGATTATATGTCATTAATAATATTATTTATTTGTATAAATCTTATCATAGCACTTAGTCATGTGAAGTCAAATAGCTATATTTGCATATCTATTCAAATTTGAATGTAATTTGAATGTTAAGCATCAGGCCGAAGTATGTTTGTTAATAACTTCAGTCTCTCTCTGTCTAGTTCCTCTGGAGTGAACACCAGCAGTGAAAGT
This sequence comes from Chrosomus eos, assembly GCA_036326025.1. Classification (NCBI taxonomy): domain Eukaryota; kingdom Metazoa; phylum Chordata; class Actinopteri; order Cypriniformes; family Leuciscidae; genus Chrosomus; species Chrosomus eos. The sequence continues at coordinate 32,133,971 of CM070824.1, read as the reverse complement.
TTTCCGAAGTCTCACTCGCACTACTCTGAGTTAAGCGACACACACACTCCTTTCTCTGTGGAACTGACTCCAGACTCTGGCATTGTTGCCACACCAGTAAGCCGATTCAAAGTTAAAATGATTGCAAAGTATCATGTGTGGTTTGATTGACACCTTATTTGTCTATACTATTTGGACATTGAATGTCGTCATTACGTTTATTTTGTGTAGTTGCCATCCAGCCGGTTCAGGTTTGCCTCGTGGCACTGGCTCGAGGAGCATGATGTCCGCGGAGACCAGCTCTCCTGTCCCAGGGTCAGAGAGGGTAAGAGGCCATTCTGGGTCACTATTCATTTACATTTTTTTTTTTTTTGTGTCATATAATCACTGGACACAGACAATAATTGATGTCATCAAACAGGACCTGATGAAGACGAGCTGTCTGTTAACAGTGAAGACATGTTTCTCAGAGGCGGCAGGAGGAAGAGAAGAGAGGATGAAGGACAGAAATGGGAGGAGAGACTTCAGGAGAACTGGGAGAATTGTGTGGTGAGATACCAAACAAGCATCCATCCATCCATCCATCCATTTCTGAATGGTCATGTGACACTGAAAACTGATGCTGAATTTTCTATATCCAGCTTCGTATCGCATTGAAAGTTCTGTCTCTGTGACTGCAGGTGCTGAACTTGTCTTATCAGGACCTGGGAGATCCATACCAGCTGGAGAACTTCATCCGCATCCTGAGGAGACTGATCCGGGTGGAGCGTCTGCAGCTGGTGGATAACGCTCTGAGGGATCTCAGCTCTGTCAGACTGCCAAGGTACCAAACTAACTGTAATAACTGCAAGATAGTGCACATGAATGTACTGATGACACTGTCATGAGTTGTGATGGAGTGCAGATCTGGTTGGCTATTACACAAATTCATCTTGATCTTTCAACGGAGTCTGTCCTATTATATTGCATTGGTTGTTTTGTAACAGTATGTGTGTGGCTGTGTAAAAATACATGTAGTGCAACTTTAGCTGTGTGCTGTAATCTCATATGAGTTTATTTACAGTAAGAAGGAAACTGTTAATTATGTATCAGCATCAAACTCAGCCTCTTTAATCACATTATTTTATTTGAAAATGGGTCTTTCTGATGAAAGATTATATTTGCATTGCTAATATTATCATAATATTTCATTTATAATCAGCACATTTCTGTGAACCCCCAATATATATAATACATAACATACTATTTTCTTCACTGTAGATCAACACATTACCTATACATTTTTTTGTGAAATATTTGCCTCGTATTTTTTCTTTATAATAATACTGTGAGTTATAGGCTATGTGATTTATACGAGGCAGAACATTGTGACGCATTACAATCACTAACAAAACTTGTGATTAAGAGTGTGCATGTGTTATAGATGTAAAATCCTGAATCTTCACCGGAACAACTTGATGTCCTTTCGTCAGCTGCCAAAGGTTCCTGAGATCCAGCACTTGTGCCTGTCTGAAAACAGTATTTCCTCTCTGGGCGAGTTGTCTCTGCTGAGGAGCGCGCCGCTCCGATCTCTGACCCTCAAATGCAACCCCTGCCAGTTTCAGGAGGATTACCGCTCACGGTGAGAGAAATCTTTTACTTTATTGGAATGGTATGAACTTGGCAAAGTCACTTGCTATGGACATGATTCGAAAAGGTTAAATGGTCCTGGAAAAATAGTCACACTTGTACTGTTCACAGTCAAAAATGACCACATTGGAAACGAATGGGAAGCTAATTTCAATTAGTGGAAACGTGTGGTACTGCGCCCAAACAAAAACTAACAAAAAACTTATTTTTATGAGAAATCAACCTCAAATTTGGAACACAATTTGTTTAGATTTATGGCTTTGATTTTCTCAGTTTCAGACCAAAACATGTTTTGGAAAACACATGTTTCATATCAAATTTAAAGCAAATTTTTTTGCTTCACTTTTTCAATTTTTTTTTACTTAAACAATAATCTGCTAAGTGTCCTCTTTAAAAAAGACGCCAAAGCCTGTGCTATTTGAATTCTTCAAAAGAAGATATTTTGAAGTACATGGGCAACCAAACAGTTCATGGACCTCATTGACTTCCATAGTACTGGGAAAAATACTTTGGAAGTCCCTTGGGTCCCATCAACTGTTTGGTTACCGACATTCTTCAAATTATCTTCTTTTGTGATCAGCAGAAGAAAAATTAATTCAGGTTTAGAACACCTTGAGGGTGAGTACATGATGACAGAATTGTCATCGTTCAGTATCATTTAACTGTGTAAAGAAACATGAAAAGTGTATTTGGAAATACCCTTAAGTGGTCTTTTAATTCATCATAATATATTATCTGCAAGTACATCTTTTTTAATATATACTTATAAGATTTGAAGTACACTACAAGTGCACATTCAGTACAGTTAAACACACTTCTTTTTCACAAGGGTATATAGAACACCACTAAGCTTTTAATAACTTGCTGTCAAAACAGTGGATTGATTAAAACTAATCAGCTAATTACAGCTTTTAATTATTATAAAACGCCATACAGTATAATTTGTCTCCAAAATCACTTTATGTTAATAGCTATGCCAGAAGATATAATTTACTAAAAAAGAGCTGACCAAAGATGTGATGGGTCATTTGAAGCTTTCATTAGAGAGCCAAGTCTAACCTTGAGATTTCTTCCTTTTCCTCTGCAGTGTGTTCTTCTGTTTGCCAAAACTTCAAGTTCTGGATGGCATTCCAAAGCTACCGGAAGATTCCGTGCCTCCCTCCTCACCAGAAGCATCCAGATTTTGTACCATTCTCTGACATCGAAACAGCAGAACCTGAAGCCAAGATCTGAATCCAATGTACTGTACTCAGTGTGAACTGAGAAAGCTCCATAAATGCACTTGTATATAGTAGTAAACTCTTAAATGCACTCTTTTGAAGTGATAAGAGTATATTTTTAATGACTTATTAAAGCTATTTTTGTACCTGTACTTCACATTTAAACATTTCATCTACTCAAAATAAACCTGCATAAATAAGACAGCAGTAGCCAAGATATAAATGAGAAAAAACTATAGATATATATAGAATGGATCATAGTGCTTGTGTTGTATTTTGACTGTTTAGGTCACAGTATGTCAGCTGCATGTAATTCAGGCTATTTGGTTGCTCAATGACCAGCCAACCCTTGGCTTTGGTTAGTTCACACTTTGTCCTGATGGCTGTTTTGACAGGCGAGTCCATTCTTGGGTGGTATTGCTTGAAGCTTGGCTGGTGTGAAGAAAGGGCACAGAGATTAAATCAGATACAGTCATGTGACACTGTGGTTAGCAGCAGATAAAACTGATGATGTCACAGCTACGCGTTTCATGTTCTCACAGGCTAATGTGGACAGAGGCATATAAACAATATCCTAAATTTAAATCAAATCGGTGTTCGTGGTTATGAAGGATTGGGCCTCGTTCTATTTATGTCATGGTCTCCTTTATATGGAAGCTTGTTTCTGCCTCAGAATAAAAAAAAAAGTAAAGGAGAATTGTGACTTTTTTCCTCACAATTGCGAGTTTATATCTCTTCATAACTTTATAACACACAATTGCAACTTCACATCATGCAATTCTGACTTTATCACTCGCAATTGCAAGTTATAGAGAGAGATGTAAACTCGCAATTAGAATTGTGATAAATTATACATTTTTACTTTTTATTCATTGGCGGAAACAAGCTATAGCATTAAGACAAAATCAGAGTACATAATAAGTGTGTGCAAACCGAACACACCAAACATTTTGAATTTTCCTAAGAAATCTTGACGTTTAGCTGAAACATTGAGTGCGACATAAACTGTATGTAACCACTGCATATGCTCAAGGCTTCCCATTCAAAAGCCATTCATCATGACCCGCCATTGTCCTCTTAAGTTTAGCTTATCTTTTCAGAGGTGATCACTAATTCATATGCGCTTCAGTGTTTTGTTTTAATTTTGGTGTCAATTTCAGTGCCACTGAAAACCGAGCTGAGGAGACTGCGCGCGGGAAAGCAAAGAACAGAGAAACAAGAGATCTGACAAAATTTTAGGCCTTCTACAGCTTATTAAATCTGTGAAGCAACTTTGTTTGTCAGCAGACCTCTGCTTCCCTACGGTAAGCATTTTTTACAGCGTTTCCTGAAGGATTTATTACAGCTGCCTGAAATGATAACACAATGCAGAAATGCTAGCCTCTTCTTGTTTCACAGGAGTAAATAAGAGGTAACACAAAGACCAAATTCCCTTAATTATCCATCATAAGTAAAACCAAAGAATATAGTTCTGGGCCCGTATTCATAAAGAATCTTAATGAAAAGAGTAGCTCGTAGTGACGAAATTCTAAGAAAACTCTTAGAAATATGGGCGTTTACTCGACACTGTGTGCATTTTACCCCCATCTAGCGGTGAAAAGGTATATGACCATCCAGTGAATATTAGTTTCTGTTCCTCTCAATTCCGATTTCGTTTTAACTCCTACGGTGGCCAATGTAGTCCAAGATTAACATGGCTTCCCCCTCTTCACATTCGACATGGTGCCATCGAGTGTTAAAACGCGAAAGGCGAAGCTTGAATTAACGGGTATGTCCCTCTTTGGCTAATGTACTTACAAGATGGAGGGGCAACATGGCGACCGACATTAGAACCCCTTACCCGTATGTATTTTCAATGGCATATTATACACTCACGAGAATACTTTATTACTTGAACGAAGTAAATATACATTAATGAGCACATATATATTTGAAAGAACTAAGTGTTTTTTGTGTAAAAAGATTTTTAAACACATAATGTGTGTATGAGAACGGTCAAATAGGAAAAAATACGCATGTACGTAATTTCAAGCAGATGGGAGTTTTACTTACTCAAACATGTTCTGAGGGCAGAAAGGGAAATGATTGGTTTACAGATTCAACCAATTAAAATGAAGCAAGGGCGGGGTCAATACGTTTGAATGTGCGCACGGAAGGATTGCGGTATATTCGGATTTCGGAATACAAGACAGATGTTCGTGGGTGAACACATTTATTGCAAGGTAAGTGAATTTACTATTATATTTTGTTAAAATTCGACATCCTCTAACGTTTCCTAAGATAATTAGTGAACATTAAAAATGCACAGAACTTATCATCGTCTAAACATTGTAGGCTGTATGCATTTTGATTCGCGTTACATCAGTCAACCACAACAAAGCTGATTATGGGCTAACTGGTGTTAAACATGCTTTTCTACTGCAACATCGCTGTTTGTGAACTTGATATCACAGTGAACAGAACTCGTTCAAATCTCCGCTATATTTCAACCGTCAAAAAGATACATCTCCCGCCCTAGCGCTGCTCTCAGGGCAGGATTACTCGATAGATTCAAACCAATGTTATTTTTTAGTGTATTACGCGCTGCTCTCAGGGCAGGAGTACTCAATAGATTCAAATCGCTGTTATTTTTAGTGTATAACGCGCTGCTCTCAGGGCAGGAGTACTCAATATATTCAAACCAATGTTATTTTTAGTGTATAACGCGCTGCTCTCAGGGCAGGAGTACTCAATATATTCAAACCAATGTTATTTTTAGTGTATAACGCGCTGCTCTCAGGGCAGGAGTAGCCTACTCAATATATTCAAACCAATGTTATTTTAGTGTGTTACGCGCAGCTCTCAGAGCAGGAGTAGGCTACTCAATAGATTCAAATCGCTGTTATTTTTAGTGTATAACGCGCTGCTCTCAGGGCAGGAGTACTCAATATAAATTCAAACCAATGTTATTTTTTAGTGTATTACATGCTGCTCTCAGGGCAGGAGTACTCAATAGATTCAATTCGCTGTTATTTTAGTGTATTACGCACTGCTCTCAGGGCAGGAGTACTCAATATATTCAAACCAATGTTATTTTTAGTGTATTACGCGCTGCTCTCAGGGCAGGAGTACTCAATAGATTCAAATCGCTGTTATTTTTAGTGTATAACGCGCTGCTCTCAGGGCAGGAGTACTCAATATATTCAAACCAATGTTATTTTTAGTGTATTACGCGCTGCTCTCAGGGCAGGAGTACTCAATAGATTCAAATCGCTGTTATTTTTAGTGTATAACGCACTGCTCTCAGGGCAGGAGTACTCAATATATTCAAACCAATGTTATTTTTAGTGTATTACGCGCTGCTCTCAGGGCAGGAGTACTCAATAGATTCAAATCGCTGTTATTTTTAGTGTATAACGCGCTGCTCTCAGGGCAGGAGTACTCAATATATTCAAACCAATGTTATTTTTAGTGTATAACGCGCTGCTCTCAGGGCAGGAGTACTCAATATATTCAAACCAATGTTATTTTTAGTGTATAACGCACTGCTCTCAGGGCAGGAGTACTCAATATATTCAAACCAATGTTATTTTTAGTGTATTACGCGCTGCTCTCAGGGCAGGAGTACTCAATAGATTCAAATCGCTGTTATTTTTAGTGTATAACGCGCTGCTCTCAGGGCAGGAGTACTCAATATATTCAAATCACTGTTATTTTTAGTGTATTACGCGCTGCTCTCAGGGCAGGAGTACTCAATAGATTCAAATCGCTGTTATTTTTAGTGTATAACGTGCTGCTCTCAGGGCAGGAGTACTCAATATATTCAAACCAATGTTATTTTTAGTGTATTACGCGCTGCTCTCAGGGCAGGAGTACTCAATAGATTCAAATCGCTGTTATTTTTAGTGTATAACGCACTGCTCTCAGGGCAGGAGTACTCAATATATTCAAACCAATGTTATTTTTAGTGTATTACGCGCAGCTCTCAGGGCAGGAGTACTCAATAGATTCAAATCGCTGTTATTTTTAGTGTATAACGCGCTGCTCTCAGGGCAGGAGTACTCAATATATTCAAACCAATGTTATTTTAGTGTATTACGCGCTGCTCTCAGGGCAGGAGTACTCAATAGATTCAAATCACTGTTATTTTTAGTGTTAACGCGCTGCTCTCAGGGCAGGAGTACTCAATATATTCAAACCAATGTTATTTTTAGTGTATTACGTGCTGCTCTCAGGGCAGGAGTACTCAATAGATTCAAATCGCTGTTATTTTAGTGTATTACGCACTGCTCTCAGGGCAGGAGTACTCAATAGATTCAAATCACTGTTATTTTAGTGTATTACACGCTGCTCTCAGGGCAGGAGTACTCAATATATTCAAATAACTGTTATTTTAGTGTATTACGCGCTGCTCTCAGGGCAGGAGTACTCGATATATTCAAATAACTGTTATTTTAGTGTATTACGCGCTGCTCTCAGGGCAGGAGTACTCAATAGATTCAAATCACTGTTATTTTAGTGTATTACACGCTGCTCTCAGGGCAGGAGTACTCAATAGATTCAAATCTCTGTTATTTTAGTGTATTACGCGCTGCTCTCAGGGCAGGAGTACTCAATATATTCAAATCGCTGTTATTTTAGTGTATTACGCGCTGCTCTCAGGGCAGGAGTACTCAATAGATTCAAATCGCTGTTATTTTGAGTGTATTACGCGCTGCTCTCGGGGCAGGAGTACTCAATAGATTCAAATCGCGGGTATTTTTAGTGTATTACGCGCTGCTCTCGGGGCAGGAGTACTCAATAGATTCAAATCCCTGTTATTTTTAGTGTATTACGCGCTGCTCTCAGGGCAGGAGTACTCAATAGATTCAAACTTTAAGAGTTTCCGGTGTGCGGTACTTTGTGTTGTACGTTGACATGTTTTCTTGGAAAAAAATTCTCACACTTACCTCAATTCATTAGCCGAAGCGAAGCGGCGGTGGCGCATCACGTCTGATGTGCCTTTATTAGTATGTTAATATTTTGAAAACCAGGTAATAACTAGATACTAACCCGCAACCTACACCTAAACCTTAGCCCATGTAGTTTCCTTATATTATTAACCAGTACTTTCTTAGGTAAGTAGTACACGAAAGTGCACTGTACAGGGTTCCCGCGGGTCCTTAAAAAGTCTTAAAAAGTCTTAAATTAGATTTTTAAAATTTAAGGCCATAAAAAGTCTTATAAAGTCTTATTTTTACTTATGAAAGGTCTTAAATTTTAGATGACACTTCGACTTAGACATATATAAATGTTTTACAAATTAAAACTAATTAGCGTAGTATTTTTTTTATTATCTTTGTGGATTTGCTTGGTCACGTGACAATTCGCATCACATTCGCGGCAGCATAACGTCTGTCTCCTGCACGCGAGAGAGGAGAGAAGGAGAAAGTTGGCGAATGTCACTGTCAGTTCAGTCGTAAGTTCATTCTTTATGTGCGATGTGTATTGTCTAATATGATATTGTAATAATCATTGTTTTAACGATGTATGAGGCACTGTGAGCTGACATCGCATTTGTCTCTCGTGCTTTCACTGCGTGTGCGTGATGTGTGCAGTTAAAGGTAGGCTATGTCCCCAAATTAGTTTTTGTCTTATATTTACATCATATTATGTTCTTCTTATATTAGAATATCACATCAGTGAGTGCCGTTTTCCCGTGCACAAGTGCAATGTTTATGATATACAATAGTTAAATTAAAAATAAATTAACATTGTGAGTTACTTTTTAGACACAATATTGTTTGTTTTCCCTTTATTTCGCCGACTAGAATTTCAAAATGAATCCGTAGCAGTCAGAGTCTCAATGCCACAGACAGCGATGATTTTTCTTGACTGAAATCCGCGTTTTGAACGAGTCATTTTAAACGATTCAATGAACAATCACTTTCTTCCCCGAATGAATCAGCCGTTTGAACGAATCGGTTGAATGAATGACTCTCTCAACTCGCTTATTAAGACAGTGACTTGCCACCACCTACTGGCGGTTTTAGTTTCATATTTAAAGTACCCTTTAATTAAAACGTTAAAATTAGAAATCATTTAAATATTGAATATTTTATTTATTTATTTTTTAAACTCTCTCATAGCAAGGAGTGTAAATATTAATGCCACTTCTGATGCTGCTTCTGTCACCTCTGCTCTGCAAAGATGGATTTTGATTGAATGATTTAATTTGACTGGTAACGGTGGTACTGTATAATTGTGTAATTAAGTATTACTGTATAAATAAGTATAATTACTGTATAATTTAATTTTAATAATTTGAATGTTAGTATTTGACATAAAAGGTGATGCATAACTCTAAATAGGTTTAGAAAGAATGTCCATATATAGGTGAAAATGCCCCTGGAAGTCAATTTAAGTTTGCAATTATTGCATATTAATTAATCATTTCTGTCACTGCTGTGAACTGACCACTGCATAGAATATGAAAAATATTAATATCTTCGTGAGTCAGCTGTCAACAACAGGCCTAAACCAGCCATGGCACCAGCAGAAAAACACAATCAGTAAAAATCATCTAATTATTATCAACAAAACGTTGAAAATATCGAGATATATTTTTGTTAATATTGCACACCCCTAATTTATGGTATTAATTTTGATTTCTTCAGGTCTTAAAAAGGTCTTAAAAAGACTTAAATTTGACTTTAAAAAGTGTGCAGGAACCCTGACTGTAAAATAAAGTCAAGTGTAACCATTCTGTATAGTATTGATATTTTGGTATACTTTATTCTGTTGATTTTTTTTTTTGCTGGTTTTAGTCTAGTAAATATATAGACCTACACATTTTAAGGGTATTTTATTCTTTCTAATCGTTTCGTTGTTACATCAGTAGACCATTTATTTTCGGTCTATTATTGACTTGTTCTTTTATCTTATTCTTCAGTTACCTGAATGAGTTGGCAGAAACTGGATGAATCAAAGGAGCATTGAAGACGCCTCTGATGCTGTCCAGTTTATGATTACAAAATGCCTGGATGCAAAGATGAAAAACGTTTGGTTCCATCTGATACAAGCGCACAATCACACAAAGTTAACTTTGTGATGCATAAATGTGATAGCAAAAGATCCCAATGTGGATCTATGTGCAGATACTTAATTTTCTCACTGAATATAGCAGAGAAACAAGGACTTTTAATTTTAAAGAGATTTTATCATGGTTCCTACGCAATTTGGAAAAATATGGCATTAAAATTATTTGACTTGGAAATTACTCAGTTTCTTTCCAGACTTTTCCCCCCATTCTGTTTTCTAAAATATAAAACGTTCTAAAAGTAAATGAATCACAAAAGCAGAATGAATTCATGGCAACAGTTCAGTGATCATTTAGAGATTGTTTGTCTTTATCATAAGTGAGTCTCTTTTGAACTTCTTTAAATTAATATGCATGTGCCACTCTACCAGCAACAGATAAAGGAGCAGTCTACCATTTAACTTAGACTGCTTGGTGATCGTGCAATATCAAACCACACAGGTTATAACGCATTTCAGGTTTCTTCATCCTGTTAGTGCTCATCACATCGAGAAAACCAATGGAGAAAAAAAACTGTATATATAAGATACTGTATATATATATATATATTTATATATATATATATATATATATATATATATATATATATATATATATATATATATATACAGATGATTGTACTGTAAATATAATGCTGTATGAATCATTTATGTTGAATATGTTCAGAAAAACCAGAGAGAGGGTTGTACATTTAAGTCTGTAAGATTAAAAATAAAGATATTTGAAAATGAACAAAGACATTTGCTTTTACTGTTTCAATCCCCCTCTTTCCTACCCCAAGGACAATTTGTAATTCCTAAAGGCAGAGCTGTTGATAGTGATCGAGGCCTGTAGGTCAAAATATGTGGATATTGGGGGTCTAAAAATCACACCTTTAGTACAATGGGGGAAATAATTTTCTAATTGGTCAGTTTGAACGTCTCACATTTGTGTTATAGACACATGGTCAAGGAAGACATCAAGAAGATAGTAACAGATGCTATGGCCCTTTTATTCTCTGGCTCTTACTCTACACTCTCTCCCTCTCTTTCTATCTCTCAGGTAACACTTTACATATATGGTGGGTACGATTATGGTATAAGTTATCATCATCACATCTATTTTGTAACTATTTTAAAAGTGTAACCATATATAGTGTCATTAGCCCCTTTCAATTACATGTGCTAACTAGTTTTGATTAGGTATTGACTTTGAAGGGCTACCGCTCTGCCACATATTTAGCTATTGTAACTTCCGTCTTTGGTATAAGCAGCAGTGGGTGGTTGGTAATAGACAAGAAATCTAGTTTTCCACTATCTTACTGCTAATGTTTCTTTAGTCATTCAGCAATCCTACAGCCTGAACCCCTGTAGGAAATCCATCCTTTTTTAAGTAATTTAATGACTGTTGTACAGAATCATTGTATAAAATCAAAATGAAAGAACAAACATTGGTTATAAATTGTTGATTGTTTACTAATTATATTTTTATTGAACTGTCTTTTGGTCCAATATTACAATAAAATAATCAATTCAAGTATAATTATACTTTCCTTTTTAATAGTATTACTAAACATTTCCAGTGAATTAGATGTATAAAACACAGAAACGTATCACAAAAAAATGCAGAGCAAAGATGTAGCCTATCATTAAACTGCTGTACTTTTAACTTATCATTATTCTTAGAGGTTTTTAATTGCTCGATTTTTTTTTTTTTTTTTTTTTTTTTTTAATATTAGACGGGTGTCGTTGAACTTGAATGTGATTCCCATTAAACCAGGCCCAAGGCCATGGGTTGCCTGGCCAAATGTCTGTCAGTTCCTCCTTAAATTCTCCAGGATTGTAGGTCTTCCTGCAAATGAATTACAAAAAGATTTTGGTTTCAATGTAAACCCATAGTCATAAAATAAAAACATAAAATGTATTTCACCTGCAGTCTTCAGTTTTGGATATTGAACAATGATTGAACATCCTCATTTTCAATTATTTCCTGGACTACTTTCTTTTGTGGAGTAAACTTGGTGCGAGGGATATTAATAAAAACGTATTGTAAAGTGTTACCAATGTAGCAATGTAAACAAATAGAATTAATTCTAGAATTACATTTATAGACATTTCTAAAGACATTTATAACGCCCTTAAAACAGCACTAAGGTCAGTTATATTGTTACTTGGTTCTCACAGTTAAGTGCACGTTTAAGTCAGTTTGGTGCGCCTGGAAGGCTAAAAATAAAATACACAAAAAATAACAGTGATTTGAATCTATTGAGTACTCCTGCCCTGAGAGCAGCGCGTAATAAAAATAACAGTGACTTGAATCTATTGAGCACTCCTGCCCTGATAGCAGCGCGTAAAACACTAAAATAACAGCAATTTGAATCTATTGAGTACTCCTGCCCTGAGAGCAGCGCGTAATACACTAAAATAACAGTGATTTGAATCTATTGAGTACTCCTGCCCTGAGAGCAGCGCGTAATACACTAAAATAACAGTGATTTGAATCTATTGAGTACTCCTGCCCTGATAGCAGCGCGTAATACACTAAAATAACAGTGATTTGAATCTATTGAGTACTCCTGCCCCGAGAGCAGCGCGTAATACACTAAAATAACAGTGATTTGAATCTATTTAGTACTCCTGCCCTGAGAGCAGCGCGTAATACACTAAAATAACTGATTTGAATCTATTGAGTACTCCTGCCCTGAGAGCAGCGCGTAATACACTAAAATAACTGATTTGAATCTATTGAGTACTCCTGCCCTGAGAGCAGCGCGTAATACACTAAAATTACAGTGACTTGAATCTATTGAGTACTCCTGCCCTGAGAGCAGCGCGTAATACACTAAAATAACAGTTATTTGAATCTATTGAGTACTCCTGCCCTGAGAGCAGCGCGTAATACACTAAAATAACTGATTTGAATCTATTGAGTACTCCTGCCCTGAGAGCAGCGCGTAATACACGAAAATAACTGATTTGAATCTATTGAGTACTCCTGCCCTGAGAGCAGCGTGTAATACACTAAAATTACAGTGACTTGAACCTATTGAGTACTCCTGCCCTGAGAGCAGTGCGTAATACACTAAAAAAAGTGATTTGAATCTATTGAGTACTCCTGCCCCGAGAGCAGCGCGTAATACACTAAAATAACAGTTATTTGAATCTATTGAGTACTCCTGCCCTGAGAGCAGCGCGTAATACACTAAAAAAACATTGATTTGAATCCATTGAGTACTCCTGCACTGAGAGCAGCACGTAATACACTAAAATTACATTGGTTTGAATATATTGAGTACTCCTGCCCTGAGAGCAGCGCGTAATACACTAAAAATAACATTTGAATATATTGAGTACTCCTGCCCTGAGAGCAGCACGTTATACACTAAAAATAACATTGGTTTGAATATATTGAGTACCCCTGCCCTGAGAGCAGCGGGTAATACACTAAAAATAACATTTGAATATATTGAGTACTCCTGCCCTGAAAGCAGCGCGTAATACACTAAAAATAGCATTTGAATATATTGAGTACTCCTGCCCTGAGAGCAGCACGTTATACACTAAAAATAACATTGGTTTGAATATATTGAGTACCCCTGCCCTGAGAGGAGCGGGTAATACACTAAAAATAACATTTGAATATATTGAGTACTCCTGCCCTGAGAGCAGCGCGTTTATACACTAAAAATAACATTGGTTTGAATATATTGAGTACTCCTGCCCCGAGAGCAGCGGGTAATACGCTAAAAATAACATTTGAATATATTGAGTACTCCTGCCCCGAGAGCAGCGCGTAATACACTAAAAATAACATTTGAATATATTGAGTGCTCCTGCCCTGAGAGCAGCGCGTAATACACTAAAAATAACATTGGTTTGAATATATTGAGTACTCCTGCCCCGAGAGCAGCGGGTAATACACTAAAAATAACATTTGAATATATTGAGTACTCCTGCCCTGAGAGCAGCGCGTTATACACTAAAAATAACATTGGTTTGAATATATTGAGTAGGCTACTCCTGCCCTGAGAGCAGCGCGTAATACACTAAAAATAACATTTGAATATATTGAGTACTCCTGCCCCGAGAGCAGCGGGTAATACACTAAAAATAACATTTGAATATATTGAGTAGGCTACTCCTGCCCTGAGAGCAGCGCGTTATACACTAACATTGGTTTGAATATATTGAGTAGGCTACTCCTGCCCTGAGAGCAGCGCGTAATACACTAAAAATAACATTTGAATATATTGAGTACTCCTGCCCTGAGAGCAGCGCGTAATAGCTACACTAAAAATAACATTTGAATATATTGAGTACTCCTGCCCGAGAGCAGCGCGTTATACACTAAAAATAACATTGGTTTGCATATATTGAGTACTCCTGCCCCGAGAGCAGCGCGTAATACACTAAAAATAACATTTGAATATATTGAGTACTCCTGCCCTGAGAGCAGCGCGTAATACACTAAAAATAACATTTGAATATATTGAGTACTCCTGCCCTGAGAGCAGCGCGTACACTAAAAATAATATTTGAATATATTGAGTACTCCTGCCCCGAGAGCAGCGCGCTATACACTAAAAATAACATTTGAATATATTGAGTACTCATGCCCCGAGGGCAGCGCGTAATACACTAAAAATAACATGGTTTGAATATATTGAGTACTCCTGCCCTGAGAGCAGCGCGTAATACACTAAAAATAACATGGTTTGAATATATTGAGTACTCCTGCCCTGAGAGCAGCGCGTAATACACAAAAATAACATGGTTTGAATATATTGAGTACTCCTGCCCTGAGAGCAGCACGTAATACAGTAGAAATAACAGCGATTTGAATCTATCGAGTACTCCTGCCCCGAGAGCAGCGCTATGGCGGGAGATGTATCTTTTTGACCGTTGAAATATAGCGGAGATTTGAACGAGTTCTGTTCACGGATATCAAGTTCACAAACAGCGATGTTGCAGTAGAAAAACATGTTTAACACCAGTTAGCCCATAAGCAGCTTTGTTGTGGTTGACTGATGTAACGCGAATCAAAATGCATACAGCCTACAATGTTTAGAGTGGACGATGATTAGTTCTGTGCATTTTAATGTTCACTAATTATCTTAGGAAACGTTAGAGGATGTCGAATTTTAACAAAATATAATTGTAAATTCACTTACCTTGCAATAAATGCGTTCACCCACGAACATCTGTCTTGTATTCCGAAATGCCGCAATCCTTCCGCGCGCACATTCAAACGTATTGACCCCGCCCTTGCTTCATTTTAATTGGTTGAATCTGTAAACCAATCATTTTCCTTTCTGCCCTCAGAACATGTTTGAGTAAGTAAAACTCCCATCTGCAATTTCAATGTGAAGGCTTAATTAGAATAGACCTGTACTTAAAATCACTCTTTTTTTCCTTCTTGGACAACCAACCAATCACAGTCTTCAAGCTAAGACTCCTACATATAAGATTTAAAGCTAAATTAAGAGTTTTCTGAGAGGATTCTTAGAATCTTTATGAATACGGGCCCTGATGTGCAGCAAAGGATTGTTGAGCTTCACAAATTAGAAAGTGGCTGTAAGAAAATAACTAAAGCATTGAAAATTCCCATTTCCACCAGCAGGACAATAATTAAAAAGTTCCAATCAGCTAAAGAAGTTACAAATCTGCCTGGAAGAGTTTGAATTTATTGAAAGGATAGCCCTTTGAGATAGGGATGCACCGAATGTTCGACTGCAGTCAAGCCAGCCTCCACCTCGAAATGAGCGGTCAAACTAGCCGCCCCTATATTTCTCTATGCGCTTATACACTAGGTATTACGGTAAGACCGTCAACCGTTCTGAAACCATTCAGTCAACCATTCTTCCAGCGAAGGCTATTTCAGTTAGTCCGTCCGTCGTCCGTCCGTCGTCCTCCGTCCGTCCGTCCGTCCGTCCGTCCGTCCGTCCGTCCGTCTATCTATCTATCTATCTATCTATCTATCTATCTATCTATCTATCTGATGTTGTTTTACAAAATAAGAGCCCCCAAAACTCATATATTAGGCCTACCTGTTGTCTCCATACATTCAGAAAATCATAAAAATAAAAGTCCTAATTTCCACAGACCAATTCCACCTCAGATGGAATTTGGAATTTGCAGGGGACACCTTCTCAAGGTGTCCCCTGCAAAGTTTCAGGACATTCTGATGTTGTTTTACAAAATAAGAGCCCCCAAAACTCATATATCACCTGTTGTCTGCATACATTCAAAAAATCATAAAAATAAAAGTCCTAATTTCCACAGACCAATTCACCTCGGATGGGAGGACACCTTCTCAAGTGTCCCTGCAAAGTTTCAGGACATTCTGAGTTGTTTTACAAAATAGAGCCCCAAACTCATATATTAGGCCTACCTGTTTCTCCATACATTAGAAATCATAAAAATAAAAGTCCAATTTCCACAGACCAATTCCACTCAGATGGAGAGGACACCTTCTCAGTGTCCCTGCAAAGTTCAGGACATTCGATGTTGTTTACAAAATAAGACCCCCAAAACTTATATTAGCCTACCTGTTGTCTCCATACATTCAAAAATCATAAAAATAAAAGTCCTAATTTCACAGACAATTCCACTCAGATGGAGAGGACACCTTCTCAACGTGTCCCCTGCAAAGTTTCAGGACATTCTGATGTTGTTTTACAAAATATGACCCCCAAAACTCATATATCACCTGTTGTCTGCATACATTCAAAAAACATAAAAAAAAAGTCCTAATTCCACGACCAATTCCACTCATGAGAGGACACTTCTCAAGGTGTCCCTGCAAAGTTTCAGGACATTCTGATGTTGTTTACAAAAAAGAGCCCCAAAACTCATATATTAGGTACCTGTTGTCTCCATACATTCAGAATTTCATAAATAAAAGTCCTAATTTCCACAGACCAATTCCACTCAGATGGAGAGGACACCTTCTCAACGTGTCCCCTGCAAGTTTCAGGACATTCTGATGTTGTTTTACAAAATAAGAGCCCCCAAAACTCTATATCACTGTTGTCTGCATACATTCAAAATATAAAAATAAAAGTCAATTTCACAGACAATTCCACTCAATGGAGAGGACACCTTCTCACGTGCCCCTGCTAAGTTCAGGACATTCGATGTTTTTTACAAAAAGGCCCCCAAACTCATATTAGCCACCTGTTGTCTCCATACATTCAGAAAATCATAAAAATAAAGTCCTAATTTCCACAGACAATTCCACCTCAGATGGAGAGAACACCTTCTCAATGTGTCCCCTGCAAAGTTTCAGGCATTCTGATGTTGTTTTACAAAATAAGAGCCCCCAAACTCATATATTAGGCCTACCTGTTGTCTCCATACATCAGAAATCATAAAAATAAAAGTCCTAATTTCCACAGACCAATTCACCTCAGAGAAGAGGACACCTTCTCAACGTGTCCCCTGCAATTTCAGACATTCTGAGTTGTTTTACAAAATAAGAGCCCCAAAACTCATATATCACCTGTTGTCTGCATACATTCAAAAAATCAAAATAAAAGTCCTAATTTCCACAGACCAATTCCACCTCAGATGGAGAGGACACCTTCTCAAGGTGTCCCTGCAAAGTTTCAGGACATTCTGATGTGTTTTACAAAATAAGAGCCCCAAAACTCATATATCACCTGTTGTCTCATACATTCAAAATCATAAAAATAAAAGTCTAATTTCCACAGACCAATTCCACCTCAGATGGAGAGGACACCTTCTCAGTGCCCCTGAAAGTTTCAGACATTCTGATGTTGTTTTACAAAATAAGAGCCCCCAAAACTCTATATCACCTGTTGTCTCATACATTCAAAAATCAAAAATAAAAGTCCTAATTTCCACAGACCAATTCCACCTCGATGGAAGACACCTTCTCAATGCCCCTGCAAAGTTTCAGGACATTCTGATGTTTTTACAAATAAGAGCCCCAAAACTCATATATATTTACAAAATAAGAGCCCCCAAAACTCATATATTAGGCCTACCTGTTGTCTCCATACATTCAGAAAATCATAAAAATAAAAGTCCTAATTTCCACAGACCAATTCCACCTCAGATGGAGAGAACACCTTCTCAATGTGTCCCCTGCAAAGTTTCAGGACATTCTGATGTTGTTTTACAAAATAAGAGCCCCCAAAACTCATATATTAGCCTACCTGTTGTCTCCATACATTCAGAAAATCATAAAATAAAAGTCCTAATTTCCACAGACCAATTCCACCTCAGATGAAAAGGACACCTTCTCAACGTGTCCCCTGCAAAGTTTCAGGACATTCTGATGTTGTTTTACAAAATAAGAGCCCCCAAAACTCATATATCACCTGTTGTCTGCATACATTCAAAAAATCATAAAAATAAAAGTCCTAATTTCCACAGACCAATTCCACCTCAGATGGAGAGGACACCTTCTCAAGGTGTCCCCTGCAAAGTTTCAGGACATTCTGATGTTGTTTTACAAAATAAGAGCCCCCAAAACTCATATATTAGGCCTACCTGTTGTCTCCATACATTCAGAAAATCATAAAAATAAAAGTCCTAATTTCCACAGACCAATTCCACCTCAGATGGAGAGGACACCTTCTCAAGGTGTCCCCTGCAAAGTTTCAGGACATTCTGATGTTGTTTTACAAAATAAGAGCCCCCAAAACTCATATATCACCTGTTGTCTGCATACGTTCAGAAAATCATAAAAATAAAAGTCCTAATTTCCACAGACCAATTCCACCTCAGATGGAGAGGACACCTTCTCAAGGTGTCCCCTGCAAAGTTACAGGACATTCTGATGTTGTTTTACAAAATAAGAGCCCCCAAAACTCATATATCACCTGTTGTCTGCATACATTCAAAAAATCATAAAAATAAAAGTCCTAATTTCCACAGACCAATTCCACCTCAGATGGAGAGGACACCTTCTCAAGGTGTCCCCTGCAAAGTTTCAGGACATTCTGATGTTGTTTTACAAAATAAGAGCCCCCAAAACTCATATATTAGGCCTACCTGTTGTCTCCATACATTCAGAAAATCATAAAAATAAAAGTCCTAGCTTCCACAGACCGTTTGAAATTCCCTTTCAAACGGTCACTTTGTATTGCTTAGTTATACGCAGTGGGAAAACTCCTTTTCCTCGATTTACTGAACCTCTATGTAAAACGCATTTGCAGCTGCACAGCAAGCACATTGAGCGTCTCGCTCGCTCATAGGCTGTGCTGCAGCAACTGCACATCCAATGGCACGGGCGTCAGAGCCCGTCATAGGGGCGAGGCCTCAGCCTATATAAGCCCCTGAATTCGCCATTATAGCAGGTTTATTCGACTGAAGTGACAAATATCCAGTTAAAAAAGTGCGCCCGGCTACGCAATACTTCGTTCCCTAACTCAGGCAACTGAGGTTACGTGAGTAACCAAGTAGTTCCCTTTCGAACGGTCACTTCGTATTGCGTAGCTATACGCAGTGGGAACGCTATGTAAAACACCGCACTGAGTAACTGGTTGCCACTGCAACTCAGGACCCCTGAGCATACAGAACAAGCCATAAACCACGTAATATGTATATACCAGACCAGACACCATCAGGTCTAGGAGAATACATCAGTAATCCCAACATATCATACCCATAATCCCGACCCCATCTGGGTCACAGAATATGATAACACCACCAGCCAAAAATAACCGACAAAAAAGCGTTTTTATATATATATATATATATATATATATATATATATATATATATATATATATATATATATATATATATATATATATATATTGTTACGTGCAAAATTGAATAATGAATTCTAAAGTAATGTATTGCACACTTTTGATTTAAATGTACTGCTATATACACAAAAGTGCAATAACATGTGGTTTGCAAAAACTTTAAACAAATAAGGTGCTTTATACCAGCAGTATTCTTTTTACACAGTAGCAATAAAATATTTATTGTAAATCTCAACTTAAAAATTAATGTAATCAAATCAAATATTAAAACAAAGCTATTTGGCACTGGGCATGACCTTTTATCTAGTTAAAACGAGTCCAGTTTTCTTTTTTTTTTCTTTTTTCTGAACAGGTATCAACAGGTGTCTTTTATCAGGGAGCAGCAGAAACAGTCCATGTAGTCAGAGGTCATGACCTCTACTACAGATATAAGTCGACCAACGTTACTTCTCTGATAGTAGCTTAGGTTTGGTCATGCCATGGTTACACTAAGATTAGGCTACATTAAACAGAGATAAAGCCCAATATACTTCTACGCCGTAGGCTGTGTGTAGCGCGCGTACCCTGACGTGCACCTCTCCAAAAATGCAACAACGCGTCAATACGCGTACCGCAAGCGCTGATTGCTTGAACCGCTCCCCGGGTTTCACATGCTCCCGTAATTGCGCGTCAACGCGGACAACGACGCAGAAGTAAATGAAAACCAACGTAGAGGCTCCGACGTAGGTCCGACGCAGAAGTATAAATCAGCTTTTAGAGTGACGTGAAGTGGTCGAGCACAAGGTGCAGCGAAGCGGGTGCGTTCCTGTGAAACTGTTGCGGTCAAGCTCGCCTCACGCACGCGCCCGCGTTGAATTGTCTATAACTTTTGTACACGACGCGCAGCCAGCACAAATCATTGGAAGAGAGACTCATCCTCGGCTCGCTGTTTGTGAGTTTCCAGAATCTAAATAGTTATCAGGACATCAACAGAAGGGAATTCACATGGCAGAGCATCCCCGCTAAACTAAACGCAGGCCTATCAGGTAAAGTTATGTAACGTTATAATTTTAATTTAAGTTAAAAAGGCTACAGCTGCGTAGCGCACAGAAGCCGTTAGTTACAATCCGCGCCTGTCATTCACTGGCGGAGCGCTGTCTCCCTTTCTGTTCACCCGGAATGAACCTGCCAAAGCCTCTCTCCACTGCTTGTTTGGGTGGGTTATTTGCTGGCTGACCAACATCCCACCCCTCCTGTGATCCATGGTTTGACTCTAGGCAGAGCCAGTGAGCAACGGACTTTTAAAAAAATTATAAAAAAAAAAAAAAAACTGCGTTAACGTGCGTTAAAAAAATTGTCGGCATTAATTCATAAATGCGTTAACGCGATAATAACGCGTTAAATTGCCCAGCCCTAATATATATAATATATATATATTATATATATATATATAATGTGAATGTGGTTGTGCACAGTAACAATTAATGATAAGACCGGACTCTGTCGGGCCCTAATCATACCGAAAACACCATCGACTGTGGGGAAGATACTTCCATATGATAGAATTTCATAAATGTGGACGGCGAGGCCCAGCCGGCCGCATCACAAATGTCTTGAATGGGAAACCCAGATGACCACGCCCACGACGAGGCCATGCCTCTGGTCGAATGGGCTTTGACACCTATAGGGCAAACCTGACCCACTGAGGTATAAGCCATAGAAATGGCCTCCACTATCCATCTAGACAGTCTCTGCTTAGTGACAGGATCCCCCTTGCATCGACCACCAAAGCAGACAAAAAGCTGTTCTGATTGCCTAAACGATGCAGAACGCTCCAGATAGATTCTCAGCACCCTGACAGGGCAGAGAAGATTAACCTCCCCATCCTCTGTGGAAGGGGGAAGGACAAACAATGTCACACCTGCGCTCTGAACGGCGTTGAGAGCACTTTTGGTACATAACCATGCCTGGGCTTGAGGATGACTTTGGAGTCATCAGGACCAAATCCAGGCATGCCGGGCTCACAGAGAGAGCCTGTAGATCTCCCACTCGCTTGATAGATGCCAATGCCAACAGGAGAGCAGTTTTCAGCGAGAGAGGTTTGAGATCAACTGACTGGAGCGGTTCAAAAGGTGGACCCCTCAAAGCCCCTAGGACCGTAGAGAGGTCCCAAGACAGCACAGAAGGAGGTCTGGAGGGGTTAATCCTCCTAGCACCCTTCAAAAATCTTACGACCAGGTCGTTTCTTCCCAGTGACTGGCCAGCTACCAGAACATGGTGCGCTGCAATAGCCGCCACATACACCTTGAGTGTGGACAGGGAACGATCCGCATCCAACAGCTCCTGTAGGAATGAGAGAACCCTGATATCTCACATGACTCTGGGTTTAGATGGTTTTTCGAGCACCAGCTGGAAGAAAATGCCCATTTTAAAGCATAAAGGCGGCGAGTCGACGGTGTTCAACACCTTCACAGGAAGGTCCCTGGATACCGGTTCAAGGGCCACACATGGAGGGCCCATAGGTCGGGTTGCGGATGCCACAATGATCCCTTCGTCTGTGTGACAGGCCATGGACAGGCCATGGAGCTGTGTCCGATATCTGAACCAGCTCCGGAAACCACGGCTTACGGCTTACGGCTTTCCAATGAGGAGCCACCAGAAGGACTGGGCACTCGCTCTCCCTGACCCGTTTGATGACTTGCGGAATCATCGAGACGGGGGGAAAAGCATACATGGGCTGGTTGGGCCAGGCGTGGGCCAACGCGTCCCTGTCCTTCGAGAAGATCAGATTGCAATGGGTGTTGTTTTTCGAGGCGAACAGGTCGATTTCGGCCCTGCCAAACACTTCCCATATTAGACTGACCGTCTGTGGGTTCAGGGACAACTCGCAGAGGGGAGTGTTGCCCCGTGAGAGCATATCCACGCCCAAATTCTGGATGCCCGGGATATGTGCAGCCCTCAAAGAGCTCAGATTGTTCTGTGGCCATAAGAGGAGATCTCTCGCCAAAGCATGCAGGCCGTCTGACCTGACGCCCCCTTGGCGATTTATGTAGGCCACCACTGACATGTTGTCTGTACGGACTAAGACGTGATGACCCCTGAGGCTCGACAGAAATGCATTCAGGGCCAGACCAACTGCTTTCATTTCCAGACAGTTGATGTGTAAGCTCTGCTCCGCGCTCGACCAGAGGCCGGATGCAGGCGTGCCCTCGTGTAATGCCCCCCAACCCAGGTTGGACTCATCTGTAAAGACACTTTCCTTCTGGAAAATGTCCCCATTGTCACACCCTCTTGGTACCAGTCCTGAGCCCGCCAGAGAACCAGGGTCCTTAAACAACTGTGATTCACTCTGATGCGCAAGCTGCCTGACTGCCATGCATGTGTTGTCACCCGGCGTTTCAGCCAGTGCTGCAGTGGGCGCATGCGCAGTAATCCCATGCGGAGCACTGGTGATGCTGCTGCCATGAGACCCAGTAGTCTCTGAAATTTCTTCAGAGGCGCGCGCTCTGGTGTGAGCCGTGCTCTCATCGACACCGAGTCTAAAACTATGCCCAGAAAGATCACACTCTGGCAGGGGGATAGTTTGCTCTTTGAAACATTGATCGTGAGACCCAGGCATTTTAAATGGCCGAGAATCAGATCCCTGTGAGCTATTAGTTCGCCTCTCGACTGCGCTAGCACCAGCCAGTCGTCGAGGTAATTCAGCACACGCACTCCACTGTCTCAGAGGACAGAGTGCTGCATCCACACACTTCGTGAATGTGCGGGGTGCCAAAGACAGACCGAACGGTAGAACTGTGCATTGATAAGCCTGTCCCTCGAAGGCGAATCTCAAGAATGGCCTGTGACGAGGGTTTATTTGAATGTGAAAGTAAGCATCTTTTAGATCCATTGTAACAAACCAATCCCCCGGGCGAATTTGCGCGAGGATATGTTTGATGGTTAACATTTTGAAGGGACGTCGCATGAGTGCCCTATTCAAATGTCTCAAATCTCAAAACCCTATTCAAATTCCGTCTTTCTTCGGAACTAGAAAATAACGGCTGTAAAAACCCGCTTGCTTTAGCGCAAGGGGGACTAATTCTATCGGCCCTTTTGCTAATAAATTCTGCACTTCGGTGCGAAGCACGTGACCCACATCGCTTCTCACAGAGGTCTCGATGACTGGCTGAAACTTTGGGGGTCTGCGAGCGAATTGGAGCGAGTAGCCTCGTTTTATAACGTTGTTTATGACCCAACTCGACACATCGGGGATAGCTTGCCAGGCTAGAACCCGTGTGGCTAGGGACTGACACACTGAAAGGGGAGGGGGGGGGGGGGGGCGCCTAACATAGGGGGACCTGAAACCCTTATAATGTGATTAATGCATACATTGAGTGTTTGACTGACTGTACAGGCATTTGCGTGTGGGAAAGTCAGTGTTACAACAGGGGAGGGGCCACCTATTTGAGGGGGACCGTGAACCCGTGTGTTGTGCTTGTGAAACATGCTCTTTTTTTGCTTTATTTGGGTCGCCGTGAAAACGGCGTTTGTTTGTAAAGACGCGCTTACTGTTGCGGGCCTGCTTACAGAAATAAAATCCCCATCCGCCTGAACTGAACAGGGGGCTGTGGGCAGTCTTGTGTGCTTTTTCGAGGGTGGTCCGGCCGGCGCGGGACACTCGCCCTCTCTCTTCGTGCCGCGTGCTAGGATGACTTCGGTGGTGCCGCGTCGAGCACGATGCTGGGCCGCGGGCCTTGGCGCCGGGGCATCGGGAAGCGCTTCGCAGCTCTTGACTGGCGCTGGGCATCAGCTGCAGGGCAGGCTGCGGAGGTCCCGAAAGGCCTCTGGATCCGGGCCTGCCTCATCCATAGACCGGAGGAGTTTGGCCTGGTAGACCTGCAGCACAGCCATCGTGTGCAGGGCTGAAGCAGCCTGCCCGGAGGCGGAATACGCGCGTCCGAGGAGGGCTGACGTGCTTCTGCACGGTTTGTTTGGGTGCACGGCTCTGGTCCGCCAGCTAGCGGCCGTGTTCGGGCAAAGATGAGCGGCTACGGCCTCTTCTAGAGGCGGCACCTTCTCCGCCCCGCCGTCCACAGAGGAGAGAGTCGCGGGAACTGCAGCACCTCGTGTGGAGTAAGGAGTGTGCCATGCCTTGGTTAGCTCCTCGTGAACTTCTGGAAAAAAATGGCGCTGCTTTATGACGAGGGGCCTGTTGGTGTCCCGACGATCGAGCGGGAGAGAGAGTGAGGCACGCGGGGACCTCACATCCATGCTCTCGGGCTGCCATTGGCTGCGGCGCTTCTTCCTCGGCTGAAGACGGGCCGAAGGAGGAGGCGCGGGCGAAGCGGCGTCCTCTTCCCTGGCGAGAGCTAGCCGAGTCCGCAGAGAGGAGATGGACATGCTCTCACAGGCCGCACATCTGCCGGAGGAGAAGGCCTTCTCCGCGTGGTCGAGTCTAAGGCATGAAATGCATCGCGCATGGTGATCGGCCTTGTGCAGCTTAGGTGCGCACGTGGCGCAGTTCGAAACACGAGGCATTTGAAACAACGCCTCGCGTGTAGCAATAGAAAGGATATCGCCGGATAGCCACAGATGAGACGGCGTCAGGAGACAAACGGCTGAAGAAGACGTAATCTGCTGAATAATGCTCGCTCAGGCTGAAGGGCTTGTTCGACAGCGAAGGCTCAGTTAAACAGACAGAGACGTATAGTTTGTCGCTGCAGGAGTAAAATCTGCTATAATGGCGAATTCAGGGCCTTATAAAGGCTGAGGCCTCGCCCCTATGACGGGCTCTGACGTGTAATGACGTAGAGTGATCTCATTGGTCGCACGTCAGAGGCGCCCGCGCCATTGTATGTGCAGTTGCTGCAGCACAGCCTATGAGCGAGCGAGACGCTCAATGTGCTTGCTGTGCAGCTGCAAATGTGTTTTACATAGAGGTTCAGTAAATCGAGGAAAAGGAGTTTTCCCACTGCGTATAGCTACGCAATACGAAGTGACTGTTCGAAAGGGAACCACTGTTACATGGTTGTATGCATATGCCAAGTTGGACTGGTGGTAGCTGTTGTCCACTAGAGGGGGGCATAATAAATCGTTTCAGGACTGGAAGCTTAATGTCGGTAAAAGTGGTTCATTATTTTAACTATATATACTTTAAAATAAAAAAATTAACTGCAACATTTTGCGTAGAAAATTTAACTGCAACAGTAATGCAGAATTAAGTAACTTAGATTACTTTTTCATTACTTTTATATCTTGAAAATGTTGGGGAGACACTGTGAGAAGGTGTCCTATCCATCTGAGGTGGAATTGGTCTGTGGAAGCTAGGACTTTTATTTTTATGATTTTCTGAATGTATGGACACAATAGCATATATGAGTTTTGGGGGGCTCTTATTTTGTAAAACAACATCAAAATCTCCTGAAACATTGTATTTGACACCTTGAGAAGGTGTACTCTCCGTCTGAGGTGGAATTGGTCTGTGGAAGCTAGGACTTTTATTTTTTATGATTTTCTGAATGTATGGACAAAACAGCATATATATATATCAGTTTTGCGGGGCTCTTATTTTTAAAAACAACATCAGAATGTCCCGAAACTTTGCAGGGGACACTGTGAGAAGGTGTACTCTCCATCTGAGTTGGAATTGGTCTGTGGAAGCTAGGACTTTTATTTTTATGATTTTCTGAATGTATGGAAACAACAGTGTATATATGAGTTTTGGGGGGCTCTTATTTTGTAAAACAACATCAGAATGTCCTGAAACATTGTAGTTGACACCTTGAGAAGGTGTACTCTCCTTCTGAGGTGGAATTGGTCTGTGGAAGCAAGGACTTTTATTTTTATGATTTTATGAATGTATGGAAACAACAGCGTATATATGAGTTTTGGTTGGCTCTTATTTTGTAAAACAACATCATAATGTCCTGAAACATTGTAGTTGACACCTTGAGTAGGTGTACTCTCCATCTGAGGTGGAATTGGTCTGTGGAAGCTAGGACTTTTATTTTTATGATTTTCTGAATGTATGGAAACAACATCATATATATGAGTTTTGGGGGGCTCTTATTTTGTAAAACAACATCAGAATGTCCTGAAACTTTGCAGGGGGCACTGTGAGAAGGTGTACTCTCCATCTGAGGTGGAATTGGTCTGTGGAAGCTAGGACTTTTATTTTTATGATTTTCTGAATGTATGGAATCAACAGCGTATATATGAGTTTTGGGGGGGCTCTTATTTTGTAAAACAACATCATAATGTCCTGAAATATTGTAGTTGACACCTTGAGAAGGTGTCCTCTCCATCACAGGTGGAATTGGTCTGTGGAAATTAGGACTTTTATTTTTATGATTTTCTGAATGTATGGACAAAACAGCGTATATATGAGTTTTGGGGGGCTCCTATTATGTAAAACAACATCAGAAAGTCCTGAAACATTGTAGTTGACACCTTGAGAAGGTGTACTCTCCATCTGAGGTGGAATTGGTTTGTGGAAGCTAGGACTTTTATTTTTATGATTTTTTGAATGTATGGAAACAACAGGTGATATATGAGTTTTGGGGGCTCTTATTTTGTAAAACAACATCAGAATGTCCTGAAACTTTGCAGGGGACACCTTGAGAAGGTGTCCTCTCCATCTGAGGTGGAATTGGTCTGTGGAAATTAGGACTTTTATTTTTATGATTTTTTGAATGTATGCAGACAACAGGTGATATATGAGTTTTGGGGGCTCTTATTTTGTAAAACAACATCAGAATGTCCTAAAACTTTGCAGGGGACACGTTGAGAAGGTGTCCTCTCCATCTGAGGTGGAATTGGTCTGTGGAAATTAGGACTTTTATTTTTATGATTTTCTGAATGTATGGAGACAACAGGTAGGCTAATATATGAGTTTTGGGGGCTCTTATTTTGTAAAACAACATCAGAATGTCCTGAAACTTTAGCAGGGGCACGTTGAGAAGGTGTCCTCTCCATCTGAGGTGGAATTGGTCTGTGGAAATTAGGACTTTTATTTTTATGATTTTTTGAATGTATGCAGACAACAGGTGATATATGAGTTTTGGGGGCTCTTATTTTGTAAAACAACATCAGAATGTCCTGAAACTTTGCAGGGGACACGTTGAGAAGGTGTCCTCTCCATCTGAGGTGGAATTGGTCTGTGGAAATTAGGACTTTTATTTTTATGATTTTTCTGAATGTATGGAGACAACAGGTAGGCCTAATATATGAGTTTTGGGGCTCTTATTTTGTAAAACAACATCAGAATGTCCTGAAACTTTGCAGGGGACACCTTGAGAAGGTGTCCTCTCCATCTGAGGTGGAATTGGTCTGTGGAAATTAGGACTTTTATTTTTATGATTTTCTGAATGTATGCAGACAACAGGTGATATATGAGTTTTGGGGGCTCTTATTTTGTAAAACAACATCAGAATGTCCTGAAACTTTGCAGGGGACACGTTGAGAAGGTGTCCTCTCCATCTGAGGTGGAATTGGTCTGTGGAAATTAGGACTTTTATTTTTATGATTTTCTGAATGTATGGAGACAACAGGTGCTAATATATGAGTTTTGGGGGCTCTTATTTTGTAAAACAACATCAGAATGTCCTGAAACTTTGCAGGGGAACACTTGAGAAGGTGTCCTCTCCATCTGAGGTGGAATTGGTCTGTGGAAATTAGGACTTTTATTTTTATGATTTTTTGAATGTATGCAGACAACAGGTGATATATGAGTTTTGGGGGCTCTTATTTTGTAAAACAACATCAGAATGTCCTGAAACTTTGCAGGGGACACGTTGAGAAGGTGTCCTCTCCATCTGAGGTGGAATTGGTCTGTGGAAATTAGGACTTTTATTTTTATGATTTTCTGAATGTATGGAGACAACAGGTAGCCAATATATGAGTTTTGGGGGGCTCTTATTTTGTAAAACAACATCAGAATGTCCTGAAACTTGCAGGGGACACCTTGAGAAGGTGTCCTCTCCATCTGAGGTGGAATTGGTCTGTGGAAATTAGGACTTTTATTTTTATGATTTTCTGAATGTATGCAGACAACAGGTGATATATGAGTTTTGGGGGCTCTTATTTTGTAAAACAACATCAGAATGTCCTGAAACTTTGCAGGGGACACGTTGAGAAGGTGTCCTCTCCATCTGAGGTGGAATTGGTCTGTGGAAATTAGGACTTTTATTTTTATGATTTTCTGAATGTATGGAGACAACAGGTAGGCCTAATATATGAGTTTTGGGGGCTCTTATTTTGTAAAACAACATCAGAATGTCCTGAAACTTCCTGAAACTTTGCAGGGGACACCTTGAGAAGGTGTCCTCTCCATCTGAGGTGGAATTGGTCTGTGGAAATTAGGACTTTTATTTTTATGATTTTTGAATGTATGCAGACAACAGGTGATATATGAGTTTTGGGGGCTCTTATTTTGTAAAACAACATCAGAATGTCCTGAAACTTTGCAGGGGACACGTTGAGAAGGTGTCCTCTCCATCTGAGGTGGAATTGGTCTGTGGAAATTAGGACTTTTATTTTTATGATTTTCTGAATGTATGGAGACAACAGGTAGGACTAATATTGAGTTTTGGGGGCTCTTATTTTGTAAAACAACATCAGAATGTCCTGAAACTTTGCAGGGGACACCTTGAGAAGGTGTCCTCTCCATCTGAGGTGGAATTGGTCTGTGGAAATTAGGACTTTTATTTTTATGATTTTTGAATGTATGCAGACAACAGGTGATATATGAGTTTTGGGGGCTCTTATTTTGTAAAACAACATCAGAATGTCCTTAACTTAGCAGGGGACACGTTGAGAAGGTGTCCTCTCCATCTGAGGTGGAATTGGTCTGTGGAAATTAGGACTTTTATTTTTATGATTTTCTGAATTATGGAGACAACAGGTAGGCCTAATATATGAGTTTTGGGGGCTCTTATTTTGTAAAACAACATCAGAATGTCCTGAACTTTGCAGGGGACACCTTGAGAAGGTGTCCTCTCCATCTGAGGTGGAATTGGTCTGTGGAAATTAGGACTTTTATTTTTATGATTTTCTGAATGTATGCAGACAACAGGTGATATATGAGTTTTGGGGGCTCTTATTTTGTAAAACAACATCAGAATGTCCTGAAACTTAGCAGGGGACACGTTGAGAAGGTGTCCTCTCCATCTGAGGTGGAATTGGTCTGTGGAAATTAGGACTTTTATTTTTATGATTTTCTGAATGTATGAGACAACAGGTAGGCCAATATATGAGTTTTGGGGGCTCTTATTTTGTAAAACAACATCAGAATGTCCTGAAACTTTGCAGGGGACACCTTGAGAAGGTGTCCTCTCCATCTGAGGTGGAATTGGTCTGTGGAAATTAGGACTTTTATTTTTATGATTTTCTGAATGTATGGAGACAACAGGTAGGGTAATATATGAGTTTTGGGGGCTCTTATTTTGTAAAACAACATCAGAATGTCCTGAAACTTTGCAGGGGACACCTTGAGAAGGTGTCCTCTCCATCTGAGGTGGAATTGGTCTGTGGAAATTAGGACTTTTATTTTTATGATTTTTTGAATGTATGCAGACAACAGGTGATATATGAGTTTTGGGGGCTCTTATTTTGTAAAACAACATCAGAATTTCCTGAAACTTTGCAGGGGACACGTTGAGAAGGTGTCCTCTCCATCTGAGGTGGAATTGGTCTGTGGAAATTAGGACTTTTATTTTTATGATTTTCTGAATGTATGGAGACAACAGGTAGGCCTAATATATGAGTTTTGGGGGCTCTTATTTTGTAAAAACAACATCAGAATGTCCTGAAACTTTGCAGGGGACACCTTGAGAAGGTGTCCTCTCCATCTGAGGTGGAATTGGTCTGTGGAAATTAGGACTTTTATTTTTATGATTTTTGAATGTATGCAGACAACAGGTGATATATGAGTTTTGGGGGCTCTTATTTTGTAAAACAACATCAGAATGTCCTGTAACTTTGCAGGGACACCTTGAGAAGGTGTCCTCTCCATCTGAGGTGGAATTGGTCTGTGGAAATTAGGACTTTTATTTTTATGATTTTCTGAATTTATGGAGACAACAGGTAGGCCTAATATATGAGTTTTGGGGGCTCTTATTTTGTAAAACAACATCAGAATGTCCTGAAACTTTGCAGGGGACACGTTGAGAAGGTGTCCTCTCCATCTGAGGTGGAATTGGTCTGTGGAAATTAGGACTTTATTTTTATGATTTTCTGAATGTATGGAGACAACAGGTAGGCCTAATATATGAGTTTTGGGGGCTCTTATTTTGTAAAAAAAACATCAGAATGTCCTGAAACTTAGCAGGGGGCATGTTGAGAAGGTGTTTTTTTTTTTTTTTTTTTTTTTTTTTTTTTTTTTTTTTTTTTTTTTTTTTTTTTTTTTTTTTTTTTTTTTTTTTTTTTTTTTTTTTTTTTTGCAGGGGACACCTTGAGAAGGTGTCCTCTCCATCTGAGGTGGAATTGGTCTGTGGAAATTAGGACTTTTATTTTTATGATTTTTTGAATGTATGCAGACAACAGGTGATATATGAGTTTTGGGGGCTCTTATTTTGTAAAACAACATCAGAATGTCCTGAAACTTTGCAGGGGACACCTTGAGAAGGTGTCCTCTCCATCTGAGGTGGAATTGGTCTGTGGAAATTAGGACTTTTATTTTTATGATTTTCTGAATGTATGGAGACAACAGGTAGGCCTAATATATGAGTTTTGGGGGCTCTTATTTTGTAAAACAACATCAGAATGTCCTGAAACTTTGTAGGGGACACCTTGAGAAGGTGTCCTCTCCATCTGAGGTGGAATTGGTCTGTGGAAATTAGGACTTTCATTTTTATGATTTTCTGAATGTATGGAGACAACAGGTAGGCCTAATATATAAGTTTTGGGGGCTCTTATTTTATAAAACAACATCAGATAGACAGATAGATAGATAGATAGATAGATAGATAGATAGATAGATAGATAGATAGATAGATAGATAGATAGATAGATAGATAGATAGATAGATAGATAGATAGATAGATAGATAGATAGATAGATAGATAGATAGATAGATAGATGTGAAATAACTGAAATAGCCTTCGCTGGAAGAATGGTTGACTGAATGGTTTCAGAATGGTTGACGGTCTTACCGTAATACCTAGTGTATAAGCGCATAGAGAAATATAGGGGCGGCTAGTTTGACCGCTTATTTCGAGGTGGAGGCTGGCTTGACTGCAGTAATGTTCGGCAACCGAAATTATTCGGCCGAAAATAGCAAAAAAAGCACTTTCGGTGTTCGGCCGAACAAGTAAAAAGGCCGAATAAATTTGACCGAACAATGACGTTTTTGATGACGCGATCAAATAGTAACCAGCGTAGAGTGAGTGGCGCGCGCTTTATAAATGCAGCCAACATGCCCCCTTTGAGGAGAAGACAAAAGAGAAGCTCATCTGATGCGTCTGTGGCAGACGTTGTTACTTGCAGCACTAAAGCGTCTTTTAACCCACTAGTTGACAAACCGCCGCCGCGTTTTGCTGGATTTTTTTCACATAGCAGCAAAATAGACTTAAATACTCCGTCATTTATGGTCACTTAAATGCAGACTTAAGAAATATGAAAAAATAAACTGTTAAATGACTACTTGTGGCCACTTACAATCGAAACAAAACTGTGCTTTTGTAAAATAAAGAAAATAAACATGGTGTGCTTTCTGCCTCTGTCTCCGTTAACTTTTTTTTCTGGAGCACGTCTCTAAAAAACTCAGCCAATACAATACTAGTCACACAGGCAAAGGCATATCTTTATAATCATTTAATTGTCTACTTTTAAACAATCTAATTCAAAACGAAAACAAATATTCTCTGTTTATGTAATCTGTATGAAAAGAGAGAGATGAAAAGAGTCATTCTCATGGCAACTCCTTATCTGCTAATCGCCACGGAGAGCGCGCGCTATATTGAAACCCAAGTGATCCAGGCAATCCATGCAAACCTGTCAACGCCCACGATAAAGTTTATGTAAACCGCAAAAGTAGGCTTATGTCTAGGACAGTTATTCATTTGTTGTGGGTTCATCCACATTTTTTTGCACTTTTCAATGCACTTTTTTAGTTATATTCTTTCAGCAGTCAGTTATAGGCCTAACATAGGCTATTCAAGAAGGGGGGGCTTCAAAGATGGCCAAATAAAAATATAGTTTTTATTTTACTAATTTATTTATTTTAAGTTATATTGTGCTTTGTTTAAATAATATCTGCTGGAATGTTAAAAAAAAATTCAGTGTTAAACAAATTGTATTTTTGCAATTTGATGTTTTTCTCAAGACAAAATAGTAAAAAAGCATATTTTTACTATTTAATTAAATGCAATGGTGAAAAAATTGGCAAAATAAATGGAAAAAATGTGAAATACCGCGTTCGGTATTCGGTATTCGGCCTTCGGCCAAGCGTTTCATTATTATTCGGCTTCGGCCAAGAATTTTCATTTTGGTGCATCCCTACTTTGAGATGTAACATCTCATTTTTGAGGGGGTCCCAATACAAACGAAAATACAAAATACATCACATTTTAAGCAAACAAATAAACAAACAAACAAAAAATAACTTAAACAAACAGCTCCCCTATTTTCCCACCTAAAGTCTACAACTACAGTCAGACTAACAGGAGCAGGTACACAAAAGAGGACATACATTTTAGTGCAGCATAAAAATCAAAATGAACCTGCATCCTGAGAGATAACAGAAATAAAAATAAATCCATATAAACAGGATAATTGATAAGCGTTGGTATAGAAGCCTTGATTTAAAAACATAAGCAGGTTATTTCAGATGAGAAAATAGATTAGTCCTATAAAGATGAGATTGATCTGTTATATGGAGCTTTGTACTGGAATGACCAGTGGCCGACTTTAGTCAAAATGAGCGGGACACAGAAAAACGGATGTTGCATGTGTCTAAAGGGATAGGAACCTACAAAAGAATTGTGAATGACATTTAGAGGTTTTAAATTGGTATGTGAAGTGTTTTGGTAAATTATGTCTGCATAGTCAATAATATGAAGAATTAATTGGGAGGTTAATCTTTTCCTGACTTGAAAAATGAAAAACAATTAATTGAACGATAAAGAGAACATAAGCAACCATACGATGTTTTGATTAAATAAATGTGAGGCTTAAAGGAGAGTTCGGGGTCAAGCCAAAGACCAATATATTTAATTAGATTAACTTTAGTGAGGAGTGACCCGTTTGAGAGGCCAAAGACTCTCCAAGGATCACAGATGGAGAATTGCAGAGATTAGTTTGGTCGTTTTTTTGTTGGAGGTCCTGGACTTCTGGTTCAGATACATGGCATCTTGAATTTTAGCAAATACCAACAAAAACAAAAAAAGAATAAAAAAAAAGTTCTCTAAGACTGACTGCAGAACTGTCGCCTGAATCTACACATTACCTCTGTGTCACTTCTGCTGCGTCTCATCAGCCTTCCAGGAACTGCAGGATGAAAGCAGAGCACACCCGCCAGACTTTGTGCATGATTAAAAGAGGATGAGCATTTAATCCTTCACCAATTTTTATTCCGCTCACAATGCCATTATCAAAAAAACGGCACAAAATATTTATCTGTAAATCACTTGCTGAACAGAACAAAATCTTTAAACATATATAATTTTATTTTAAATATAAAGTATTAAAGCTTAACAGGAAAGCTTTTTTCACCAATATTACATCAACTAATAAACCTAAAAATCATATGTGTCCGACAAAATAACAAAGAGAACAAAACAAGATTATTTCATTTTATATAATATAAAAAACAAAGTAAATACAAGACAAAATAAATACAATTTTTTCAATATTGTAGTGATTTAGCATACATTCAGAACAAATCATTGTAAGCTAATCCAAACATTTTGTTTACTTTTTGCATATTCAAATTCTACATCTGAATATTATGTCTCTTATTAATTCTCATTTTCAATGTGCCACTCATTCTTCTGCCGTCTAAATGTCATATGTTAACGACTAACAGTAACAAAAAGACTTGAGGACCAGGTCCAGTAGCACGTTGAACACTAATACTAGTGTATACTAGAATAGTAATTGGCAAGAAAAGAGAAAAAATTCAATACAAATAGTTTTCCATAACGGAGACATTCGACAAAGAAATCAGCAATAAAATCATCCTGGAATGATAGGCAGCATTTGAGGAAGTTTTTCGTATAATCTACGAGGCACTTTGTGAAAAGCAAATAAAAATCATGTTTAATTAAATTAATTTGGTTTATGTTTATGCAGCAGTATGGTAAATAAGAACACACAGTACAGCATTTAAAAATGACTTTCAACAGCTACAATCGTCTACTTGAATTGCATGTAAACATGACTGTAGTGACATCTGTTGACCCAAGCACCTTGCCAAACTCACCCATTGCATTTTTCCTCAACAAGATGGATGAATTACCAACACAAGTTCGGGCAGGACCAGGTGAGGATTTAAGGCTGATTGGTGACTGCTGCCTGTCCAACAAGATCAGTCTTAACTTAAAATGAGACTGTTTTTAAAAGGGTTAACTTCAAAGATGGAATATTTCTTGTAAGTGGAGCCACAACTGAACAAAAATGGCAAATGTTTCAGTGCAAGAGTTTCTGGTGGTTGAAATCTATGCTTTCAGATTTCCCGCGAGCCCAAGAAATCAAACGCAAGATATAACAGCATTAAAACTGATCTTATTCGCTGCTCCTTAGAAGAAATGACAGACAGACGTACAAGTAAAGGAAGACAGCAGGTGTTTGCTCTGTAAGTGGTAGGGCGTTTTGGTGCATCTCAGTTTCAGAGTTACACAAACTGGAAGAAAATCCGATTTCCTATTCATCAGAACGACCCAACAGAGCCATCCCCAGGCACAATGTTTAAGAGGATGGTGTGGGAAACCCAATCCAAATGTGGCAGCGTTTGTCCTTCCTTTCAATCGCCTCACATTTCTGCCCTGCGAATGGGGGGTTTATCCCCATTGCCTTCTTCCTCCTCCTCTTCTTCCTCATAGTTCTCCCCATTGTGATGTTGGGCGAGTTGATTATCCTCCTTCACAACCTGACCTCTGACCTCTTCCTGTAAAGATAAAAAAAAAAAAAAGATTTATATAAAATATTCAAGTTTGATGTTTGTTACACACACACCTATACAAGGCATTGAGTCTTCGTTTGCTACGAACCACCTCAAATTTCTTTCACCCTGCATCTGAATATGCCTTTATAAAGTAGTTAAAAACTTTTAAAGTATTCAATTATCAAGATCCACTGGACACTATCCCACAAGGCCACAGGAGAGAGGTGGACACAACTAACGCCTTATGTCACAAGACAGTGACAACATGGTAGATGTAGTATGTCCGAATTTCCTTCATACTTCACACATTCATACTATCATACTAAGTATATTTCAAGTATGTAACCAATTGTAGTACCTACTATACAGTATGTGATTTCGGACACAGCTATGGGTTTGGACCAACATGAAGGTGAGTAAATGATGACAGACTTTTCCATTTAGAGTGAACTGTAATTTTAAAAGTGCACAGATGTAAATAAAGCATGAAGAACATTCCCTTAATCTAAAGCTCCTTTCACAGAGATCCCGGAAAATACACTGATAATGTGTCCCCGAATCCTTTGATTTGTTCATTCACACTGCCAAGGATTTTCTGGAATCTGTGCGTGCGTTCACACACATCCCGTAAAGACGTGATGTGCAATGAGTTGAAAACGCTAGTGTTGTAATACAACAATGGAAGTGTTTGCATTACTTTAAACAACATGGCAGCTGATCAGGCATTAGATGTTGATGTGCAAACAACAACATGAACGTTCCGGGAGTAATCCCACCAATGTTAAGGTTCCCATCCCAGAATCAAACCTGGGACGTGTGTATTCACACAGAAGGCCCTCAAGCAATTCTATGGCAATGTTTTGGGATCAGCGCTCTATGTGATAGGGGCTTAAGAGATGAGATGAAAATGGACGATGGATGTTTAAAGTGGAGCTGGACTCATGACAGTAACTGAACACCATGGAGGACTTTGAAATCGATCTGACTCACCCAACTGTGGCACTGCCACCCGTCTACAGTTACAGTGGCAGCTTGTACAAAAGAATAAGTGAAAACGTACACACACGTAAGCACTACATAAATCTCTGTGATACATTACAGTGACAGAGACCATAAACTTGTTGTCTTGGAACAGACAGCTTAACTAGAGATTCATGGTCCTGCCTTCTACATTTTTGACAAGAAACTAAATGAACACTACAATTAACAAATATATAATGCTTAACAGATATTAATGCATTTAAAGGTGCACTGTGTAATATTTAGGTGGATCGGTTGAGAAAAAAGCAATATCATATACATAACTATGTTTTCAGTGATATATAAATATCTTACTTAATTAACCGTTATGTTTTTATTACCTTAGAATGAGCCATTTCTACATACACCGCGGGTCCGTTTAGGGCTACTGTAGAAACATGTTGCCGCATTTCGATGTAAGGGGTGTATGTCGATAGAAATGGCTCATTCTAAGGTAATAAAAACTTAAAACACCGACATAATGATTATCAACGATAATATTCAAAATAACATCGTTTTACGGAATAAGTTAACCCAATTTCTTAATTTATCTTTGTAAAGAAACCTCATTGCTTAACTGGCTACTTTCTGCTGTCTCGATATATTCAACAATATATTTTCCTGTCGGCCACCATAATTTATGTTGGTTGCAATTCGCAACCTCACCACTAGAGTTTACCGGCCACTGCTAAAAAGTACACAGTGCACCTTTATTGTATATAAAAATCTGCATAGAGCATTGTTTAAAAGTTTGGGGTCGGTAAGATTTTTAAATGTTTGAAATAAGTTTCTTTTGCTCACCAAGGCTGTATTTATTTGTTCAAAATTGTAATACTGTGAAATATTTGTACAATTTAAAAGACCCGTTTTCTATTTTAATATATTTTAAATGTTTTAAAATGTGTTGCTCTGTTGGCAAAGCTGAATTTTTAGAATGATTACTCCAGGCTTCAGTGTCACATGATGATCCTACATAAAACATTCATAAAATTATTTAAGTGTTTACTGTCACTTTTGAAATTAGTGTTTACTATTTGATCAATTTAATGCATCCTTAGTGAATACATTTCTTCCAAAAAAAACAAACAAACTTTGAAGTATATATAGAGTGAATATAGGTATAATAGGACACTTTTTGATTGTCATTGCGGTTAATATTACTTAAAATATGTTCAGAATTTCTTAGCCCCTAACATAACAGCATTTTCAATATCTAAGAATCTCCACTACACTACACATATAAAAATGAAAATTCATTTTTGTTGTCCTGCGTTGTTGCTTAGTCCTTGTCAAGTCACTATTATATTCTGGCTCTGGTCCATTCCTTAAAGCTAGGTTAGGCAAGGTTTTTTATAAACACTTTTTGTTAAACTGGTTGAAACTCTCTTCACATCCTGATAGCAATCAATAATATAACTGAAGTGGTCTAAATATAAAACAAAAATCCCAAATGTCTTTTGTGGATGTCTCAGGACCAAACAACTTTCATCCAATCATTGGATTCGGTCCGAATACAATAATAGGATGTCCTACCTGCCTGCAAATGTATGTATTTGCATACCTCCGCACACCTGCTCACGCAGACATCTACACCAACAGCGGGTTCCATGAGGCTATGCAGAGTTGTAGACAGACACTGAGCGCCGCAAACAAACAGCAGCTGCCTTTTACAGTTCCTTCTGAAGCAAAACAACGAGCTCATGCTGCGTTCACGCCCTGTCGTAACTACAGTAATTAAGAGATTGCAACCAGTGACAATTCTACTTGGAGCTGTTCACGTCCTCAGACTTGAAATTCTGCCTTTCTATGGCAAGAATATCAATGCCGAAATGAATCTGCAACAATCTGGTAGAGCTCTCTAAGTTGTTTATGTTCATTATTACCGTGATGTTATGTGCTTTGAGGCAACGCAGTCTTTTCTCATTTCGTGATGCTTTGCAGACGCTGCTGTTTTGAGTTGTGTTCGTGTTTTAAAGAGAGGAGTGGCTTTGGAGACGCTCTGAAGGGAGGGCGGGATCTCAAGCTTTCAAAGTTAGATTGGTATTGCTAGCCTCTACAAAAACTGCACAGCCTAGCTTTAATTTAATCATGTAAATATAAAGGACTATTTTTAATTTATTTCATCATTGTCCAGTTATCAGTCTGATCAGCAAACCTCTTCTGAAAAGCCACAAATTATAAATATTTTGTACCTGTTCTCCATTCTCCTCATTATACGGGTCTCCTCCTTCTTCTCGCATCGCCTCATGCTTCTGATTTTCAACCAGCTCATCTTGAGCCTGGAGAGACAAAGCCATCCTGATTACGAAACATACATTTTTTTTATTTTTTTTAGGACTGTGTGAGTTTGCATTTGTTATCTGACCTCATCATCGCCATCTTCCTGGTACTGCTCATCCAGAGCATCTTCCTGTTGGTCTGGGTTTCCAGCCATCTGCACAATACACACACAACTTCAGACATTCTCAGTTGCCTAATATAAATATCCCCTAGATGTCGGCAACAGTCAGATTCCCAAACTAAATCACTGTAAGTCTGTTTTTTGTTTTTATACAAAAAATGCTGTATAGCTCCACCAACACTGAAGACCCATTGGTCCACAATCTCGTTTCATCATGCTGAAAACATGTCACGTCTGCTGGTTAGGAGACTCCTTTCAGCTGCAAAGAACCGGTTGCTTACCACCAGTTGTTCTTCAGCAGGCGGCTGGTGTTGATTCTCTACGGCCAGGTGTATGTTGGGATGGCCTATGGGTGCTGGCTCTTCCTCCTCCTCTTCCTCATGGCATGCCGCTGCTGCTCTGCCTCCTCAAACTCATCCTCACCCTGATTGTTGGGGTCGTCCTCTGGATCAACATCCGCTCCTACAGGCCGCTGTAAGTTTGACGTATTTATCATCAGTACACGTTCACACACAATGGCTTAAATTACTCACATTTGCAACTAAAAACAGCATGTGCAAAAATAAAATGCTTTTAAAAAGTCACTCATCAAGTAAAAAATACAGTTTTATGAAATTGAAGGTCATAAAAAGTCTTCAATATCTTCAATATCAAACAAATATACATTTTAAATTTGGGGACAGAAAACAATTGACTCATGATACAGCCTAATGTGATTATTACATCTCAAAAGGAGACGAATGAATTAAATATGAAATATGTTAAAAGTCAAATAATTGCGCTTTTGCGCATTCTACAGGTTCTCGGTTTCAGTGCAGTTCGCAATCAATAAATACTAATGATTTATGCGAATAGATTGCGTGACTGTTTACTTTATGAATTTATATTATTTTTGTAATTGTAACATGTTGTAGATTGTTGTATGAGTGCATATTTTATGTCCCTCATCTTTTTGAAAAAGCAACCAGCAATAATAAAACAAACAATTCAAAATAAGAGTCCCGGTGTATTTCGAGCTTGTTTATAATTATAATTAAAGTCCAATATATGTATATATAATTACAGAATTATTCAAGTCAATTTGAAGCAGAAATATTTAAAAAAACCTAGTGTACTTTTTGAAATATACATTATTTGTGAATTTTTTTTTTTGTGCTCCTACATTTTTAAACTTAAAAATGCTTGGGAAAAGTAAGCATCAAGCCATGTTTATAAGAATACCGGTGCTTGTATATGGGTTTATAATATCATAAGGGAACACACCTCATCCTCATGTTGGGCATGGTCCTCTTCAGCTTGCCCTGGCTCCTCATGGTGCACGTTCTCCTCTACACATGACGAGAGACATACAAAAGTATAATCCTCAGGGTCCAGTCATCTAGATTTGGAAATCCAATGTTTTGCTATCCAGGATCAGGTAATCCATTTTACTTCTTGCGAGAGAACACAAAAGCATAAAATATTTTTGCCATGTAGCCCTGTAGCCCCTCATGTGACCCAGAACAAAAACAAACAAATATGCAAGCAATAATTGTTAGAAAATACTTTTGTCTGGTTCATCTCTGATGATTGTGTCAATGTAGTTGATATACAGTGATTAAAAAATGGAAAAAAAATAAAAAAGAATTTTTTTTTATATTGATAGCCGTTTATTTTATTGCACTAAAATCTATTTGTTTTACTTTACTTTGCTGAAAGTCTTAATAGGTAGCCTAATGTCTACTTCTACTTTATTACTTTACAGATAAACTAATCAAGAACAGAATAAAAATATCAATTTGTGTGTGTGTGTGTGTGTATATATATATTTCATTATACAAATGTTGTATTTTTTGTCCAGTTTTAAAGTTATTACATTTTTGTTCCTGAAATCCACCCTTCTGCTGGGATCAGGATAATCCAGATTTTTTCGATCAAAGGTCTATTTTGGCACCCAAGGTTGGATTTTGTGATCCAATCTGATCTCAGAATCCTTTTTCCCCCTTCTTTTCAACAACTAATTTTCAAGATTTGATCCAATCCGATCAGATTACTTTTGAACAACTGCTCCCAGATATTAAAATTGCACCAAACATTTAAGAATTCACTTTGAGGCACCACGAGTAAAAGTAGCACTGCTATCACGACAAACCACATAAATTGTCACCTTTCTCATCATCTATCTGTGGCTCTTCTTCTCCCTGGACTATATCAGCATCTATGTTTTCATACTGTGCCTTTTTCCTGGTAAATACAGAAAATAAAAGGATTTATAAAACAAATCATTGCAGTTTCCTGGCTTAGATCACTGTGACAAGAACAGTAAAATAGCAAATAAACACACACAAATGATCATTTTTCATTACTGCAAAAAGTATTGTTAAAAATACATACATGCACTATTTTGATATATTTTATTATATATTTATTTTCATAACTGTATAACTCGAGGGAGGGCCTCTGACCGGAGCATCTCTTGCTGGAGTTTTTTCTCTTTGAGATCGGCTTCTCTGTTCAGCTGTTCCTCTCTCTCTCTCTGCAGATGTAATCTTTCCTCTCTCTCCTTCTGCTGGTGCAGCTGCTGTTTATGCAGGGTTTCCTGACGCAGGTGCAACTGTCTGCGCTCCTCCGTCAGCTGCGCAGCCAGACGCTGCTGCTCCTGCTGCTGTTCGTATGCAGACTTCACATGCTCCACCTGCGCTGGCGCCACCTGGGGGCAGAACAGAAGAGTGAGGGCCTTACAATGGGAAATTAGTTCAATGTTGGAGGGCAATGCAGGGAGGTGGACTGGCTAAGATAACATCTCAATATTTATTATAATAACGAAAACGTGCAGAATGAAAACACAATGATGTTCGGACTGCAGGCAAATCGTTTTTTTTTTTTCTTAAATCAGATCTTTTCAAGCAGACTGTCTGCACTATTAATTGCAAGTGATCAAATTAGATTTCTGTGTCCACTCCAGGCATAACCAACCTATCTGCAAGGGTTGCTTAGGTAACAACATAAGTGTACCAACGTATGTGATGGGGCTTTCAAATGATGCAGGAGAAATGAAAAGCATCATCTCGCTTTCCAAGCGCCCTATTGAGTCTCAGTGCAGAACTCTTCTGTCGCACAAGAAAAACTCAGCGACGGAGGAGACTGGTATATGAATGTATGAATATTTCCGCCATTTCCATCACTGGTTTTAACGTTATCGTTGTGTGTCAACATTAAGAGTGATGCATAAGACAATTTGAAATCTGATTTGAGCAGCCAGTGTCCAGACTGAGACGCATTTATAAAAATCTGATTGGAATCGCATTTCACACAAACTCCAAATGTGGTTTGAATCAGATTTGAAAGGGGAAAAAAAAATTTTCATGTGTTTTTTGGGAAATGCAAAATCTGCATATGCAAAGAATTTTTGCTTACAATCTGAACATAGCCATAGTGTATTTTTAAAGGGGTGATGAACTGAGAAATCAAATTTTACTTGAGATTTTGACATCTAAGAGGTCATCATATTAGAAGAATATCCTGTAAGTTTCAGAATTGAAAACGTCCTTGTTAGTCCAATAAATGCTTTTATTGACACCAGCCTCAGCAAACGACTCGTTTTTCAAAGTGGGGAACTCTGACGTCAAAGAGGATAAAACACCACCCCCCGCAGAAGAAGATCAACGCCTACTCCAACACGGCCGGTTTAGCCCCGCCCACCGGTTCGCGCATTACACGCATAGCTAAATAACATAGACCTATCTCGTGATGACAAACCGGATCGAGCTACCGAGCAATAAACATGACGTTTACAAAATATTGTGCAGTGCCTGGTTGTGGAAGAAGACAGTCGCTGCATAAGCTTCCTCTGGATTCAAATAGGAATGCTTAAACTTTATTTTTAATGACGTTCCAGCTGATGTGGGTCCGTTTGTTCACTTCATTTCACTGAGGATTGTTTTGTAAACAAGACACAGGTCGAGACTGGATTTGCAGACCGATTAAGATTAAAAAACGGTGCTGTGCCTTCTATATTGGATCCGACAGGAATGGTGCAACACACTTATGTGAGTAAAATTTTTATTTAAAAAGTAATAATAATCTGATAGGCTAGTATTGCATTGTAACAGATCGTTTGTCTAATAATATCTAATAAT
This sequence comes from Chrosomus eos, assembly GCA_036326025.1. NCBI lineage: Eukaryota > Metazoa > Chordata > Actinopteri > Cypriniformes > Leuciscidae > Chrosomus > Chrosomus eos. The sequence goes on along the minus strand of CM070824.1, from coordinate 32,090,769 downwards.
TATGTGTATGTGTATCAGTCTAATCGTTATTGACCAGTTGAAACTCATTATAATATGCAAAACTGTTATCCACTCACAGCAGTGGGCGTTTACTTCCAAGTCTTCAATGCGAGACGCCCATAAAAACCGAGTGTTTTTGAGCTAGGCTCAAAACTAGGGTAGAAAATAGCCTATTACTTATTCATTTTGATGTTTTTGAATGTAAAAACCAAGCGAACATTATAAGTTGACCTCAGACAACAACATAAACAATTTTAAAAAGCCAGTTCATGACCCCTTTAAATTAGATTGAACCCTTTTCAATTAATACTTCAATTAAACATTTTTTTTTGTCTTTCTGACCAATTGGCTAAAATGTCTAGGTAGGCAGCTTACTATGCTAGATTACCGTTCAAAAGTGTTGGGTCTGTGTGTATGTTTATTTTTAAAGAAATTAATACATCTATTTAGGAAAGATGATCAACAGTGAGAGTAAAGACATTTATAATGTTACAAAACAAATGAAGAAGAATCCTGAAAATAAAAGCATAACAATTTTAAATCGCAGAGCTGTTGTTAAAGGGTACCTATCATGGAATTTTGAAAATTACCTTTCATGTAGTGTGTAACATAGATCTAAGTGAACGAAAACATCCTGCAAAGTTTTAAATATGAAAGTTCACCGTATACAAAGTTATTATCTCTCAAAAGTAAGAGCCGACTCTGAGTCGTTGATATGAATCGATAGACGAACGATGCACTTTCGTACGTCACTTGTCCAAGTTATTTGAATAAGATACGCCCACTCATTGCATTAGGAGACACCAGGGAAAACATCATGTCGACGAGACGCTGCTGTGTTTTGAAGTGCGACGCAAAAGCAAACTTTTTTCATCTGCCCAGTGAGGAGCATTTGAAGACAGTGGCTACAGTTCATAACTATACCACAGAAGTATTATAGCCCGAACTTGTTCTGTGTTCGCGTCATTTTGAAGATGATTGCTTCACAAACCTAAATGCTATAAAGTATGAATTTGCGAGCCGGCTGATACTGAAGGAGGGAGGTTCAGTACCGAGTTTATTTGGATCAGCTTCCTTCTCCGAATCACAATCTGTAAGTAGGCTGTTGCTTTTATGTTTGTATCATGTTCTATAATTATTTTGTGTGGTTTGTACGCACAGGCACAGCGCAGCTTCTAGCAGCTAACTTAGGTCTTCAATGTCAATTGTATTGAAATATGTGAAGTGTTTGTCGTTGTTAATGGAGTTGTCACAGGGCTCTCAAATGTCACGCATCACGCATTGAGCGTGACAGTCACTCATTTCGGTCTTTTGTCACGCTCTCCGGCCACACATTGTATTTCTCACGCTGAAAAACTATTTGTAATATATTTAATATGCCGCAGTGCCCAAAACTCACTCACTGTGGAACCGGCAGGATTCAAGCGCGTCTCCTCCAGTGTTGCCAGGTCCGTATGCCTGCACTGTTTCCGCGGGTTGTTTGTGTAGTGCACGCTGGTTGACGCGATTGTTTTATCCACTGGAACATGATTGTTATTGAGGAAACACCCGGGAACGCTATTTGAATATTTTTGGCCGTGATTGGGTTAGTTTGATGAGCAATTGGGCTGGTTTTGTTGTGCAGACCTGGCAACCCTGGTCTCCTCGGGTGTTGTTCGTCTGGTGTTGTTAGCCAATCAGAAAATAGCACTGTTGTATCTGGGTAAGATCTAGCGCAACAACCAATGACACCCCATCGGCTGGGTGTCTAACATATCACCACAGATTAGCGTCACGCAAAAGCGGGGTTTGGAAAAATGACTCGCTAAACGATTCATTTGGGAGTCGGTGAGCAAATCAGGTAAAAATAAATGCATATTATAAGACAACAAAAGTGTTTTTTGTCATTGCATGCTTGTAAAACTGTTGTTGGGGACTCCCAGAACAATATTAGGAACATTTTAAATGCCATAATAGGTACCCTTTAACATTGATGATACTAATAATGATAGCATATTAGAAGGATTTCTGAAGGATCATGTGACACTGAAAACTGGAGTAATGTTGTGAAAATTCAGGTTTGCCATTTTGAAACATATGTATTTACATAGAAAATAGTTATTTAAATTTGAAATATGAATGATTTACTATATTACATTTGTTACTGTATTTTTGATCAAATAAATGCAGCATTGGGGAGCAAATAAATCTTACCAACCCCAAACTTTTGAACGCTAATGTAGCCATACTAGATTTTTGGTAATTCATCTAATGTTTGCATTCAGAATCATGTCGCAAGAGTTCTGACCTCTTGAACGTTACGTTGCTCCCTTTCTAGCGCGTTTTCATCTGGTTGGTTGTGCTGTGGCTCCTCCTCCTCCACTTCATTATGCGGCACATCAAACTCCTCCTCTAGTTTCTGAGGTTGCCCCGCCTGTTCCATCTCCTCCTCTGCCAGCTCTCTCCTCCTCTCCTCGGCTCCTCCCATTTCGCCAACCTCCTCCCTGTGGTGCGATTGAGGCTTCTCGTCCTCGTGGTGTTTCTCCATCTGAGGGAGATCCACATGAAACAGATCTCATTCTTCACCATTTAAACCAGTGACATGAGTGGGTAAACCACAGTTTTGAATGCATGATGGATAAACAGTTTCAATACCTCTGGCTGAGCATCCTGGGGTTGATTGTTTTCCTCTGCGTTCTCGTTCTGGATGGGCTGAGCCGCTTCATGTTGCTGGGGTTGCCCTGCGGCATGTCTCAGACTGGGCATCTTACTGAGCGTCTCCTTCAGCTGTTTATATTCATCCACCTGAACCTGGAACCCATCGAGACCCACTACATCAGTACAACGCCACACATCAGAGTAAAGGCTTCATATACACTGGTGAAAAGTTACATGAGCGATGGTTTGGTCGGTGGTTAGCTGAAACGGGCAACAAACACAGCAAGCCAAAATCAAGACATAAGGCTCAAATACATCCAGATCAGAAAGAAAACTAGTGCAATCTATACCAATAATTGCATAATTACTTGAATAATGCATTGAGAACCTAAAGTAACATTTATTTGACAAAATTCTACAAAAATACTTTATTTACTAATTTATTTCATATTATTTAGAACTTAAAGCAACATTTATTTAATTGATAAAAAGAAAACAATATGGTATTATTGTATTTATGTATTTGATATTTAATACATATTTAATATGTATACTTTTAAAATAAAAGATTTTGTTTTAGAAAGTAAACTTTGTTTTAAAGCAAAATGTATTTAATTGAAAGAATACTAGAGAACTACATGATTATAAATGTATTTATTTATATTCAAATTATACTATATTTATTATGTTCAAAAGCATATTATTTTTTGTTCTGGTTTCAAAATTGGTAATGATTGAACTTAAATGTAGGTTAAGTTCTTAAATGTTTAACGTCATTGATACTAAACATCGCAGGTTCTAGTACTTCGTACCTCTTGCATCTTATTTTGTTCTTGCACCTATTCAAAGAAAAGTAAATAAAGACTTCAAATGTGGGTCACACAATGCAAATGTATGACTTCAAAAGACGATTCTTTAAATCATACTATTGTTTTATCTTCCTCAACTCATACCCAAGATCCTGAAATATAACCTAACCTTTCTCTCAATCCTTCTTAACTAGGGTACATGTTTTCTTTTCTGTTTGAATGCCAAGTGTTGCCAGCATATGGAAGGAAAATATCACTCTGTATCACACACACACTAAACCCAATGCCTCCCAGCAGCATCCTTCTCTATCATCCTGGGAAAGCAGATAATGACAGTTCTAATTAACGAGCATCTGTACATCTGGTTTCTCAAAGCCACAGAGAAAGAGCGAGTAAATAGGAAGTACAGCATGTATGGCTTATCAGAGTCATGCACATTTTAGCATGCTAAACAAGGGCAAGAAGTTCTGAGAAACGAGAGTGAGAGTGTGTGCAAAGAGATCATAAATGGCCTTGTGGAATGCGACCGGACTTGAAACGCAGGCTTAGTCCAGTCTGACAAGCTTGCATAAGCAGCACTGCAATCTAACTGAATCAGCAGGATCATGCGCTGCTTTCACACTGAGAGCTTTTCTACTTCTATGCAGTGCTTTGCAGAAAATATAATAAAACATATTAGCTCTGTTTCAAAACCTTGCTTCCTACATACATAGGCAACATCCTAAACATCATGGTTACCATCACAGGCGACTGATTTGGGATGAGGCCACATAAATACCACTCCTAAATTGCACAGGGGAAGCAACTTAGTTGTTGCAACTTACAGTAAGCGTTTGACAGGTTAAGATAATGACACAATGCTCTAACAAGTGTGAAAATGCACTAAACTATTTGCTTGCTGCTTACATGAGCTCTGTGAAACTTGACTTGTCTTTCCCACAGGATATGCTCTGTATGGCATTTGAGCTGGAACAGCACACACACACACTCCTGCACCTGCTTAAAGCGCATGCGCGTGCACACACACACACGCACACACACACACACTAACCTGTGCCGCAGCTAGCGCACTCTTGTGGTCCTCCAGGGTCAACACAAGCTGGTCGTGGCTGGTTTTTAGGTTCTTGTGCTGTTGCTACAAGAGGAACAATCACAGGCAAAGCTCAAATACAAGCATTCAGGATAAACACACTGAATATTAGTATGGGCCGTGTGATAAAGCTAAATTATTATCATCATAAATACAATTGCCTGATCTGCAATAAAATGGATCATGGAAATTAAGACTAAATTTGAATTCTAATGCGGTGAATTTTATGAATATGTTCAAAAACATTTCACAAAATGTTTGCACTGTGAAATAATTTCAGAATCATAACAATTTCTCCCCTTGTAATGTGATAAAGTAATCGCATATTATTTAAACTGATAATTGTCATTTTTGAATTTCAATTATAAGCACGGTAAAACGGTAACAATTGCAATCTGTTGAACTGATCTCATTTAGAATATTTTAAATAAACAAACAACTAAATATCAAATGTATAACATTATATTATATATGGTTAATAAACATTATATTTAAATATACAGTAACAGAGATATAAATAGAATTATTTATTTATTGACTACATAAAAATAAAGAAATATCAATGGTCTTTCACGAGATTTATCCATAATAACCATATAACATATTTTGTACTACTGCTCTAAAAAGACCCATAGGGCTTTGCGGTTTTACCCTGGTATCCTGAAGTTGCACATAGACGTCCTGATGAGCTTTTCTCAACTGCTTGTTTTCTTCACGTAGGTTAAATTCATTCTCTGGGTAAGAAAGAGAATGAGAGAGGCAGCTGAAATGACTGTAGCTTTTAATTCCACCATAAAGACACCAGCAGGCAACACGATGCTAGAGTCTTTGTGGTGGTTGCCAGGGTGTTATTGCTAAAAGAAAGATGGTGAGAACATGATACCTTTGAGCTTAGAAATCTCAGACTCTTTGGTCTGATGAAGCTTGCCAAGTCTCAGTTTATGTTCATCTAATGCCTTGTTGTGTTCATCTCCTTGTAGCTGATGTTGCTCTTGTAGTTCGTAATACTGCTTTTTTAGGTCGTCATGCTGGTTCTGATGGTAAACACACACACACACACACACACACACACACACACACACACACACACACACACACACACACACACACACACACACACACACACACACACACACACACACACACACACACACACACACACACACACACACACACACACACACACACACACACACAAACACACACACACAGTTAATTATCTGTGCTTGCCGTGGGAAGAAAAGACATACAGCATTTTACAGTACATCAAAAAACATAATTTTTTAGTCAAACAGTTGATGAGTTTTTCCAACTAACCTTCAAAATCTGATGCTGGGAATGCAAAGAATTAAACCTGACACTGGAATCTTGCTGTAAATAAAGCAAATACAAACAAACCTGGTAATTTTGTAAGCATGGCATCATGTCTCTCTAAATGCCATGCCGGAAAGCCACAGGCCGTGATATTCGAGAAATTTATGGTTTGCATACAAACAACCAGATGAGTATTTGACTGCAGGGCAAGTGCATGTTTTATCTCGAAAAATAAAATCCCCTGCATTTCATCTAGTTTTACAACTCCAATTATCACTGAAAAAAAATCATTCTTCATGCCGTAGCTCTCAAAACAACATACCTTTTCTTTGTTGAGAGACTGCTGAGACTCTATTTTATACACAAGATAATCTGTGAGGAAAAGGCAAAAACAAGTATTACAGCAGAGACAAATACAATACTTATTACACTAATTAACTAACTATTGCATGATATTATTTTGCAAAGACATTCATACATTTTAAGTGTGGATTAAAAGTCCAAATACTCTTAGGATCTTATTAACTTGACACTTGGCATAACATAGCTGCTTTGGGCTGCACCGGTTTATCCATCATGCAAGCTACAGGATGTCATTACACTTCATCATTTCCTCTTCATCAATTATTCACTGATGTTGTCATATATTATAAACAAACTTGCCTTCTTTGGCCTTTTTATGCTCAAGCCGCTCCTTCTGAAGAGACTTCTCCAACCTAGACCGATGCTCGTACACAACTGACAGGAAGAAAGAGAGAAAAATAAATGTTTGTATTGGTGTTGACCAGTGTTGGGGAAAGTTACTTTTAAAAGTAATCCGTTACAATATTGTATTCCTCCATAAAAAGTAACTAATTGCGTGAATTGGTTACTTTATGTGGAAATCAATGAGTTGCGTTACTTTTTCTCACCTGGGCTGGGCTTGCTTGTTTGTTTGTTTACAAAAGTTTTATTTTTTGGCAAACGTAAAGGTCCTTTTAAACTTCAAGTAAAATAAATAAGCCTCAGGCTGAAAGAAATGCAAATTCAAGCCTGTACAGTAGAGGGTGCAGCTTAAACAAAGCTTTCAGCAGTGCTGCTATTCTGGATCGCAGAAGAATAGAACGCGCCGTTTAACTCCACTTTTAGACAAATGCGGCGTCCCAATTTGCCTACTTATAAAACGCCCTAAAAGTATGTACTCTTTTTGTAAAAAAAAAAAAGTACATACTTTTGAGTGTGTAGCAAAAGAGTGGGACATACTACTTTGTCATCTTTAACGGACAGCTCTGTCGCTTAGTTACGTGCATCATGTCACCGTAAACTGCCCTGTCAATCATCTTGTCACAGTTCAAATATTACATTCAATCTAATTTAATGTCCTACTGTTTCAGAGTGAAATGTTGTAGCACGTTGATCTGCCAGTCGTGGGTCTTTCATGCAGAGAATATCATCAAGTTTGCAATTTGAATTAAAAGTTAAAGGCTAAACATATCTTTACAAAAGTTCACAATGCTGCTGCAGATGAAATATAATGTCGACAACATTGAATAAATCAATTTTCCTCAGGTTAGATACTGATAATTAATCACTCAAACCCCTTTATCTAAACCTCTCTACATAACCCTTAAAGTCTGCACTTCGGATTCTGACTGGAAAAAGAAGACCATCCAGGTATCTTTGGAATACTCATTTCAATATACTACCGTTTGGGAGGTACTAATTCTATTTTTGAATACTATTTAGGATGGATAGTATGCAAATTGGGACGCACCGATACACTCACGAACTTCCCCTCACTTAGGGGAATGCCCACCGCCATTTTTAAGTGCGTTAAACTTTGTCAAGTGGACGAGGGAAATTTATTTGGACAGACCCTCAACCCTCGGGTTTCACAAGCTCCCTCTGCATGTGTAATTGCGCGTCAACGCGGACAATGATGCAGAAGTATAAATGAAAACCAACGCGTAGTGTATAGCGTAGAGTCTCCGGTCCGACGCAGAAGTATAAATCAGCCTTTAGGGCGTTCCTTTTAAACACGTTTAAAGAGTTCTTCCAGTAATGGGCACTAATGTAATGTAAGCATTGACGTATATCTGAGTGAACAAGACTTGTCAAATACTATTGGGTAAATTGGCAGTAGACGGGATCACACAGACTGAAACAATAACAGACATTCGGACCAAAACGCACATTTCAAAGTAAAATAACTGGCTGTAGCATTTTCAGAGAAACATTATTCATATAAGTATGTGAACTTAGCATGTTTCCTTAATCTCTGCAAACATATTATGGAATTTTTATGCTTTAGCACAGTCAAAAAGTTACATAAAATTGAAATGCATAATCCAAAGGTCTATTTTGTGCAATGAAAGTTTATTTAAATAGCTGATACCTTTCTTGGTTATTTTTCAGCTACAGTTTGAGATATACATTAACTTATGGTCTATGCAAAAATGCAAACAAATGTGTTCGGCTGTCATCTCACATATCTCCATACCATCTTTTTCACCATGTGGCACAATGAAAGTTATGTCTTTGAGACAGTGTCTTGAAACCTGCGTAATGCACCATGTGTGTTTTCAAAGAAAATAATGTGTTTTTTGCTGACATGACACTAAATTGGCCGAGTTATACAGCTTAATTATACATTGAAAATATATATATAGTTTTGCACAACCCAACATCAAAAAAGTGATTTTACTAAACAGACTAATGCAGAAAAATAACTCAGAAACAGAATGAACAAAAAACATCTGTCTGACTCTGAATCCATGGCTGTGTTTTAAAGGTATACATTTAAAGATGTACATTTCTGACATGGGTTTACTGTGCAAACAGTCAAACAAAAAGTATAGTATTAACATGCAAACAAAGCACCAGTGCTAAAAATATATATAAAAAATCTAGATACCGCAACACAATCTCCTCACAACAAGAATCTTTTACAGTCCCATAGTCAGAAGGTAAAGTAAGCTGAGCTATTTTTTAAAGACTTTCCCCACTGTGTGAACCACTGATCCATCGAGTGCCACATTCGACCCTCTTAATTTCTCTCTAATGGCATCAGATTGAAAGGTTGACCCGTCTGCTCTTTTTACACGTAACATGAGCTACACCAGCAAAATCTGAAATGCCTCAGGAAATGAAGCCTGGCAGAGGCTTTTTCCTCCGCATATTTGTCATTGTGTTTGTCCAGCAGCATGCTTGTTCGTTGAACTGCATTATTAAAGTGCAGTTCAACATCCTCCGACCCCTTGCCTCTTGTCTTGTATCCTCCTATTACATTCATCATTACATAACAGACACGTCAAGTGTGATTAAGACTCAAAGAAGGCAGTAATCACATGACCTCCTAGTGGTTACAATAACAATTAAAAGTAAAATCGTTTGTGCAATAAGCAGCACATGCTTAAACCTGAAATTCAAAATATATGATGGCCCCAAGGCTGTGAATATAGAACAAGTCTATTATTAATGACTGTTATAAATGACTATGCATAATTTATCATAATTAATTATAACAATTATAAACAATACAAATAATAAATTAAATCTTACATGCTTTGTATTTAAAAATAAAAATATTTTAAAATATAAAAACATTGTCTTAAATAATTATTAATCAAATTTTTCATTGTCAAGAAAGATCTGACCTATATAAATATAATAAATGTTAAGTAACTTATTATAAATCTACAATTATTTATATAACAGTTATAAAATAAAAAAAATCTAAATCGCTTACTGCAGCAAGTTAAATAAACACATACATATTTTTTTTACAAATATAAAAATGTTTCCAAATAAAATTAATAATTTGTTGTCGTTAAGATCTGAACTATACAGTTGTGGTCATAATTAATGGCATCACTAGTAAATATGATCAAAAATGGCTGTAAAAAATAAATATGCATTGTTTATCTTTTTGATCTTTCATTAAAAAAATCTGCAAAAATATAACCTTTCATTGAAGTAAAATAATTGTAAGTGAGGGTAATCACATTATGAAATAAATGCTTTTCTCCAAAACACGTTGGTCACAATTATTGACATCCCTAGAATTTTTTACGAGTAAAATATTTCTGAAGTATATTCCCATTAATATTTATCTTTTTTTAATCACACCAGGGTGTAGGAACATGAAATCGATTAGCTATGACTTCTTGTTTCACAGGAGTTTAAATATGAGGAAACACAAAGACCAAATTCTCTTAATCATTTATCACAATGAGTAAAACCAAAGAATATATAGAGCGACATTTTTTTATAGATTTATTTTAGTTATTATATAATTTATCATAGCCATGAATAATAATATTTTACATACTTTTGTATACTTGTATGGTTTTTGTAAAATAGTTCAGATCTTGACAAAACAACTATGATGATTAGGCTACTATTTTTTTAGAGAAATGTTTGTATTTTTACAAACATATTTATGTATTTATTTAACTTCCTGCAGTAAGTGATTTAGATTTTTTATTGTTTAATTTTATAATTGTTAAACAATTAATTATGATTAATCAGTCATTTATAATTAATTTTATATTCACAGTGCTTAGCATAAGTAAATACACCCATGGTAAAGTTGGCTAAAAAGAGGAATTAAAAAAAAAATCTTTTGGAAATTGATCTCAATGGCTTAATTAAAAAAAATGAGGAAAAATCCAACCTTTAAGGACACCAATTTTCTTTGCGAATGAATAGGCCTAATGTATTGTAAATAAATAAATGTTCTTCCTTAAAATACAGGGTGCATAAGCCAGTACACCCCTATGTTAAAGGGATAGTTCACCTGAAAATGAAAATTCTGTCAGTAATTACTCACCCTCATGTTGTTCCAACCCCCTAAGACTTTCGTTCATCTTCGGAACACAAATTAAGATATTTTTGATTAAAGGGGTCATATAATGGTACCGGTACATGCACTTTTTCAAGTTGATTGTACTGAAATGTGTGTTGACAGTGCCTGTACACAACCATCATATAATGATAAAAAATCTATCCAGTGTTTTTGTTTTAATCTCCTTATATGTTTTCCCCTGCCTCAAATCGAGCCGTTCGACCATGTGATGTCACACGGTCGGACGCCCCTCCCACGATTGTTGATTGACAGCAGTGTTTCAGCACAGACCCGCCCTGAGCGAGCTGTCATCATTGTTTACACTGGAGCTGAATGGCGTCTAAGTGATTATGGTGTTCTGATCTCGGGTGTAATAAGGAACACAGCAGTCATTTTAATGTTCCTAAATCCAAACCGCTGAAGACGCAGTGGCTGAGTTTTGTTTTCTATGGAAATATTCCCCACGATCAATGTCAATGCTTTCATGTTTGCGCAAATCATTTCTCACCAGACTGCTTTATAAACGAGGATCCGTATAAAGCTGGTTTTGCTTAGAAGCTCCTCCTGAAAAAAGAATCGGTACCAACTATTCGTGTTCCTGCTGGACCTCCAGAAGAAGTGGGTGTAAAATTGTAACCTTTATATTAATCTTTGCAAATCGCTTGCACGCTTCACGGTGAATGCGCCTAAGATTTACACTCAGGGTACATTATGGCATGTTTTCTATGTACGACGTTCTCAATATAATTCCCACGTTTATAATGAACAACGCGTTACGCTTATTGTGTTATATTACAAACTGAGTACGTATACATCAGTAAACACATAGCGTTCATATCATACATCTCACTAAATTACTCTAACGTTACCCTGCCAGTACATACAAAAATAGATCAAAGTGACATTACGTTAACCAACCATTCAGAAAGTCCTGTTCGAGCCTTAATTGTTGAACTTCTTTGCGGCCGTCATCTTGTTCCGGGTCCGACTCCGGTTCAAACTGATATGGTTGCACAGATGTGTCCTCAGAGAGAATCCCGCTGCCATTCTTTCTTCAAAATATACCCTCAACTGTTGTCAAGTCAACACTCCACGTGCGTTGTGTCAAAGCGCCCGCAGAACAGAGGGGCAGAGTGAGCGAAGCTCATTATCATTTAAAGGCATATGCACTTAAACGGCGTGCTTACAACAGAGCTGTTTTTGACCAGGTAAAATGAGTGTTTTCTTAAAATACTAATGAGAATTTTTAATTAAAGTATATTACAAACTTTTCATTAAGACCCTAAAGAATCAAATTAACTTGTATGAAAATGGCACTATATGACCCCTTTAAATCTGAGAGCTGGATCACTCCTCCATAGGCTTCTAAGGGATTGAAACATGTCAGCCCAGAAATGCAAACAAAAATAACGACTTTATTCAAGTATTCATTTCCTTCTCTGTGGGCCTCGAGATAGTTCACGTAGTGTAATAGCGTAGAGCGTCTGTGTTATACGTCACACGTAGGCTCACTATTGGCCGACGCTGGTCATGTGTGGGATGCGTGTGACGTTCAACCAGAAGCTCTACAATTATACTACGTGAACTATCTCGAGGCCTACAGAGAAGGAAATGAATAATGAATACTTGAATCAAGTCGTTATTTTTTGTTTGTTTTTAGCGCTCAAAAAGTATTCTCGTCGCTTGATAAACTTAAGATTGAGCCACTGTAGTCACTTGGACTATTTTAACGATTTCTTTAATAACTTTACAGGGCTGGCAAGTTTCAATCCCTTAGAAGCCTATGGAGGAGTGATCCAGCTCTCAGATTTAATCAAAAATATCTTAATTTGTGTTCCGAAAATGAACGAAAGTGTTACGGGGTTGGAATAACATGAGGGTGAGTAATTACTGACAGAATTTTCATTTTGGGGTGAACTATCCCTTTAAATTCCCATAGAGGCAGGCAGATTTTTATTTTTAAAGGCCAGTTATTGGATCCAGGCCAGGATACTATAAATCCTGATAAAGTTCCCTTGGCCTTTGGAATTAAAATAGCCCCATATCATCACATACCCATAATTAAAATTAATTATTAAAAGTATTTTTATATTTGAATAAACAAAAACTTGATTTATTTATTGTTGTACAGTAAAAGATTTAATTTACAATAATCCGGACGCAGTGTCTCGTTACACTTTTATTTGTTTAGTTACAAATATAAATATGTTTCTAAAACAATTTTTAATCATATTTGTTGTAGTCAAGACTGCTTTGTTTAAGTCATGGACTGCAGGCTAGCAAAATAAAAAAATCTATTGTTGAGCATTTAAATTAAATGTATTTTGTTGAAGTCTCATTCGTTGTCATTCAATTGCAACAGGGACGTACATTATTAGCATCAACCATTGAGAATCAGCCATTGATTAAACAAACATTTGAGCTTATAAGTGAATACAACCAGTAAAACTCAAACAATTCTTATATACTGAAATTTGGAGCAGATGTGTATACAGTAAATATACACATTACATGATTGAATGCACACACAAAACCAAAACATTTGAGAAGAACGGAAAAGAAAATGTGGCATGCAACTCAATATTGCAAAGTAACAAAACTATAGTTTCATCTGTCAATGCCAACAGTTTAAATTTGTATTTACCCGTAATCTAAAAGCAAGGGCCATTTCGTCGTACCCTTTTTGCAGCAAGTATATTGAGCTTGGACAAGCAGACAAACTGCAAAGCCAATCTCTAAGAATGGGACAATGAAAGACTGTGATTTTAGGCACAGGAAATGTTCTGGATAAAAATGAGCATCTTCAACGGCAGCTGCAGGGAATCACTGCAGTATCTACACACAAAAACACTCAAATATTTCTAGGATTGCAATACCGTAACAGCCAGTTTGATCAGTTTCAAGTTCTGTGTGAATTGCAGCAAAGTTGGATTTGCAGCAAAAAACTTTCTTTGAGTTCCCTGAAAAAAGTTTGCAAACCGTGGTATTTCATTAGATAGGCTATGTGTCAATCAAGTGTCCAGTAGGTGGTTACATTGCTATATGGAATCATTTGATTAAAGTCAGCATGAAACGGAAGTCGCAATCATCTTCCCCCCTCCCCCTATTGTGACGTATATCCAGCTACTTGAACAAGTAAAAATGTAGGGCTGAATTTGATTTTGTCTATGGGGAATTAATGTAGATCTTTGTGGTTTGCTTTTGCTGTAATGTCATGTGAGATAGTACATGCTGTCCCACCCTTGTGTCAGTAAACACTTCAGAGAAGTGATTAAAGATTAGGAGGGCACATGAATAAAAAAAAAAAAAATATGTGGCCAGATAAATCATTTATAATAAATACTGCCAAAATTCCATTATGATTTCATGGTGACTTAAATCCACAAGAAAAGGCTACTCCAATCTATCGCATTCTATTCTGTTCAATTCTATTCTCAAGATAAAGATGTGAAATATTCAGAAACATTTGTCACCAATTTAACAGCTTGTGACATTATTTTGTCATTTTTAAATTTTCAGGAACTTTTTGGTTACCCCAGATCTTTCTTAGGTAGTTCACACAAAAATGAAAATGATGTCATCATATCCTCATGTCTATCCCTTTAACCAATAGACAACGTTACCCATTCTATTCTATTGCATTCTATTCTATTCTCGTTAAATGGTCTTGCCACAAGAAATGTCAGTCAGTGAATGTAGGCCTATTCAATGCATTTTGTGAATTGTCATGTGACATTCTTTTATGTGCTTTAAACCTAAAACTTTCGATTACCTCTCTAGATCTTTAACCATTAAGCAACAACACCAACAACAAAAGATACCCTGCAAGATCACTCACAGTAAACTACATTTTAGAGCTCGTAAGTTGCCAAAGTTTGGGAGAATGTTTCTTGCACTGTGACGTCATCAAGACGACGTGTGTTTTTACCTTGAAGCTGAGCGGAAAGAGACTCCTGGTGCTGCTGATATTTCAGGGCCATCTCTTCTGTCCTCTTCAGCTGTTTGTGCATCTCATAAGACACCATCCCACCATAGATCATCCCGAACACCACCGTGACCAGTAAGAGAGATTGGAAAATCTTCTTCTGCTTCCTGGAGCACACGCCGTTGCCCATGTTTCCTCCTCCTCTCCTGGATTCCACAGAAACGTTCCTGGGAATGCTTTTCTCTTCACTCTTCAGTATAGAAACAACTCTGTCCCCTCCGAGATTCCTCTTGAAACATTATATTTCTGGACTGTTGCTCAAACGACATAGGCTATACATCTGAAATGTTTCCCAAGTTTTCTAAATGCATTCAACAGTTTAAAGAAAGTAACGAATCCGGTTGTATTTGGTCCTCGTGCTTAGCCAAAGCTCTGTGAAGATGTTTACATAGTGAAAAGCAGGCTTTTTTTAAATAATTATCTGAAGTTTAAAAAGGCCTAATCGCACCTTTCGGTACGTGTCACCTAGAACTGCAGCAGCTCATCCAGCGCTGAAGGAAATCCCGCCCCTCACCAACATTCCATTGTTTTGATTGGCCACGGTCCATGTCAATCAAAAGAGGTTCGCTCTAATGGGAGGGGCGTGTGTCTGAAGGTCTCCGAAAGCAGAAAGCAGAATAGAAAGGAAATTCGCAATTAGGATAATTTTGACACTTTTGGACCACTTTTCAGGGTCAGTATGTAGGTATATGTATATGTAAGTATGGCATTACGTAGCCTACACTGGATTGTTTTTTTTTTTAAGAAAGGACGCGTTAAATTGATCTAGTGACAGTATTAGGCTACATTTTAGTAGGCTACATATTTCTATTTCAAATAAATGCTGTTCTTTGAACTTTCTATTAATCAAATATAAAGTTTTCCACAAAAATTCCACAAAAAAAGTTTTCTTTTCAACATTAGTAGTAGTAATAATAAGAAATGCTTCTTGCAATAAATCCTATTAAAATTGATTTCTGAAGGATCATGTGACACTGAAGACTGGATTAATGATAGGCCTACTGAAAATTCAGCTTTGCCATCACGGAAATAAATTACACAGTAAAATAGAATATATTAAATCGTAATGATATTTCATAATATTAGCCTAATATTTTACTGTATTTTTGGTCAAATAAATGTAGCTGGTGAGCAAAAAAAAAAGTGGTGAAAAAATATTATCGGCTCCAAACTTTTGAATGCTTGAATACATTACAATCACATACAATCCTGATACAAATTCTGAATGAAGTCATTAATATTTAGGCATTAGCATTCATGTAGTGTTGTTGTTGTTGTTGTTGTTCACAATCTGGCAATGCCATGTCTTCATCTTTTCAACGGGCTTTTTGATACTCATATATAACTTTTAAAGTCACGCACAATCACAAAAGACATTATAACAGTCTGTAGGAGATTTATTCAAAAGTAATGAAACAACATTTTGACTGTATAGTCAAATGCAGCAGGAGGCAAGTGTGGATGTTCTACACAAAACCCTTTTGTTCAGTTCAACTGTGTAATAATCTTTTCTAGTTCTTTAGATGTCTCTTCTTCTTCTTTCAGCTCAACATTTGAAGGAAATGTTATTAAAGTTCCCTAAATGTTTCTCAGAGTAAACAAGTCTTAACAATACAACAACCTTATTGAGCATTACAGTAATTAGAGCTGATTTACCAGCGATTATAAACCTCAGGTTGCATGAGTTCAAGTCCTTACTTATACCCGTTTGTTTTTTACACCTGTGTGACATCTTTCTTCTGTTGATCACAAAAAGGAGATGTTAGGGACTGGCAGCCATATACATTCCATGTACATTCATTGAATTTTTCCCCTTGAAAATGCAAGGTGATCGAGACTGTCATTACATAACATCATTTTCACATAGAAGAAAGAAAGTTGACAGGTTTAAAATGACATGAGGCTGAGTAAACAATGGCCTATATATATATATATATATATATATATATATATATATATATATATATATATATATATATATATATATACTGTATATATATATATCAGATATATTTTCTAGTGTTAAAGATGCATATAATTATATTGCATTGAAAAACTTATTGACATCATTTAGCCACTATGGTTAATAGTGATTCCAGAGATACAGCATGGTTAAAAGTTAGATCATCTGAAATTGTACCTTGTTTGTGGAATGTTAATTTAATCTTGATCGACTGCAAAAGTTGGTTTATTATCTTATTGCTACACATATAAAACAATTTTATAAAAAAAAATTCTATACTCAATTTTGACAACAGACTAAGAAAATAATATTTGTTTTGCAATGTATCATGATATTGTTATCTGTATAATCTTCCTACAATAGGAAATTAAATTTGATATACAGTTACCAGATATAAATAATCTGTGTGTAGCTTTTTAAGGAAGCTGATTCCAGTCATTTATCACATGCTTGTCTTCAACTGGTGGAACAACTTAAACAATGACTTAGAAACCGAAGGCATCCACCTATTCTCTTTGTATAGGGCATCGCTCACCGAAAGTTTCTATCAGACGCAATGGCACACTGCACGATGCTGCTGCTGTTGCTGATTAGCTTGACTCTTGCTGTGGGACCAGCCGTAGGTTTCTATGGGGGTTCCATGACGTTCACGCCTGGAAACAGATTTCCAGATGGATCCGTGGAGGTAAATCTAGTTTTAATATTTTAGAACTGAATGACTCTCACTCTGTTTATTTTTAATCTCTATTTTAACTGTCATACAAAATATGTCAAATTAATTTTACGTACAATTAAGAAATCTAAATGTAGATTGTAAATAGTTGCTGAAGTTTGGTTGTGATGCAATGCTATTTTAGTATTATATAGTAATTATAGATATTTTTAATTTGCTTATTTATGTATTTTAAGTTTTCATTTTATTAGAAATGTTATGTGATTTTGTAATTTTATTAGTTTTTGATTTGAATATATTTAGCTTTAATTTATTTTTATTTCAGTTTTAGTGTAAGTCCTTTTAATACTTCAACTAAACATTTATTTCAGTTAGCTGGCAAGGCAACATTTCTAATTTTCAATAAACTTTTGAAAGATTAAGTTTTCATCTAATATTTATATTTTTACTGAAATTACTGAAAATTAGAAATTGGTCAATATAATTGATAATTGATGATTTATATAGATTTTGGTAACAATAACAAAGGGAGGCATTGCTATATCATTGAAATTAGAAAAAAATTATATGATCAATAAGTTATGACAACATGTTTTTATATTGCTTTTACGCATATAAGTTAGGCAAATTATACACGATTCAACAATTTTTTTAAGTAATATAATGTAATTTAAGTTGTAATGACTTAAACATCCAATTTGATTATACTTAAAAATTGAATGCAGCAACTTTTAGTAAGAAATAACATTTTAAAAAGAAATCTCTCCTGAGAAAAATTCACTAAACATGTGGTAACCCGGTATCCTCTATGCTTTATGCAGATGCACTTCTACTACAGAGAGTCCAGTAGGGGTCCCTGTGGTTCTCAAGTCAACTGGATCTGTGAGAGTGGATCCTGTGGCGTCCTCACCAACACAGATCCTATGGAGACAGACAGCACAGCTCAAAATCTGTGGTGCCAATCAGAGGTTCACATGGCCACCAATGTCACTAGTAATGGTCCCTTCATTCTGAGGTAATTTGGATTATATAACTAGTTATATAATATATTATATAACTAGTATGTTCTCCCTTAAGTCATTGATAACCGCCTTGCATGGTCTCTTAATAATAAAATCCCAAAATCCACTACTTAATACCTTTTTTTAGTTAATAGTTTAGGTTAAAAGAATATTATTATGCTAAGTTAGTTAATGCAACGTGGACTCATGCATTTACACATAAAATACATGACATTAAAATAATGAATATGCATTTGATCAAATATTTCTTTCAGTTCCTCTGGTTGCTGCTGGGAGAATAATGTTCTGGGTGTCGGTGAATGGACGCTTCACACTCATGTATACACTGGCCAGCGATCTGACACTCAGTCTCCAAACAGATCCCCTGTTTCTGCAGCAATTCCAAACATAAGGTTTGTGGATTTTAATGTATTATTCACATTTGCCTTTATAACAGACACATCTACTTCTAAAAAATAAACGTGCTTCATCTTCTGTTTGATAATATTCAGGATTCCTCAGAACTGCTTCCAGAACCTTCAATTGCTGGCACATGACCCAGATGACGATGTTGTGAGATGCAGGTTTAATGACTCCAATCAACATCCAAACATACATCTTCACAAGGTAATGTTTTGTGTGTGATACTGTATTATTTATATTATATATATATATTATATATATATATATATATATATATATATATATATATATATATATATATATATATATATATATATATATATATATATATGCGTGTGTGTGTGTGTGTGTGTGTATACAGTATATAATGATGTATTCTGTGTTGTAGGAATCATGCACTTTGCACAGAGTTGATTCACTGGCCCTGGGTGTGCATGTGTTTGAGCTCATCCTGGAGGATTATCCTGTTTCAAACATAACTGTGATGGACCATAATGGGGTATTCTCAGTCAGTAATGCATTCAATGAAAGCGACCCAACTGCTCTCAGTCAAGTGCCTCTGCAGTTTGGAGTTGAAAGTGAGTGAGAATCAGATTTGTACAACGTAGCAAATCTGCTATGGGTCACACAGAGACTCTCATTTATGCAGTAAAATAAACTAGGAAATTGTATAGATATAGCCTTTCAGAAATCACACACTTGGATACATTTCAGTTTTTAAATGTTTTATTTAACAAAGTTAGGCTACAGAAATATCATCATTTAATTAAAAGCAATCTCCAAAAAAATCATAATACAGTAATCACAAATGACTGGAAAATCAATGTAGATAATACTAAGGTGGGAAATGTATAATCTATTGTTGATTAAAGGCATTGATCAAATATAAAGAAAGAAATTAAAGTCGAAAGTGCATTTGAAAGAGTGTAAACTAGATAGAGACAGTATATTTCCGCCAATAGAGACACCAAACACCACTAGCAGAACATTAGAATTTGTGTTTAATCTACCTGAACAACCAGTTTCTGTCATTCAGCACAATGTGTGCAAGAGCCAGAAACAATGCAATAAATGACAAAAGAAAAATTGTGGATGAACAGGCTCAGTGGTTAATTATATCACAGCATGTAATTGGATATAGAAGTGAATTTATGTGTACACAGTTTGTGGTTGATGAAACACTTAGAATGTGTATTGTAGGTCTGTTGTGCTCAGTAATGTATACTGTACCACTGACACTGTGTATTGTGTGCATTGTTTCTGTGGATTTAAACACAATCTTCGGCATCTTGCAGTTCTTCCACCAGCTCAAGGTTGTGTGCCAGGGGTGAACAAGCCAAGTTTCTTGACACCAACTCCTTTGCATGGAAATGTACATCATGCTGCTGTGGGACAGACTCACGAGATCACCCTCAAAGCACAGGTCTCAGACAACAGGTCCGAATGATGTTTCGTGTTACATATTTGTCTTCCACTCAGTTAGTTTTCATGGTCAAACCTCTGGATTTAATTGCATTTCACTTTTTTGCTACATTTCTGTTGCTACCAAACTACAACAACCCAGCTAACATGGAACGTTCCCAGAACTTTGGCTAACGTTCAAGGTTCTCTCAAAGTTATGAACTAACATTCTTCTAGTAAGGTTATTATCTATTCAGAGTTATCTGGTCTTCAATAATGGACTCAAAACGTAAGCACAAAACACTGTTCGTGTTTTGATGACGTGTCTTGAATATTCTGAAATAACGTTTTAAATAACTTAATGTGAACATCAGCAAAACATTCTATAAACATTTGTGTTAGCTGCGGGAGAGTTGGTTTTCTGCATCAAGATTTTTTATTTCTTAGTGCAGTGACTTGGAGAGGAGATTCATTTAACTGAATTTATTTTTTATCAATAGATCAAAAGCATATCTTGATATGCTCAACTGAAAATGTTTGATAAAGCAGGTTTTCTATGTGCCCGTTGATGTTATGTGATCTTTCTGTTCCTCTTTTGTAGCATCTTTGACTTCCAGGTCAGTGGCCCCTCTAATATGTCTAAGACCCTTACAAGTTTGAGTAATGGGGTTATGATGGCAACATTGACCTGGATTCCAAAGGAGACGGATCTGTTCCGTCATGTTCCTGTGTGTTTCACAGCAGAGGCACTTCACAGGTAAAAGGGGATCTGTATTTAAGTTCACCAGTTATTTGTGTTCTCTGTATAATTTCTTTTCCTTTCTCTCTTTTCTTCATCAGTCAGTCAGAAATTAGGTGCATTATTGTGGTTGTGGCAAAAGCAAGGGTTCTATCAGGTAAATACATTAACAGAAACATATTTTATGTTAAGTATTTGAATACAGATGTGAATGCTTAGCAAGTACTGGTACGTTCTGTGTTGTTTGTGAATGAATCCGTGTTTTTGAATTAATCTTTTAAGTATATAAATCATTTTTGCGTCATCGTTCTCAACATTTGAAGCATGTGACTGCTGAATGGCCGAACGTTCTAAAGTTTTATGGCATGTTGGTTTGTTCAGTTAATGTGTTAATAACATTAAAATCATATTTTTTGGGTTATAGGCTGCTTTGTTGTAATTTGTGGAGAAAACATTGCTTTGACACTCTTTCTAGAGTTATTTACCTTACTGGATTTGTATGCAACATTTTTTGATGAATGAATGACATTGCACAAATACAGTACATTCACTTATTGATACCTATTGGTGCAAAGAGCCACTGAACGAATCAGTGAACAAATTTTTTTAGTGAATCAACCAAAATCCTCACCACTTCTAGCAAGCGGGTATATACTGGTTGAACAAAATTATCAGTACATTGTGTTGCTGGGTGGTGACAAACCTGATTTCATGGTTTAAATGCAGGTTACATAAAAATACACTAGAATCGTGACTTAATAAATGCATCACATATTTTAAGGTGAAGCAAAGGTCATCTGTGACGATAACAGTATCAGCATTGTAGTCAGTAAAGCCTCCATGGATGACATTGACCAGGACTGGCTCCAACTGCGAGACCCCACCTGCTCTCTTACTTCCAATCAAACCCACATCCTGGGCATAATGTCCCTCAACACCTGTGGCACTACGATGGATGTATGGAAACTGTGTTTAATATTCTTCTAAGTTCTTTTTGGAATATTTGAGTGTTGTGTTGAAGCCCTTTACATTCTAATTTTTTTTTATCCTTCATTTAACACAAACCAGGACTCTGGAGATTTCTTTGTCTTCAATAACGAGATCAACTCCTTTGAGAACCCGAATGCTGTAATCACCAGACGCAATCAAGTTAAATTAGGCTTCTCCTGCCAGTATCCAAAAATAGCCAGTGTGTCCAACCGCTATGTCAACCACAAATCTGACTACATCTTCACTGAATCCAGCTTTGGCACATTTAGTTACTCATTTGAAGTTTTCACAGACCAAACCTTTAACAGAAAGGTAGATCCTAGCCAGTATCCAGTGCAGGTTCAGCTGATGGACAAGATCTACATGGGCATTGAAGCCCGTACTGCTCTTCCAGAGGTCACACTCTTCGTTGAGTCCTGCAGGGCCACTCCTGAAGACAATCCGTTCAGTCCTGTCTTTTATGACATCATCAAAGACGGGTAATACTTTATCATGAATTAGATTTTTACATTTTCAGAATGAGCAATGACATGCACTAATGACAGAGTGAGTTTATTCATTATACTCAAGATTGTCATTAGTAATGTTAAAAAAGCAGGATTGTTGCAAAATTAAAGGCTTACCGGGTTAAAGGAGTAGTTCACTTTTAAAAAAAACTTTTGCTGATAATTTACTCACCCCCATGTCATCCAAGATGTCCATGTCTTTCTTTCTTCAGTCGAAAAGAAATTAAGGTTTTTGATGAAAACATTCCAGGATTTTCTCCATATAATGGACTTCATTGGGAACCAAACGATTCAAGGTCCAAAAGACAGTTTCAGTGCAGCTTCAAAGGGCTTTAAATGATACCAGACGATGAATAAGGGTCTTATCTAGCGAAACGATCGGTCATTTAAAAAATAAATAACAAAGTTTAAGTTTTATAAGCACAAATGCTCGCCTTGCTCTGTTCTGTGATGAGCGTTCGTGACTCTCCTGTTCGAACTCGTTCATCAAAATGAACAAACCTTTTTTCGAGTCATGACTCGAAGGGTCCTAGATAAGACAATTATTCATCGTCTGGAGTCATTTAAAGCCCTTTGAAGCTGCACTGAAACTCTCATTTGGACCTTGAACCGTTTGGTTCCCAATGAAGTCCATTATATGGAGAAAATCCTGGAATGTTTCATCAAAAACCTTAATTTCTTTTCGACTGAAGAAAGAAAGACACGGACATCTTGGAAGACATGCAGGTGAGTAAATTATCAGCAAAAGTTGTTTTAAAAGTGAACTACTCCTTTAAGCTTTTGGTCTAGTAACACAACATTTTTCAGGTTCAAGCCCATGTAGAAAGTTGGTGTTCTCCTTCAAATACATGATCGGTCTTCAAGTCTTTGTTGAAAGACTTGAACATTATAAATAGACACCCCAACATTATAAAAAGAAACTGAAGCTGCGTCTAAAATCGGTCACTTGTTCACACATTTACTATTTTCTACATGGTGAAAAGCACATAGTGCACTATATAGGGAATAGGGATCCAGACTGTGTAAATATGCTTTCCATTGGGGTAAATGAAGTCTGATTTCACATAAGTATCCGCGCAGATGTAGCTCTGCATGAATTGGACGGATGGGAGGCTTTAGCCTTCCAGCCAAGGGCGGACAGTGATGCGCAGTGACGGCTTCCTCCAATGGGAAAGTTTAGTATATAATTTTTCCTCCACGTTGTCAACTGTGGTGAGAGCCGCTGAAGAGCAGCTGGAGTAGCTGGTCTCAGTGAATCTAGCCTCGGGGTGGGCGCGTCCCAGGCAAGCGACATCTGAGTCATGCTCATATGAGGGAAGCAGGGGAACCCTGCATGAGCCACACTCGTGGCGTGACATTTTGCAACAAACGTCGCGTAATTTGCTCTTTTAGAATAAAAAATTGCTCCATTGCTTTCGCCGGAAAGGCACCATTGATCCTCTTCAGGTGGTTTGCTTTGATGGCGAGTACAGAGGCTTCTGTCTTGTCTTCAGAACCAGCTAGGGGATGATCTTCGCACTGAAATCGTTCCCGGTTTCTGTAGGCTGAAAAGCCACTTGTCATCAGGCTTCAGTATTCAGATAAAACTGAGTTTCCCCATGTCAGAAACTGATGCAATGCAAGTTGCAAGTGAACCGTATCAAAAGGGAACTGTAATTTTTAACTGTAATATTCACAATATTACTGTTTCTGATCAAATAATTGCAGCCTTGGTGAGCATACACTTAAATAAATCTCACAATTCCAAGTATTTTTCCAACCATTGGCAAAAATACTGAAACTGAACACTCTCAAGACGTGTTCAGAAGTCATTCAGTTCTTTGATTGTGTTATTTCAGGTGTGTTATGGATGAAACAGTAATGCCTTACCCAAGAGACTCCACAAAATATGACTTTGAAATCCAAGCTTTCAAGTTCACAGGAGGATTTGATGAGGTATGACACATTTGCATAACAATAATGTGTAAATTGTGTTGAGCAGGAACCTTTCACTATAATTTTGTTGACAGGTGTACATTAGCTGCTCCGTGATCCTGTGTGCAAAAGAC
Organism: Chrosomus eos; assembly: GCA_036326025.1. Taxonomy (NCBI): domain Eukaryota; kingdom Metazoa; phylum Chordata; class Actinopteri; order Cypriniformes; family Leuciscidae; genus Chrosomus; species Chrosomus eos. Next base: position 32,066,365 of record CM070824.1, on the reverse strand, counting down.
AGATCAAACTCCAGATGTGCCCAAGGCTGCCTCGGTCAAGTCGCTCGCAGACGTAGGCGAGACGTGAGCCAAGAAACAGCCAGGCACTACGTCACCCAGGGTCCCCTGCGTGTGGCGAGACAGACTCATAATTCTGCAGGTAATGAATATGGTTTAAAGGGGTCCTATTATGCTTTTTTACATTTACAACATTCTTTAGTGTGAAATGTTGCTGTTTGAGCACAAAAAAGGTCTGCAAAGTTACAAAGCACAAAGTCACTCCAAAGGGATATCTATATCAGTAAGCACTGTTTCTGATCTCCCTGAAATGCCTCGATTCTATGAACGTACTTATAATTTCACAATATTTCTCATTTAAATAATTCCCACCCATGGCATACAGGAAAAAAAGGAAAAAAACTCACAAGGGAAAGGGGTGTGAAATGTACGCAACATGCTTGAAGCACTTGCCCAGTCACAACACACTGATCCAGCCAGTTCCCAGGAGGGGCTTCTGAGAGACAGGAACTAAATTAACAGTGTGTTACTGACAGACTGGGAAGAGACGTGCTGCAACAATGTGAAATATGTGAATAAAATTAATGTGTTTTTTGAACATTAAATCATGAAAACCTATTCTAGTGGATCCCAAAAACAAAATCAGACTTTGAAAAAGAGCATAATTATTAGGTCTTTAAAACAACAGTTTTAATTTGTGGCTAAAGGATAATTCCGGTATTTAGCACTTTGAGTCTATTTTCTAGTTTGTTTTGGATTAACTAGAGTGGTGGACACAGAAATTTTAACAATGGGTCCTGTCTCGACTTTTTGACTATTTTAGAATCGCCTCTGACTGCTTCGGAGTGGCTGTCTACACAAACATCTCCTTAAAACAACCCTTAACGTTCGTTTTCAAAAATGTGCAACTCACCGAGTGGTTAGTGGTGTTCATTGATGTTCGTTGATGTACGCTACTTGTTTTGGAACATCAACGAACACCACTAACCACTCGGTGAGTTGCACAGTTTTGAAAACGAACGTTAAGGGTTGTTTTAAGGATATGTGTGTATGCTCGTAGACAGCCACTCTGAAGCGCTCAGAGGTGATTCTAAAATAGTCAAAAAGTCGAGACAGGGTCCATTGTCAAATTTTCCGTGTCCACCACTCTAATTCATCCAAAACTAACTAGAAAATAGACTCAAAGTGCTAAATACCGGAATTATCCTTTAATTATTCCTTTAACAGTGACTGTAATATGAGTTCTGTCATTATTTTCTATTTAACTCTTGCTCTTTCATTTTGTAGCCTCAGATGATGGTGGGTTTCTACACATGAGCACAAGCACTGGGGTCTTTGCAGGACTCTTTGTTGTCTCCATTGCAGTGGTAGCAGGGATATTGGTATATAATGCCAAAAGAACAAGATCAGTTGATCGCATGCATCTACTGTCCACTTTCTGAGATCCTTTAAGTGGCCAGTTTGAGTAGACACACAAAGAACACAATGAATTGCAATTAAAGTCTTTCCATTTGGATAACATATCTTATACAAGAGCAGTAAATGAACAGTTTTTTAGGGTAAATGGTATAATTGGACAACAATGGCCTTTGGTATGGCTGGTATTGTCCTAATTCTTTCAGCATATTGTCTTTTTTCCCCACTCATTTCCTTCTTCACTTTCACTCAACATGCTTCACTGAACATAACACGTTTACCGGGATATATAATTGTTGGAAAAAAAACATGAACTTTCCCTTGAATATTATGATGTTTGTGTTTTGGGGCAGTGACAAGCAATATGCATATGTTTCTGTATTATTTAAATAAATTGTTCATTTAAGTATTTATTGTGTTAATGTGTTGGTCCATGTGTGCATTTATTCAGTATTATTGCATGGAAAACCGCTTTACTTTTCTTCATCATTACAAGAAAAAAAGAACTGGATTAAAATTAATCAAATTAATTCTAAAAATTATCATCACTCAAGTATCAAAACTATTGCAGTGTTTCCATTCAGCCTTTATAACTGGTGTGTTTCCTCTGCTGTGCATTCTTTATGTAAAGGTTATAGAAGAAACATAAAAGTAATGACACCCAGCATTACATATCCACAGCAACAAACCTGCTTATTAGGTTTGTGTTGAAATGCTCTAACAAAAGAAAGTAGTCCTGGATGCATATACCTCAGATGACTTACTAGAAAGCACAACTTCCTTATGGTAGTGAAAAAAAATGATGTATGTGACAAAAATGCTGCAGGACAGGATGTGCGAGTGTTCTTTAAACTAAGACTTCAGAGAAAGTACATGTCCTTAAATTACATTGGGTTTCTATCACTTGTTTAAATGGACACTGTCACATACACGTTGATCTCCACCAGAGGGCACTCCTTCCTAGTCCATTGCCACCACTTCATGAACTACATTTCCCATCACCCATTGCCTGGACTCATCATGTTCAGGGGCCGTATTCACAAAGAATTTTAAGGCTAAAAGTAGCTCCTAACTGGCGAATTTAGAAGCAACTCCTAAAAATAATGGGCGTGTCACTCCTAACTTTAGGACTCCTAATTTTTTTCACTAAGAGTAATTCACGAAGCATTTTAGCCCTAAAAGTAGCACCTAAGTCTGGGACAGCTTAAAAGAAGTCGAGAGGACTCCTAACTCACTAAGACCTATTCACAAAGGATTGTAGCGCACACCACCGCCTCTCGCAGTCGTCCGGGGTCCACGACACAAGCGGGAATGCTGCATTGATCTGCAAACAAATCATCTCCCATTCTCACGCTTAGTTTTGCTTGATGTATCCCTGTGCCGAATTTCCCTTTTATTATGTTTTTTTTTTCCAGCACCAACTGGGCCAGCAGCAGTAATGGTGTGTTCACACCGAACGCAAATTTAATTATTTGCGCGAGTAGATTACATACAAAGTCAATGCAAAGACGTGAATAGACGCATCATTCGCGTCGGGCGTTGCGAATGACGCGAATTGGGCAACGCGTTTGCCGCGAATGTCTTCCGCGCAAGTTGAAAAATTTGAACTCGAGCGAATGTTCAAGCGTCTAACTAGACGCGTAGCCTATTTGACGCTCTATTCACGTTCTTTGTGAACACAACATAACTGATCCTGCGTTATGTGCTTACTTTTCCGTTTTGGCGAGTTCATAATCCACCGTCATTCAACTTTTACATTACTTCAATAGGACCAACATATCCTTGCTTTAAGTAGTCTATTTAGGCTAATTGGATGTCAATTAATGTGTCAATGCAAAGTGTTAATGCAAGTGTTCGTTTTTCATTATTAGGCAAGTGGCGGTTTTCATTAGGTATAGGCTACTTTGATTTAATTTAATTTAATTCACAACTTTTTTTCTCTCTCTCTGCCTTTTTAGAATTACACTTCACTGGGGCCTGCAAAAACATGATATGCATTTCGATGACATTACTATTATTATTTTGTGTAGGACACAGACATATTTAGGGCCCGAGCACCAATGGTGTGAGGACCCTCTTGGAATTGCTCTGTTTATTATTAGGGCCCAAGCCCTAAGGGCGAAGGCCCTATTGTTTTCCTAAGGATTATTTATTAGGGCCCAAGCCCAAAGGGCGAAGGCCCTATTGTTTTCCTAAGGATTATTTATTATTAGGGCCCAAGCCCAAAGGGCGAAGGCCCTATTGTTTTCCTAAGGATTATTAGGGCCCAAGCCCAAAGGGCGAAGGCCCTATTGTTTTCCTAAGGATTATTTATTATTATTATTATTATTATTAGGGCCCAAGCCCAAAGGGCGAAGGCCCTATTGTTTTCCTAAGGATTATTTATAATTCTTCTTCTTCTTCTTCTTCTTCTTCTTCTTCTAATTCTTTTTTTACTACCTTTTGGACACTTTTGGAGGCCTTAACATGCTCAAAAACTCCTGAAACTTTGCACACATGTCAGAACCTGCGGCCATCAGGGCCGGGCTGAAGATGGTACCCGGGCGTGGCAGGGGGGCTCGACAGCGCCCCCTGGAACGGGGTCGGAAAACATGGTCCATAAATCAAACACGCTTGCATGTAATAATATGAAACTCGGTACACATGTAGATCTCATCGTTTCATATATACTTCGCACTCTAACTTTTTACCCCAGCCCAACAGGAAGTCGGCTATTTAGGCTTGTTTGGAAAACGCATGCAAAGGAATGTGAAACACTCCTCCTAGAGAATTCAAACACACGGCACGAAACTCGGTCAGCGTGAAGTCAAGACATTGAGGATGAAAGTTTGCGAGGGGATTTTTGATATCTCGAACGGTTTGGGCGTGGCGAGGAAACGAAATTATGGCGAGAAACGTGAAACGGGAAGTGTGTCATAACTACGGCATACATTAACTAATCTTGATGAAACTTCAGCAGTGTGTTCGTTGTAAGAGCCCGATCACATGGATGTGACTATTGTGAGTCAAAGTTATAGCGCCACCAACTGGCAGCAGGAAGTGTGTCACTTTCAAAATGCTTTGAAATCACCCTCTTATTTTTACCCGATTTGCTTCAAACTTCATCTGTATAATGTAAATACACGGCAGATGAAGACCTGTGAATGGATTCTTGATATCTTTGAAACTGTTGCTGTGGCAATCCATCAAACTTTAATATTCTTTTTGGATGCTTTTGAGACTCTTAGCATGCCTGAAATTGCTTAAAATTGCATGAAACTCGACAGACAGATCATATTTATTAGCCAGGTGACATGTGCATAGTTTCAGAAATGGGCGTGGTGCAGGGACTCAGTAGCGCCACCTTTTGACAAAAGTGGGCGGGTTAGTTTCATCTAGAGTTACAAAAATCTGTATTTATATAGTTCTCCTCCAGCCAGACAACTTTCTAATTTACAGTCATTAGCAATAACCAAGAGGAAGTCAGATATTTTGGTTTGAATATGGTCATTTCTCTCTGAGCCTACGTCTCTGTGACTGCTCTCTGTGTGTGTGTGTCTGTGAGTGTGGGGAGGGGGAGGGGGAGTGGGGCTATGTGCCTGCTCTCTGTGTGTGTGTGTCTGTGAGTGTGGGGAGGGGAGGGGGAGTGGGGTTTGGCCTTCATTAAAAAAGGAAATAAATGTCTTAAGCCTTGTATTTTTTAAATACGTTTTTTTAATAAAGTAAAGGCATATAACAGACATGCTGCATTTAAATTTTTTTAATAAAACATTGTTTTTTATGTTTTTCAAGCCATTTGATTTATGAGGACTTTTGAAATGTCCTCATAAACCACCCATAAGTTGTAATACCAGTGTAATACACGTCATTATACAAATTTGTGTCCTCATAAATCACATAAACCAACCCACACAAACCAACCCACACACATACACACACACACACACACACACACACACACACACACACACACACACACACACACACACACACACACACACACACCAAATTGACGGTGGGTGGCAATGGTATATTTAAAAGTGCATAATTGTAATATCTGCAAGGCACCCCTAGTCCAGTCTTATTAAATGTATGCTTCATCTTTCATTTTAATTTGTAAATTTGATCAATAAATTCAATTATTTAGAATAATAAGATACTATATGGCTGTTACCCTAGGTAGGGCTGATCAAATTACATCATTTACATTGAAAAATAACAATGCATTAAAAGATGTTATGAGATTGTTTTAAATATGAGTCAATTAAAAATCGTTGGAAAGAATGATACTTTTAAACATAACACTGAACCGTCACTAGGTGTCGCCAGGCTACCGTCTTAATGAGCGAGTCATTGATTCATTCGTTCAAACGATTCGTTCGAACGACTGAGTCATTCATGAATGAGACAGGTATGGATTGGTCATTGAATCTAGGGTTTGCGATGTCTACCAATTTGGCATCAGACGATGTGTACAGTGAAACATCGCGATGGACGATGATATCGGGAGGAGGGGCGGGGCTAACGTTTTAATTTTTCACTTAAGCAATAAGCCCCGCAAAGCTGTGTTTTACAGTGGATTTAGAACAGCTAAGGGGCATAGGCAAAACGCGGAGATATTTTCCTCTACATCTCATCAGCCATTTTGATTTCGGCACGCTCTGAGTCTGCAGCAGCTGACCACTAGGAGCGAATGTACATGATGTACAATGTACACGTGACAGAGCAGCCAGATCCAGACTGTGCTTTCGCGCTGTGGCTGGCGCTGAGCCAGAGACAGACGCGTTCAGTGCTTGTCATATTATATCACAACTATTCAGTGTTTTTAACCACATAATGTTTATTTTAGGTTTCAGACATTTAAATGCATATAATTTATAGCAAAACAATACATTTATAGTTTGTAAAATACACAATGGTGTCTATGGAAGCAGCAATAACAACCCATTCAAATATATTTGCCGACGGATTTTATTCATATCAGACACACAGTGTAAGGAACTGGCCTTAACATGCTCAAAAACTCCTGAAACTTTGCACACATGTCAGAACCGGCGGCCATCAGGGCCGGGCAGAAGATGGTACCCGGGCGTGGCAGGGGGGCTCGACAGCGCCCCCTGGAACGGGGTCCGAAAACATGGTCCATAAATCAAACACGCTTGCATGTAATAATATGAAACTCGGTACACATGTAGATCTCATCGTTTCATATATACTTCGCACTCTAACTTTTTACCCCAGCCCAACAGGAAGTCGGCTATTTAGGCTTGTTTGGAAAACGCATGCAAAGGAATGTGAAACACTCCTCCTAGAGAATTCAAACACACGGCACGAAACTCGGTCAGCGTGAAGTCAAGACATTGAGGATGAAAGTTTGCGAGGGGATTTTTGATATCTCGAACGGTTTGGCCGTGGCGAGGAAACGAAATTATGGCGAGAAACGTGAAACAGGAAGTGTGTCATAACTACTGCATACATTAACTAATCTTGATGAAACTTCAGCAGTGTGTTCGTTGTAAGAGCCCGATCACATGGATGTGACTATTGTGAGTCAAAGTTATAGCGCCACCAACTGGCAGCAGGAAGTGTGTCACTTTCAAAATGCTTTTAAATCACCCTCTTATTTTTACCCGATTTGCTTCAAACTTCATGTGCATAATGTCGACACATGCCAGATGTAGACCTGTGAAAGGATTATTGATATCTTAGACACTGTTGCCATGGCAATGCATCAAACATTAATATTCCTTTTTTTAAGCTTTTTCATGCTTTTTTATGCTTTCGGGCACTTTTGGGGTTCTTAACGTGCTCGAAAACTCTTGAAACTTTGCACACAGGACAAAACCCGCGGCCATCAGGGCCAGGCTGAAGCTGGTACCCGGGCGTGGCAGGGGGGCTCGACAGCGCCCCCTTGAACGGGTCCGACAATTTGGTCCATATATCCAACACGCTTTACCCTATTTGCTTCAAACTTGATGTGTATAATGTAGACACAAGCCAGATGTAGACCTGTGAAAGGATTGTTGATATCTTAGATGCTGTTGCCGTGACAACGCATCAAACTTTAATATTCTTTTTGGATACTTTTGAGATTCTTAGCGCACTTTTGGGGCCCTTAACATGCTCAAAAACTCTTGAAACTTTGCACACGGGTCAGAAACCGCGGCCATCAGGGCTGGGCTGAAGCTGGTACCCGGGCGTGGCAGGGGGGCTCGACAGCGCCCCCTGGAACGGAGTCCGAAAACTTGGTCCATAAATCAAACAGGCTTTACCCGATTTGCTTCAAACTTGATGTGTATAATGTAGACACACGCCAGATGTAGACCTGTGAAAGGATTGTTGATATCTTAGATGCTGTTGCCGTGACAACGCATCAAACTTTAATATTCTTTTTGGATACTTTTGAGATTCTTAGCACACTTTTGGGGCCCTTAACATGCTCAAAAACTCTTGAAACTTTGCACACGGGTCAGAAACCGCGGCCATCAGGGCCGGGCTGAAGCTGGTACCCGGGCGTGGCAGGGGGGCTCGACAGCGCCCCCTGGAACGGGGTCCGAAAACTTGGTCCATAAATCAAACACGCTTGCATGTAATAATATGAAACTCGCTACACATATAGATCTCATCGGTTCATATATCCTTTGTACTTTTACTTTTTACCCCAGCCCAACAGGAAGTCGGCTATTATCGTTTGTTTGGAAGCGTATGCCCCTGGAATTCGATATACTAATCCTAGAGAATTCAACCAATCGCCACGAAACTCGGTGTGCACGAAGTCAAGACATTGAGGATGAAAAATTGCCAGGGGATTTTTGATATCTCGAACGGTTTGGCCGTGGCGAGGAAACGAATTTATGGCGAATAATGGAAACAGGAAGTGTGTTATAACTTCTGCATACATTAACTGATCTTGATGAAACTTCAGCAGTGTGTTCGCTGTAAGAGTCCGATCACATGGATGTGACTATTGTGAGTCAAAGTTATAGCGCCACCAACTGGCAGCAGGAAGTGTGTCACTTCCTAAAGGCTTTGAAATCACCCTCTTATTTTTACCCGATTTGCTTCAAACTTCATCTGTATAATGTAAATACACTGCAGATGAAGACCTGTGAAGGGATTCTTGATATCTTTGAAACTGTTGCAGTGGCAACGCATCAAACTTTAATATTCTTGTTTGATGCTTTTGATGCTCTGAGTCAATATGGCAAGCCGTTTTAACATTTAATCATTTTAACCTACTAGTCTCTTTTTTCATGCTACTAGTACTTATTTTTTAGATACTAGTATCTATTCCATTAAGTAATAGTACTTATTCATTAGCGACTAGTGCTTATTCTTTAGTACTAGTGCCTATTCCTTAGATAGTAGTGCTTATTCTTTAGATATTCTTTTGAATACGTATTAGTAGCTAATGAATAAGTACTGGTATCTATTTAATAGGTACTAGTATGTAATGACTTAGAACTAGTATTTATTGAATAAATACTAGTATCTATTAATAGGTACTATTATCTAAAATGTCATTTTCTCTCTCTCTCTCTCTGAGCCAATATGGCAAGCCGTTTTAACATTTAATCATTTTAACATACTAGTCTCTATTTTCATGCTACTAGTACTTATTTTTTAGATATTAGTATCTATTCCATTAAGTACTAGTACTTATTCATTAGCGACTAATGCTTATTCTGTTTAGAATATTCAAAGTGCTTATTCAATTTGTATGCTTATTTATATTTTCAGAGCAGAAAATCAGATTTTTCTGCTTATTCAATATTGCATCTAAAAAGTGACTTGACGTGTGTGTGTGTGTGTGTGTGTGTGTGTGTGTGTGTGTGTGTGTGTGTGTGTGTGTGTGTGTGTGTGTGTGTGTGTGTGTGTGTGTGTGTGTGTGTGTGTGTGTGTGTGTGTGTGTGTGTGTGTGTGTGTTTGTGTGTGTGTGTGTGTGTTTGAGAGAGAGATTGTGTCTGTTACAGTGACAAGAGTTTTTAAGCCTTGTCTTTTTGGATATATATATATTTTTTATAAAAAAAAAATGTGCATACAACCCATGTATTTTTAATGTATAGTTTGCTTTAAATTAAATTAAGATTGTATGTTTGGTAATTGAACCTAAATAAATGTAAAATGAATGTGCTATATTTCAGATCAATATATTTGTTTTCCTTCATTTTAATCAACACTAACTTTATTCTCATCTGAATTATAAATAACTTATTTCTGTATAAAATAAAAAATCCCGAATAATCCAGACCAACCAGAGCACACTATTTCTACAACATCATCAGTGCTGAAGCGGGACTACCAGAGCCGTTCGGCAGATAGCGAGCAGATATTTTGTGTCACGTCGTGCACAATAACCCTAAAGGCACCAGGGTGGTGATGCCACCGGCTTTATTTATATATATATATATATATATATATATATATATATATATATATATATATATATATATATATATATATATATATATATAAATAAATATAGCTGCGAGCAGCGATGAAGGGCCAAAGCCGGCGGTACCGCCACCCTGGTGCACCAGGGTTGCGGTGCCACCGGCTTGGGCCCGTAATCGCTGCTCGCAGCTATATTTATTATTATTATTATTATTATTATTATTATTATTTTTCTTCTACCTTTTGGACACTTTTGGAGGCCTTAACATGCTCAAAAACTCCTGAAACTTTGCACACATGTCAGAACCCGCGGCCATCAGGGCCGGGCAGAAGATGGTACCTGGGCGTGGCAGGGGGCTCGACAGCGCCCCCTGGAACGGGGTCCGAAAACATGGTCCATAAATCAAACACGCTTGCATGTAATAATATGAAACTCGGTACACATGTAGATCTCATCGTTTCATATATACTTCGCACTCTAACTTTTTACCCCAGCCCAACAGGAAGTCGGCTATTTAGGCTTGTTTGGAAAACGCATGCAAAGGAATGTGAAACACTCCTCCTAGAGAATTCAAACACACGGCACGAAACTCGGTCAGCGTGAAGTCAAGACATTGAGGATGAAAGTTTGCGAGGGGATTTTTGATATCTCGAACGGTTTGGCCGTGGCGAGGAAACGAAATTATGGCGAGAAATGTGAAACAGGAAGTGTGTCATAACTACTGCATACATTAACTAATCTTGATGAAACTTCAGCAGTGTGTTCGTTGTAAGAGCCCGATCACATGGATGTGACTATTGTGAGTCAAAGTTATAGCGCCACCAACTGGCAGCAGGAAGTGTGTCACTTTCAAAATGCTTTTAAATCACCCTCTTATTTTTACCCGATTTGCTTCAAACTTCATGTGCATAATGTAGACACATGCCAGATGTAGACCTGTGAAAGGATTATTGATATCTTAGACACTGTTGCCATGGCAATGCATCAAACATTAATATTCCTTTTTTTAAGCTTTTTCATGCTTTTTTATGCTTTCGGGCACTTTTGGGGTTCTTAACGTGCTCGAAAACTCTTGAAACTTTGCACACAGGACAAAACCCGCGGCCATCAGGGCCAGGCTGAAGCTGGTACCCGGGCGTGGCAGGGGGGCTCGACAGCGCCCCCTTGAACGGGTCCGACAATTTGGTCCATATATCCAACACGCTTTACCCTATTTGCTTCAAACTTGATGTGTATAATGTAGACACAAGCCAGATGTAGACCTGTGAAAGGATTGTTGATATCTTAGATGCTGTTGCCGTGACAACGCATCAAACTTTAATATTCTTTTTGGATACTTTTGAGATTCTTAGCGCACTTTTGGGGCCCTTAACATGCTCAAAAACTCTTGAAACTTTGCACACGGGTCAGAAACCGCGGCCATCAGGGCCGGGCTGAAGCTGGTACACGGGCGTGGCAGGGGGGCTCGACAGCGCCCCCTGGAACGGGGTCCGAAAACTTGGTCCATAAATCAAACAGGCTTTACCCCATTTGCTTCAAACTTGATGTGTATAATGTAGACACATGCCAGATGTAGACCTGTGAAAGGATTGTTGATTTCTTAGATGCTGTTGCCGTGACAACGCATCAAACTTTAATATTCTTTTTGGATACTTTTGAGATTCTTAGCACACTTTTGGGGCCCTTAACATGCTCAAAAACTCTTGAAACTTTGCACACGGGTCAGAAACCGCGGCCATCAGGGCCGGGCTGAAGCTGGTACCCGGGCGTGGCAGGGGGGCTCGACAGCGCCCCCTGGAACGGGGTCCGAAAACTTGGTCCATAAATCAAACACGCTTGCATGTAATAATATGAAACTTGGTACACATATAGATCTCATCGATTCATATATCCTTTGTACTTTTACTTTTTACCCCAGCCCAACAGGAAGTCGGCTATTATGGTTTGTTTGAAAGCGTATGCCCCTGGAATTCGATATACTACTCCTAGAGAATTCAACCAATCGCCACGAAACTCAGTCAGCATGAAGTCAAGACATTGAGGATGAAAAATTGCCAGGGGATTTTTGATATCTCGAACGGTTTGGCCGTGGCGAGGAAACGAATTTATGGCGAATAATGGAAACAGGAAGTGTGTTATAACTTCTGCATACATTAACTGATCTTGATGAAACTTCAGCAGTGTGTTCGCTGTAAGAGTCCGATCACATGGATGTGACTATTGTGAGTCAAAGTTATAGCGCCACCAACTGGCAGCAGGAAGTGTGTCACTTCCTAAAGGCTTTGAAATCACCCTCTTATTTTTACCCGATTTGCTTCAAACTTCATCTGTATAATGTAAATACACTGCAGATGAAGACCTGTGAAGGGATTCTTGATATCTTTGAAACTGTTGCTGTGGCAACGCATCAAACTTTAATATTCTTGTTTGATGCTTTTGATGCTCTGAGTCAATATGGCAAGCCGTTTTAACATTTAATCATTTTAACCTAGTAGTCTCTTTTTTCATGCTACTAGTACTTATTTTTTAGATACTAGTATCTATTCCATTAAGTAATAGTACTTATTCATTAGCGACTAGTGCTTATTCTTTAGTACTAGTGCCTATTCTTTAGATAGTAGTGCTTATTCTTTAGATATTCTTTTGAATACGTATAAGTAGCTAATGAATAAGTACTGGTATCTATTTAATAGGTACTAGTATGTAATGACTTAGAACTAGTATTTATTGAATAAATACTAGTATCTATTAATAGGTACTATTATCTAAAATGTCATTTTCTCTCTCTCTCTCTCTCTGAGCCAATATGGCAAGCCGTTTTAACATTTAATCATTTTAACATACTAGTCTCTATTTTCATGCTACTAGTACTTATTTTTAAGATATTAGTATCTATTCCATTAAGTACTAGTACTTATTCATTAGCGACTAATGCTTATTCTGTTTAGAATATTCAAAGTGCTTATTCAATTTGTATGCTTATTTATATTTTCAGAGCAGAAAATCCGATTTTTCTGCTTATTCAATATTGCATCTAAAATGTGACTTGACGTGTTGTGTGTGTGTGTGTGTGTGTGTGTGTGTGTGTGTGTGTGTGTGTGTGGTGTGTGTGTGTGTGTGTGTGTGTGTGTGTGTGTGTGTGTGTGTGTGTGTGTGTGTGTGTGTGTGTGCGTGCGCGTGCGTGTGTGTGTGTTTGTGTGTGTGTGTGTGTGTGTGTGTGTGTGTGTGTGTGCGCGTGTGTGTGTGTTTGTGCGTGTGTGTGTGTGTGTGTGTGTGTAGAGAGAGATTGTGTCTGTTACAGTGACAAGAGTTTTTAAGCCTTGTCTTTTTGGATATATATATATTTTTTATAAAAAAAAATGTGCATACAACCCATGTATTTCAAATGTATTGTTTGCTTTAAATTAAATTAAGATTGTATGTTTGGTAATTGAACCTAAATAAATGTAAAATGAATGTGCTATATTTCAGATCAATATATTTGTTTTCCTTCATTTTAATCAACACTAACTTTATTCTCATCTGAATTATAAATAACTTATTTCTGTATAAAATAAAAAATCCCGAATAATCCAGACCAACCAGAGCACACTATTTCTACAACATCATCAGTGTTGAAGCGGGACTACCAGAGCCGTTCGGCAGATAGCGAGCAGATATTTTGTGTCACGTCGTGCACAATAACCCTAAAGGCACCAGGGTGGCGATGCCACCGGCTTTATATATATATATATATATATTATATATATATATATATATATATATATATATATATATATATATATATATATATATATATATATATATATATATATATATATATATATATATATATATATATATATATATATATAAATAAATATAGCTGCGAGCAGCGATGAAGGGCCAAAGCCGGCGGTACCGCCACCTTGGTGCACAAGGGTTGCGGTGCCACCGGCTTGGGCCCGTAATCGCTGCTCGCAGCTATATTTATTATTATTATTATTATTCTCCGCAATGAATCACATTTTTGAGGGCCTAAACATGCACGAAAACTCACGAAAATTTGCACACGCGTCAGAACTGGCGAAAATTTACATCTGATATGCGTTTCAAAATTGGGCGGGGCAAAATGGCTCGATAGCGCCACCTATAAAGGTTCAACGGAGTGCGCCTCGCGTTACGTTTCACGTACGTGTACGAAATTCGGTACATACATGTAATGGCCCAATACCTACAAAAAAGTCTCTTGGAGCGTAGCCCTAAACACAACAGGAAGTCAGCCATTTTGAACTTCCTCTTAGATTTTTGTGCATCTTCAAATTTGCTGAGTGTAATCTTAAGGCCTTTGCGACGTTAAATTGCGAAGATCTTGAGTTTTCGTCGAAGGGCGTGTCCTCGGCGGCCTGACAAATTTTGATGTTTCGCCATGAAACAGGAAGTTGCTGTAACTCAGGCAAACAATGTCCAATCTGCCCCAAACTTCACATGTTTGATAAGAGTTCTGTCCTGAACACATGTCCATGCTCATATTCAGTTACAGTCATAGCGCCACCTGCTGGCAACAGAAAGTGACATGTTTAACACTGTTGTGGACTCCTGATAACATATAAAAAAGTGCCAGCAAGTGATAAACATGCTAACAACATACTTGAAACATGCTAAAACATGCTAGCAAGCACTTAGCTAAGTGCTAAAGCATGCTATTACTGCAATTCAATAGGAATTTGCTGTAACTCAGGTATGGAATGTCCAATCTGCCCCAAACTTCACATGTTTGATAAGAGTCATGGCCTGAACACATCTACATAACAATATTCAGTTATAGTAATAGCGCCACCTACTGGCAACAGGAAGTGACATGTTTAACAAGTTGATGCCCTTCTAGCAACAGGTTAAAAATGCCATTGAGTTCTAAACATACAAGAAACATGTTAAAACATGCTAGCAATACTTAGCTAAGTCCTAAAGCATGCTAATTCAATGAAACAAGACGTTGTTGTTACTCAAAAAGGCAACGTCCCATCTGCGCCAAACTTCACACGTTTGATAAGAGTTATCTCCTAAACACATGTCCATGCTCATATTCAGACATAGTCATAGCGCCGCCTGCTGGCAACAGGAAGTGACGTTTAACACTGTTCTGGACTCCAAATAGGTACATACATGTAATGGCCCAATACCTACAAAAAAGTCTCTTGGAGCATAGCCTTAAACACAACAGGGAGTCAGCCATTTTGAACTTCCTCTCAGATTTTTGTGCAGTTTTTGCCATTTTCAGGCGTCGTACTTTGACGAACTCCTCCTACAGTTTTAATCTGATCATCTTCAAATTTGGTGAGTGTAATCTTAAGGCCTTTGTGACGTTAAATTGCGAAGATCTTGAGTTTTCGTCGAAGGGCGTGTCCTCAGTGGCCTGACAAAATTTGATATTTCGCCATGAAACAGGAAGTTGCTGTAACTCAGGCAAACAATGTCTAATTTGCCCCAAACTTCACACGTTTGATAAGAGTTCTGTCCCGAACACATATCCATCCTCAAATTCAGTTACAGTCATAGCGCCACCTGCTGGCAACAGGAAGTGACATGTTTAACACTTTTGTGGACTCCTAATAACATATAAAAAAGTGCCAGCAAGTGCTAAACATGCTATCAACATACTTGAAACATGCTAAAACATGCTAGCAAACACTTAGCTAAGTGCTAAAGCATGCTATTACTGCAGTTAAATAGTAATTTGCTGTAACTTCGAACCCCGAAACCCCGAAACTTCACACATTTGATAAGAGTCCTGCCCTGAACACATCTACATGACAATTTTCACCTATAGTAATAGCGCCACCTACTGGCAACAGGAAGTGACATGTTTAACATTGTGATGCAGTACTGACAACATAGTAAATATGCCATTGAGTTATAAACATGTTATAAACATGTTAAAACATGCTAGCAATTCTTAGCTAAGTGCTAAAGCATGCTAATGAAATGAAACAGGAAGTTGTTGTTACTTAAGAAGGCAATGTCCAATCTGCCCCAAACTTCACACATTTGATAAGAGTCCTGCCCTGAACACATCTACATGACAATATTCAGTTATAGTAATAGCGCCACCTACTGGCAACAGAAGTGACATGTTTAACACTGTGATGCAGTACTAGCAACATATTAAATATGCCATTGAATTATAAACGTTACAAACATGTTAAAACATGCTAGCAATTCTTAGCTAAGTGCTAAAGCATGCTAATGAAATGAAACAGGAAGTTGTTGTTACTTAAGAAGACAATGTCCAAACTGCCCCAAACTTCACACGTTTGATAAGAGTCCTGCCCTGAACACATCTACATGACAATATTCAGTTATAGTAATAGCGCCACCTACTGGCAACAGGAAGTGACATGTTTAACAGTGTGATGCAGTACTGGCAACATAGAAAATATGCCATTGAGTTATAAACATGTTATCAACATGTTAAACATGCTAGAAATTCTTAGCTAAGTGTTAAAGCATGCTAATGCTATGAAACAGGAAGTTGTTTTTACTTAAGAAGGCAAAGTTCAATCTGCCCCAAACTTCACATGTTTGATAAGAGTTCTGTCCTGAACACATGTGCATGCTCATATTCAGTTACAGTCATAGCGCCACCTGCTGGCAACAGGAAGTGACATGTTTAACAGCATGCTATTATCCCCATAATAAATGACATTTTTGTAACTGACTTTGACATACTCCCACTATATTTATCTACTTAAATGCACATAGCCCACCGTGCTCTGTCTTCCTAAAGCCACCGGGTGGCGA
This sequence comes from Chrosomus eos, assembly GCA_036326025.1. Taxonomy (NCBI): domain Eukaryota; kingdom Metazoa; phylum Chordata; class Actinopteri; order Cypriniformes; family Leuciscidae; genus Chrosomus; species Chrosomus eos. The sequence continues at coordinate 32,049,798 of CM070824.1, read as the reverse complement.
TGGCACGGGTGCGAGGGCCCTTTCAATGCTGCTTGCAGCTTTAATTATTAGGGCCCAATCCCAAAGGGCGAAGGCCCTATTGTTTTCCTAAGGATTATTTATTATTATTATTATTATTATTATTATTATTATTATTTTTCTTCTACCTTTTGGACACTTTTGGAGGCCTTAACATGCTCAAAAACTCCTGAAACTTTGCACACATGTCAGAACCCGCGGCCATCAGGGCCGGGCTGAAGATGGTACCCGGGCGTGGCAGGGGGGCTCGACAGCGCCCCCTGGAATGGGGTCCGAAAACATGGTCCATAAATCAAACACGCTTGCATGTAATAATATGAAACTCGGTACACATGTAGATCTCATCGTTTCATATATACTTCGCACTCTAACTTTTTACCCCAGCCCAACAGGAAGTCGGCTATTAAGGGTTGTTTGGAAAACGCATGCAATGGAATGTGAAACACTCCTCCTAGAGAATTCAAACACACGGCACGAAACTCGGTGTGCATGAAGTCAAGACACTGAGGATGAAAAATTGCCAGGGGATTTTTGATATCTCGAACGGTTTGGCCGTGGCGAGGAAACGAAATTATGGCGAGAAACGTGAAACAGGAAGTGTGTTATAACTACTGCATACATTAACTGATCTTGATGAAACTTCAGCAGTGTGTTCGCTGTAAGAGCCCGATCACATGGATGTGACTATTGTGAGTCAAAGTTATAGCGCCACCAATTGGCAGCAGGAAGTGTGTCACTTCCAAAATGCTTTTAAATCAACCTCTTATTTTTACCCGATTTGCTTCAAACTTCATGTGCATAATGTAGACACATGCCAGATGTAGACCTGTGAAAGGATTGCCATGGCAATGCATCAAACATTAATATTCCTTTTTTTAAGCTTTTTCATGCTTTTTTATGCTTTCGGGCACTTTTGGGGTTCTTAACGTGCTCGAAAACTCTTGAAACTTTGCACACAGGACAAAACCCGCGGCCATCAGGGCCAGGCTGAAGCTGGTACCCCGGGCGTGGCAGGGGGGCTCAACAGCGCCCCCTTGAACGGGTCCGACAATTTGGTCCATATATCCAACACGCTTTACCCTATTTGCTTCAAACTTGATGTGTATAATATAGACACAAGCCAGATGTAGACCTGTGAAAGGATTGTTGATATCTTAGATGCTGTTGCCGTGACAACGCATCAAACTTTAATATTCTTTTTGGATACTTTTGAGATTCTTAGCGCACTTTTGGGGCCCTTAACATGCTCAAAAACTCTTGAAACTTTGCACACGGGTCAGAAACCGCGGCCATCAGGGCCGGGCTGAAGCTGGTACCCGGGCGTGGCAGGGGGGCTCGACAGCGCCCCCTGGAACGGGGTCCAAAAACTTGGTCCATAAATCAAACAGGCTTTACCCGATTTGCTTCAAACTTGATGTGTATAATGTAGACACACGCCAGATGTAGACCTGTGAAAGGATTGTTGATATCTTAGATGCTGTTGCCGTGACAACGCATCAAACTTTAATATTCTTTTTGGATACTTTTGAGATTCTTAGCGCACTTTTGGGGCCCTTAACGTGCTCAAAAACTCTTGAAACTTTGCACACGGGTCAGAAACCGCGGCCATCAGGGCCGGGCTGAAGCTGGTACCCGGGCGTGGCAGGGTGGCTCGACAGCGCCCCCTGGAACGGGGTCCGAAAACTTGGTCCATAAATCAAACACGCTTGCATGTAATAATATGAAACTCGCTACACATATAGATCTCATCGGTTCATATATCCTTTGTACTTTTACTTTTTACCCCAGCCCAACAGGAAGTCGGCTATTATCGTTTGTTTGGAAGCGTATGCCCCTGGAATTCGATATACTAATCCTAGAGAATTCAACCAATCGCCACGAAACTCGGTGTGCACGAAGCCAAGACATTGAGGATGAAAAATTGCCAGGGGATTTTTGATATCTCGAACGGTTTGGCCGTGGCGAGGAAACGAATTTATGGCGAATAATGAAAACAGGAAGTGTGTTATAACTTCAGCATACATTAACTGATCTTGATGAAACTTCAGCAGTGTGTTCGCTGTAAGAGCCCGATCACATGGATGTGACTATTGTGAGTCAAAGTTATAGCGCCACCAACTGGCAGCAGGAAGTGTGTCACTTCCTAAATGCTTTGAAATCACCCTCTTATTTTTACCCGATTTGCTTCAAACTTTATGTGTATAATGTAAACACACGGCAGATGTAGACCTGAGAAAGGATTATTGATATCTTAGATACTGTTGCCGTGACATCGCATCAAACTTTAATATTATTTTTGGATGCTTTTGAGACTCTCAGCGCACTTTTGGGGCCCTTAACGTGCTCAAAAACTCTTGAAACTTTGCACACGGGTCAGAACACGTGGCCATCAGGGCCGTGCTGAAGCTGGTATCCGGGCGTGGCAGGGGGGCTCGACAGCGCCCCCTGGAACGGGGTCCGAAAACTTGGTCCATAAATCAAACACGCTTGCATGTAATAATATGAAACTCGCTACACATATAGATCTCATCGGTTCATATATCCTTTGTACTTTTACTTTTTACCCCAGCCCAACAGGAAGTCCGCTATTATCGTTTGTTTGGAAGCGTATGCCCCTGGAATTCGATATACTAATCCTAGAGAATTCAACCAATCGCCACGAAACTCGGTGTGCACGAAGTCAAGACATTGAGGATGAAAAATTGCCAGGGGATTTTTGATATCTCGAACGGTTTGGCCGTGGCGAGGAAACGAATTTATGGCGAATAATGAAAACAGGAAGTGTGTTATAACTTCTGCATACATTAACTGATCTTGATGAAACTTCAGCAGTGTGTTCGCTGTAAGAGCCCGATCACATGGATGCGACTATTGTGAGTCAAAGTTATAGCGCCACCAACTGGCAGCAGGAAGTGTGTCACTTCCTAAATGCTTTGAAATCACCCTCTTATTTTTACCCAATTTGCTTCAAACTTTATGTGTATAATGTAAACACACGGCAGATGTAGACCTGTGAAAGGATTATTGATATCTTAGATACTGTTGCCGTGGCAACACATCAAACTTTACCATTCTTTTAGAATCTCTTCGGGTGAAACTCAAAATCATAAATAGGGCTATACTGCCGTCTTGTGTCAAATTGTGTCCTATTGTTCTCTTGATTTTAAAGCTTATTTGCCCTTTCTAGTCATCCCCAATTTTGGCTAGTGATGCATTCCTGACATATCCAAAATAAAAAGGTTTCTGCTCATAAGTCATTCTGAATAGACACATAATAACACATACATATTTAGAAAGCCAACCCTTGAGAGTCCAATTCAAGGCTCAAAATAAAACAGACTGTTATAAATATTGATTATTGATCAAATTTAGGAATTTAAAATGAAAGATGAAGCATAGGCTACTGTTACCCTAGGTAGGGCTGATCAAATTAAATCATTTACACTGAAAAATTACAATTGCATAAAATAATGTTATGAAATTGATTTAAATGTACAAATAAGAAACAGTGGAAAGAAGTATACTAGGCTACTTATAAACATAACACTAAACTGCCAATAGGTGGCGGCAGGCGGCCGTATTAATGAGTGAGTCATTTATTCATTCATTCAAACGATTCGTTTAAACGGTTGATTCATTTAAGAATGAGACAGATGTTTAAGAATGGGTCATTGAATCTTTGACTCAACTGAACCGATTCGAGTCAAAATGCTGAATCATTCAGTAATGAAAACAATGAGTTTTCCTGCGAGATGTGCCGTGGTTCTGCTGTGATTTTTGTTTGGAACTATTTTCGCTGCTGGAACAGAAGAAAAACAGCCAATATTACATCTAAAATGTAAGTGACTAAATTGTAACTGTTTATTGAACTGTTGTAGGAAATTAATGTCACATTTTGATATGGTATTCAGGAAAAATAATTGAGTCTGCTTAACACATATGTTAAAATATAGAAACTCCACATTTAGATTTTTAGAGGCAGTTACAGTATGTTGTTAACTGAGTGTGTGTGTGTGTGTGTGTGTGTGTGTGTGTGTGCTGCGCTCATATAGATTTCTCCTCGAGTGGCTGCGCGAGCGTCAACAGCGCAACCTATTTATTATCCACAATCGATCGCAACAACATACAATAAATGTAATAAAATCAGAATCATTCTCTCGGTTTAGTGATTCCCTAGTTATGTATTTTGTTTGTTATTGATGCTCTAATCAGGCTACTTGACTTGTACGTTCGGGCAAGTAAAATTCTCTTTTACTTGTCCTTCAAAAATCCATTTGTGCTGGACAAGCGGACAAGTTAGACAGGCTCTGGAGATACGAAACGCGGCAGGTTAACGTGGAGTGTTTTGGATTGCATAAAATAATAAAAGAAACGAACAAATACATGGCGAAAGAAGTGGAGCAGAAGAGGAGATTGGGGATGATTTTTAATGAAACTAGGGAGGCGGATGGAGGTTAGGCTACTCTTTAACGTATCATTTGGTGTGTGCGTGCATGAATGCATACACTTGTATGTGTGTGTATATGAATAAAAGTGTCCTAAATGACAAAAAAACAAAAAAGACTTTTATATGTATTATAGTTCAGTTTGACGAACGAGACGATGAACGATGTAGCTGCCTCGTTTGTTTTGCTGGAGGACAACAGGCATCTTGCATCGTGTGCTATCTTTTTTTTATTACAAAATATGCATAGGCTACAACCCATATATTTTAAATGTATTGTTTGCTTTAATTTACGATTGTATGTTTGGTAATTGAACCTACATGAATTTTAAATTAATGTGCTATATTTCAGATCAATATGTTTGTTTCCCTTCATTTTAATCAACACTAACTTTATTCTCATCTGAATTATAAATAACTTATTTCTGTATAAAATAAAAAATCCAGAATAATCCAGACCAACCAGAGTGCACTATTTCTACAACATCATCAGAAGTGGAACTACCAGAGCCGTTGGCCAGATAGCGAGCAGATATTTTGATATTTTGTGTCACGTCATGCACAATAACCCTAAAGGCACCAAGGTGGCGGTGCCACCGGCTTATATATATATATATATATATATATATATATATATATATATATATATATATATATATATATATAAATATAGCTGCGAGCAGCGATGAAGGGCCAAAGCCGGCGGTACCGCCACCCTGGTGCACCAGGGTTGCGGTGCCACCGGCTTGGGCCCGTAATCGCTGCTCGCAGCTATATTTATATATATATATATTTAGGGCCCGAGCACCGATGGTGTGAGGACCCTCTTGGAATTGCTCTGTTTATTAGGGGCCAAGCACCAAAGGTGCGGGCACCTATTGTATCTGTTCCGGTTCTTATTATTATTATTATTATTATTATTATTATTCTGCTTCTTCTTCTTCCGACTGGGCATCTATGGCAGCCCATAGAACCGTTTGCGGGAAAGTTGTTTTGGTTTGACATTCTGATAGAGGACAGTCCCAACATTAAATACACCAATGTTGGTGTCTCTAACTCATTCCCTCTAGCGCCACCACCTGTCCAAAGTTTCACTTTTATTATGCTAATAACTTTTGAACCGTACGGCCTATCAAAAAAATTCTTTTTTCCTCTGATTCCTGAGCTCATGACGATTCGATTGCACCCTATGACGTCATTTTCCGTCATAAAAATATGGCCGCCATTTTGAATTGTTCAATAAACGTACTTTTTCGAACTCCTCCTAGGCCGATGCTCCGATTTCCACGAAAATGATCCAGATCATCTCCAGAGCATGCTGACAAAAAGTTATTAGAATAATGTTGATTCGTCAAACCGTTTTTGATAAACGCACGAACAAATATTTCGTAGCGCTCGCAAAAACGGACTTAAGGCTGTATCTCCACAACGCTTTATTGTATTGACACCAAACTTGGTACTTTTCATTACAAGCTTGATCTGAGACAACATGCAGCGTTTCGGCGCAGCGCCACCTACTGGTCCGGAGATATGAAAAATGGCTATTTTTGCTTATAACTTCTGAACAGTTTGTCCAAAAATAATAAAATTGGTCTTATTAGATTCAGGGCGTCATACCGAGTCGACTGATATCCAATTTTTCCATATCGGCCATTTTGTCTGTCGGCCATTTTGAATTATGTGCTAAAATGCTGTATTTTCTGAACGCATGAACGAATTGTTACGAAACTCGGTATGGGTCATCAGTATGATGCCCTGAAAGAGCCTGAGAAGTTTCGAAACAGCGCCACCTAGTGGTGAACTTTTTTTTTCAAATGCTTATAACTTTGGGTGTGGTCGACGTTTTTTAACGAGAGTCATCTTTTTGAGCTCCTGAATCGTTGCCGAGTCCAACGATACCAAACATGCTGGGTTTCGTCTTACGGTTTGTGTAGCGTTGCGATTTAGCGCGAAAAAAACATTTGGCTATATCTTCGAAACCGCTTGTCCGATCGAGACGAAACCACCGCCAGAAGTTTGGAAACATAGGTCGATAGGCTATACGCTAATGCCCAAATGCGAAAATATTGATAGTAAGGGGTAGTAAAATTCAAACAAAGTCATGTGTCAGTCATTTTTTACGTGTTTTTTCATATAAATGTCTATAACTCTGAAGTGAATTGAGATATTTTCACCAAAATTGACACACATACGTATGGGCTCACTCTGAGGACACATAAAAAAAATTGTGGGACTGAGCCTCTTGGTGGCGCTATAATAGAACAAAACATGAAATTCCCATTGACTTCAATACAGTTTTGTGAAATAAAATGCTATACTAAACAAATGCATTGATGTAATATTAAGAAACTCAGAATGTGCCAACAACACCATCCCCTGAAGGTACTAAAAATATTTCGAAAGAGCACCACCTTGTGGTCAAAAGTTATAACAAAATTTCCAAAAAGGCTAATAACTTTTGAGTAAATCTGCCTGTTGAAATGCCACTGGTCTTAATAGATTCCTTGGGTCAAGCTGAGAACATAGATACCAGGTTTTCCTTATTTGGCCGAACTTCCTGTCCGCCATCTTGATTTTCAGTCAAAACCTACTTTTTCGAACTCCTCCTAGACCGTTTTTTCCGATTTTCACCAAAATCGAATCGTATCATCTCCAGACCGTGCCGACTAAAAGTTATAGATTTCGTGTCGATAGATGAAACCGTTTTCGTATAGCGCAGCAGCAAAGTTGAGGCATGATGCTAAAAGCACTATTCGGGCTTTATCTCTGCAATGCCTTGACATATTGACACCAAACTTTATATGTGTCATTGTCACTTCACTCTGACCACATCACATCAGTTTTGTAACTGCGCCACCTATTGGTCGAAAGTGATAAACCATTAAATTATCTTAAAAGTTGCTGTATCTATGATTTTTTTAGCCATTTATCCAAAGTTCTCCTAAAATGTCTTTAATTGCTCATTGCTGCAGTTGGTCTGCCACTCCCACCCATGATGTCATCTGTTGCCGCTTCTTGCGCTTGGCCCCGGTAATGGCTGCTTGCAGCTATATTTATTATTATTATTATTATTATTCTTCTCCGCATTGAATCGCATTTTTGAGTGCCTAAACATGCACGAAAACTCACGAAAATTTGCACACGCGTCAGAACTGGCGAAAATTTACATCTGATATGCGTTTCAAAATTGGCCGGGCCAAAATGGCTCGATAGCGCCACCTATAAAGGTTCAACGGAGTGCGCCTCGCGTTACGTTTCACGTACGTGTACGAAATTCGGTACATACATGTAATGGCCCAATACCTACAAAAAAGTCTCTTGGAGCGTAGCCCTAAACACAACAGGAAGTCAGCCATTTTGAACTTCCTCTCAGATTTTTGTGCAGTTTTTGCCATTTTCAGGCCTCGTACTTTAACGAACTCCTCCTACAGTTTTAATCTGATCATCTTCAAATTTGGTGAGTGTAATCTTAAGGCCTTTGCGACGTTAAATTGCGAAGATCTTGAGTTTTCGTCGAAGGGCGTGTCCTCGGCGGCCTGACAAATTTTGATGTTTCGCCATGAAACAGGAAGTTGCTGTAACTCAGGCAAACAATGTCCAATCTGCCCCAAACTTCACATGTTTGATAAGAGTTCTGTCCTGAACACATGTGCATGCTCATATTCAGTTACAGTCATAGCGCCACCTGCTGGCAACAGGAAGTGACATGTTTAACACTGTTGTGGACTCCTGATAACATATAAAAAAGTGCCAGCAAGTGTTAAACATGCTAACAACATACTTGAAACATGCTAAAACATGCTAGCAAGCACTTAGCTAAGTGCTAAAGCATGCTATTACTGCAATTCAATAGGTATTTGCTGTAACTCAGGTATGGAATGTCCAATCTGCCCCAAACTTCACACGTTTGATAAGAGTTCTGTCCTGAACACATGTCCATGCTCATATTCAGTTAGTCATAGCGCCACCTGCTGGCAACAGGAAGTGACATGTTTAACACTTTTGTGGACTCCTAATAACATATAAAAAAGTGCCAGCAAGTGCTAAACATGCTATCAACATACTTGAAACATGCTAAAACATGCTAGCAAACACTTAGCTAAGTGCTAAAGCATGCTATTACTGCAATTAAATAGTAATTTGCTGTAACTTCGAACCCCGAAACCCCCAAACTTCACACATTTGATGAGTCCTGCCCTGAACACATCTACATGACAATATTCAGTTATAGTAATAGCGCCACCTACTGGCAACAGGAAGTGACATGTTTAACACTGTGATGCAGTACTAGCAACATATTAAATATGCCATTGAATTATAAACATGTTATAATCATGTTAAAACATGCTAGTAATTCTTAGCTAAGTGCTAAAGCATGCTAATGAAATGAAACAGGAAGTTGTTGTTACTTAAGAAGACAATGTCCAAACTGCCCCAAACTTCACACGTTTGATAAGAGTCCTGCCCTGAACACATCTACATTACAATTTTCAGCTATAGTAATAGCGCCACCTACTGGCAACAGGAAGTGACATGTTTAACAGTGTGATGCAGTACTGGCAACATAGTAAATATGCCATTGAGTTATAAACATGTTATAAACATGTTAAAACATGCTAGCAATTGTTAGCTAAGTGCTAAAGCATGCTAATGAAATGAAACAGGAAGTTGTTGTTACTTAAGAAGGCAATGTCCAATCTGCCCCAAACTTCACACATTTGATAAGAGTCCTGCCCTGAACACATCTACATTACAATTTTCAGCTATAGTAATAGCGCCACCTACTGGCAACAGGAAGTGACATGTTTAACAGTGTGATGCAGTACTCGCAACATAGTAAATATGCCATTGAGTAAAAAACATGTTATAAACATGTTAAAACATGCTTGCAATTCTTAGCTAAGAGCTTAAGCATGCTAATGAAATGAAACAGGAAGTTGTTGTTACTTAAGAAGGCAATGTCCAATCTGCCCCAAACTTCACACATTTGATAAGAGTCCTGCCCTGAACACATCTACATGACAATATTCAGTTATAGTAATAGCGCCACCTACTGGCAACAGGAAGTGACATGTTTAACAGCATGCTATTATACCCATAATAAAGGACATTTTTGTAACTGACTTTGACATACTCCCACTATATTTATCTACTTAAATGCACATTGCCCACCGTGGTCTGTCTTCCTAAAGCCACCGGGTGGCGATGGCACGGGTGCGAGGGCCCTTTCAATGCTGCTTGCAGCTTTAATTATTATTATTATTCTTCTCCGCAATGAATCGCATTTTTGAGGGCCTAAACATGCACGAAAACTCACGAAAAATTGCACACGCGTCAGAACTGGCGAAAATTTACATCTGATATGCGTTTCAAAATTTGGCGGGCCAAAATGGCTCGATAGCGCCACCTATAAAGGTTCAACGGAGTGCGCCTCGCGTTACGTTTCACGTACGTGTACGAAATTCGGTACATACATGTAATGGCCCAATACCTACAAAAAAGTCTCTTGGAGCGTAGCCCTAAACACAACAGGAAGTCAGCCATTTTGAACTTCCTCTCAGATTTTTGTGCAGTTTTTGCCATTTTCAGGCCTCGTACTTTAACGAACTCCTCCTACAGTTTTAATCTGATCATCTTCAAATTTGGTGAGTGTAATCTTAAGGCCTTTGCGACGTTAAATTGCGAAGATCTTGAGTTTTCGTCGAAGGGCGTGTCCTCGGCGGCCTGACAAATTTTGATGTTTCGCCATGAAACAGGAAGTTGCTGTAACTCAGGCAAACAATGTCCAATCTGCCCCAAACTTCACATGTTTGATAAGAGTTCTGTCCTGAACACATGTGCATGCTGATATTCAGTTACAGTCATAGCGCCACCTGCTGGCAACAGGAAGTGACATGTTTAACACTGTTGTGGACTCCTGATAACATATAAAAAAGTGCCAGCAAGTGTTAAACATGCTAACAACATACTTGAAACATGCTAAAACATGCTAGCAAGCACTTAGCTAAGTGCTAAAGCATGCTATTACTGCAATTCAATAGGAATTTGCTGTAACTCAGGTATGGAATGTCCAATCTGCCCCAAACTTCACACGTTTGATAAGAGTTCTGTCCTGAACACATGTCCATGCTCATATTCAGTTACAGTCATAGCGCCACCTGCTGGCAACAGGAAGTGACATGTTTAACACTTTTGTGGACTCCTAATAACATATAAAAAAGTGCCAGCAAGTGCTAAACATGCTATCAACATACTTGAAACATGCTAAAACATGCTAGCAAACACTTAGCTAAGTGCTAAAGCATGCTATTACTGCAATTAAATAGTAATTTGCTGTAACTTCGAACCCCGAAACCCCGAAACTTCACACATTTGATAAGAGTCCTGCCCTGAACACATCTACATGAGAATATTCAGTTATAGTAATAGCGCCACCTACTGGCAACAGGAAGTGACATGTTTAACACTGTGATGCAGTACTAGCAACATATTAAATATGCCATTGAATTATAAACATGTTATAATCATGTTAAAACATGCTAGTAATTCTTAGCTAAGTGCTAAAGCATGCTAATGAAATGAAACAGGAAGTTGTTGTTACTTAAGAAGACAATGTCCAAACTGCCCCAAACTTCACACATTTGATAAGAGTCCTGCCCTGAACACATCTACATTACAATTTTCAGCTATAGTAATAGCGCCACCTACTGGCAACAGGAAGTGACATGTTTAACAGTGTGATGCAGTACTGGCAACATAGTAAATATGCCATTGAGTTATAAACATGTTATAAACATGTTAAAACATGCTAGCAATTCTTAGCTAAGTGCTAAAGCATGCTAATGCTATGAAACAGGAAGTTGTTGTTACTTAAGGCAAAGTTCAATCTGCCCCAAACTTCACATGTTTGATAAGAGTTCTGTCCTGAACACATGTGCATGCTCATATTCAGTTACAGTCCTAGCGCCACCTGCTGGCAACAGGAAGTGACATGTTTAACACTGTTGTGGACTTCTAATAATATATTAAAAAGTGCCAGCAAGTGTTAAACATGCTAGCAACATACTAGAAACATGCTAGCAAACACTTAGCTAAGTGCCAAAGCATGCTATTATCCCCATAATAAAGGACATTTTTGTAACTGACTTTGACATACTCCCACTATATTTATCTACTTAAATGCACATTGCCCATCGTGCTCTGTCTTCCTAAAGCCACCGGGTGGCGATGGCACGGGTGCGAGGGCCCTTTCAATGCTGCTTGCAGCTTTAATTCTTCTTCTTCTTCTCCGCAATGAATCGCATTTTTGAGGGCCTAAACATGCACGAAAACTCACGAAAATTTGCACACGCGTCAGAACTGGCGAAAATTTACATCTGATATGTGTTTCAAAATTGGGCGGGGCAAAATGGCTTGATAGCGCCACCTATAAAAGTTCAACGGAGTGCGCCTCGCGTTACGTTTCACGTACGTGTACGAAATTCGGTACATACATGTAATGGCCCAATACCTACAAAAAAGTCTCTTGGAGCGTAGCCCTAAACACAACAGGAAGTCAGCCATTTTGAACTTCCTCTCAGATTTTTGTGCAGTTTTTGCCATTTTCAGGCCTCGTACTTTAACGAACTCCTCCTACAGTTTTAATCTGATCATCTTCAAATTTGGTGAGTGTAATCTTAAGGCCTTTGCGACGTTAAATTGCGAAGATCTTGAGTTTTCGTCGAAGGGCGTGTCCTCGGCGGCCTGACAAATTTTGATGTTTCGCCATGAAACAGGAAGTTGCTGTAACTCAGGCAAACAATGTCCAATCTGCCCCAAACTTCACATGTTTGATAAGAGTTCTGTCCTGAACACATGTGCATGCTGATATTCAGTTACAGTCATAGCGCCACCTGCTGGCAACAGGAAGTGACATGTTTAACACTGTTGTGGACTCCTGATAACATATAAAAAAGTGCCAGCAAGTGTTAAACATGCTAACAACATACTTGAAACATGCTAAAACATGCTAGCAAGCACTTAGCTAAGTGCTAAAGCATGCTATTACTGCAATTCAATAGGAATTTGCTGTAACTCAGGTATGGAATGTCCAATCTGCCCCAAACTTCACACGTTTGATAAGAGTTCTGTCCTGAACACATGTCCATGCTCATATTCAGTTACAGTCATAGCGCCACCTGCTGGCAACAGGAAGTGACATGTTTAACACTTTTGTGGACTCCTAATAACATATAAAAAAGTGCCAGCAAGTGCTAAACATGCTATCAACATACTTGAAACATGCTAAAACATGCTAGCAAACACTTAGCTAAGTGCTAAAGCATGCTATTACTGCAATTAAATAGTAATTTGCTGTAACTTCGAACCCCGAAACCCCGAAACTTCACACATTTGATAAGAGTCCTGCCCTGAACACATCTACATGAGAATATTCAGTTATAGTAATAGCGCCACCTACTGGCAACAGGAAGTGACATGTTTAACACTGTGATGCAGTACTAGCAACATATTAAATATGCCATTGAATTATAAACATGTTATAGTCATGTTAAAACATGCTAGTAATTCTTAGCTAAGTGCTAAAGCATGCTAATGAAATGAAACAGGAAGTTGTTGTTACTTAAGAAGACAATGTCCAAACTGCCCCAAACTTCACACATTTGATAAGAGTCCTGCCCTGAACACATCTACATTACAATTTTCAGCTATAGTAATAGCGCCACCTACTGGCAACAGGAAGTGACATGTTTAACAGTGTGATGCAGTACTGGCAACATAGTAAATATGCCATTGAGTTATAAACATGTTATAAACATGTTAAAATATGCTAGCAATTCTTAGCTAAGTGCTAAAGCATGCTAATGCTATGAAACAGGAAGTTGTTGTTACTTAAGGCAAAGTTCAATCTGCCCCAAACTTCACATGTTTGATAAGAGTTCTGTCCTGAACACATGTGCATGCTCATATTCAGTTACAGTCCTAGCGCCACCTGCTGGCAACAGGAAGTGACATGTTTAACACTGTTGTGGACTTCTAATAATATATTAAAAAGTGCCAGCAAGTGTTAAACATGCTAGCAACATACTAGAAACATGCTAGCAAACACTTAGCTAAGTGCCAAAGCATGCTATTATCCCCATAATAAAGGACATTTTTGTAACTGACTTTGACATACTCCCACTATATTTATCTACTTAAATGCACATTGCCCATCGTGCTCTGTCTTCCTAAAGCCACCGGGTGGCGATGGCACGGGTGCGAGGGCCCTTTCAATGCTGCTTGCAGCTTTAATTCTTCTTCTTCTTCTCCGCAATGAATCGCATTTTTGAGGGCCTAAACATGCACGAAAACTCACGAAAATTTGCACACGCGTCAGAACTGGCGAAAATTTACATCTGATATGTGTTTCAAAATTGGGCGGGGCAAAATGGCTTGATAGCGCCACCTATAAAAGTTCAACGGAGTGCGCCTCGCGTTACGTTTCACGTACGTGTACGAAATTCGGTACATACATGTAATGGCCCAATACCTACAAAAAAGTCTCTTGGAGCGTAGCCCTAAACACAACAGGAAGTCAGCCATTTTGAACTTCCTCTCAGATTTTTGTGCAGTTTTTGCCATTTTCAGGCCTCGTACTTTAACGAACTCCTCCTACAGTTTTAATCTGATCATCTTCAAATTTGGTGAGTGTAATCTTAAGGCCTTTGCGACGTTAAATTGCGAAGATCTTGAGTTTTCGTCGAAGGGCGTGTCCTCGGCGGCCTGACAAATTTTGATGTTTCGCCATGAAACAGGAAGTTGCTGTAACTCAGGCAAACAATGTCCAATCTGCCCCAAACTTCACATGTTTGATAAGAGTTCTGTCCTGAACACATGTCCATGCTCATATTCAGTTACAGTCATAGCGCCACCTGCTGGCATGTTTCGCCATGAAACAGGAAGTTGCTGTAACTCAGGCAAACAATGTCCAATCTGCCCCAAACTTCACATGTTTGATAAGAGTTCTGTCCTGAAGACATGTCCATGCTCATATTCAGTTACAGTCATAGCGCCACCTGCTGGCAACAGGAAGTGACATGTTTAACACTGTTGTGGACTCCTGATAACATATAAAAAAGTGCCAGCAAGTGTTAAACATGCTAACAACATACTTGAAACATGCTAAAACATGCTAGCAAGCACTTAGCTAAGTGCTAAAGCATGCTATTACTGCAATTCAATAGGAATTTGCTGTAACTCAGGTATGGAATGTCCAATCTGCCCCAAACTTCACACGTTTGATAAGAGTCATGGCCTGAACACATCTACATGACAATATTCAGTTATAGTAATAGCGCCACCTACTGGCAACAGGAAGTGACATGTTTAACACGTTGATGCCCTTCTAGCAACAGGTTAAAAATGCCATTGAGTTCTAAACATACAAGAAACATGTTAAAACATGCTAGCAATACTTAGCTAAGTCCTAAAGCATGCTAATTCAATGAAACAAGACGTTGTTGTTACTCAAAAAGGCAAAGTCCCATCTGCGCCAAACTTCACACGTTTGATAAGAGTTCTGTCCTGAACACATGTCCATGCTCATATTCAGTTACAGTCATAGCGCCACCTGCTGGCATGTTTCGCCATGAAACAGGAAGTTGCTGTAACTCAGGCAAACAATGTCCAATCTGCCCCAAACTTCACATGTTTGATAAGAGTTCTGTCCTGAACACATGTCCATGCTCATATTCAGTTACAGTCATAGCGCCACCTGCTGGCATGTTTCGCCATGAAACAGGAAGTTGCTGTAACTCAGGCAAACAATGTCCAATCTGCCCCAAACTTCACATGTTTGATAAGAGTTCTGTCCTGAAGACATGTCCATGCTCATATTCAGTTACAGTCATAGCGCCACCTGCTGGCAACAGGAAGTGACATGTTTAACACTGTTGTGGACTCCTGATAACATATAAAAAAGTGCCAGCAAGTGTTAAACATGCTAACAACATACTTGAAACATGCTAAAACATGCTAGCAAGCACTTAGCTAAGTGCTAAAGCATGCTATTACTGCAATTCAATAGGAATTTGCTGTAACTCAGGTATGGAATGTCCAATCTGCCCCAAACTTCACACGTTTGATAAGAGTCATGGCCTGAACACATCTACATGACAATATTCAGTTATAGTAATAGCGCCACCTACTGGCAACAGGAAGTGACATGTTTAACACGTTGATGCCCTTCTAGCAACAGGTTAAAAATGCCATTGAGTTCTAAACATACAAGAAACATGTTAAAACATGCTAGCAATACTTAGCTAAGTCCTAAAGCATGCTAATTCAATGAAACAAGACGTTGTTGTTACTCAAAAAGGCAAAGTCCCATCTGCGCCAAACTTCACACGTTTGATAAGAGTTATCTCCTAAACACATGTCCATGCTCATATTCAGACATAGTCATAGCGCCGCCTGCTGGCAACAGGAAGTGACGTTTAACACTGTTCTGGACTCCAAATAGGTACATACATGTAATGGCCCAATGCCTACAAAAAAGTCTCTTGGAGCGTATCCGTAAACACAACAGGAAGTCAGCCATTTTGATCTTCCTCTGATTTTTGTGCAGTTTTTGCCATTTTCAGGCCTCGTACTTTAACAAACTCCTCCTACAGTTTTAATCTGATCATCTTCAAATTTGGTGAGTGTAATCTTAAGGCCTTTGTGACGTTAAATTGCGAAGATCTTGAGTTTTCGTCGAAGGGCGTGTCCTCGGTTGCCTGACAAAATTTGATGTTTCGCCATGAAACAGGAAGTTGCTGTAACTCAGGCAAACCATGTCCAATCTGCCCCAAACTTCACATGTTTGATAAGAGTTCTGTCCTGAACACATGTCCATGCACATATTCAGTTACAGTCACAGCGCCACCTGCTGGCAACCGGAAGTGATATGTTTAACACTGTTGTGGACTCCTAATAACATATAAAAAAGTGCCAGCAAGTGCTAAACATGCTATCAACATACTTGAAACATGCTAAAAGCATGCTATTACTGCAATTAAATAGTAATTTGCTGTAACTCAGGCATGGAATGTCCAATCTGCCCCACACTTCACACATTTGATAAGGGTCCTGCCCTGAACACATCTACATGAGAATATTCAGTTATAGTAATAGCGCCACCTACTGGCAACACGAAGTGACATGTTTAACACTGTGATGCAGTACTAGCAACATAGTAAATATGCCATTGAATTATAAACATGTTATAAACATGTTAAAACATGCTAGCAATTCTTAGCTAAGTGCTAAAGCATGCTAAGGAAATGAAACAGGAAGTTGTTGTTACTTAAGAAGGCAATGTCCAATCTGCCCCAAACTTCACACATTTGATAAGAGTCCTGCCCTGAACACATCTACATGACAATATTCAGTTATAGTAATAGCGCCACCTACTGGCAACAGGAAGTGACATGTTTAACAGTGTGATGCAGTTCTGGCAACATAGTAAATATGCCATCGAGTTATAAACATGTTATAAACATGTTAAAACATGCTAGCAATTCTTAGCTAAGTGCTAAAGCATGCTAATGAAATGAAACAGGAAGTTGTTGTTACTTAAGAAGGCAATGTCCAATCTGCCCCAAACTTCAACATTTGATAAGAGTCCTGCCCTGAACACATCTACATGACAATATTCAGTTATAGTAATAGCGCCACCTACTGGCAACAGGAAGTGACATGTTTAACAGTGTGATGCAGTACTGGCAACATAGTAAATATGCCATTGAGTTATAAACATGTTATAAACATGTTAAAACATGCTAGCAATTCTTAGCTAAGTGCTAAAGCATGCTAATGAAATGAAACAGGAAGTTGTTGTTACTTAAGAAGGCAATGTCCAATCTGCCCCAAACTTCACACATTTGATAAGAGTCCTGCCCTGAACACATCTACATGACAATATTCAGTTATAGTAATAGCGCCACCTACTGGCAACAGGAAGTGACATGTTTAACAGTGTGATGCAGTACTGGCAACATAGTAAATATGCCATTGAGTCATAAACATGTTATAAACATGTTAAAAATGCTAGCAATTTTTAGCTAAGTGCTAAAGCATGCTAATGCTATGAAACAGGAAGTTGTTTTTACTTAAGAAGGCAAAGTTCAATCTGCCCCAAACTTCACATGTTTGATAAGAGTTCTGTCCTGAACACATATGCATGCTCATATTCAGTTATAGCGCCACCTCCTGGCAACAGGAAGTGACATGTTTAACAGCATGCTATTATACCCATAATAAAGGACATTTTTGTAACTGACTTTGACATACTCCCACTATATTTATCTACTTAAATGCACATTGCCCACCGTGGTCTGTCTTCCTAAAGCCACCGGGTGGCGATGGCACGGGTGCGAGGGCCCTTTCAATGCTGCTTGCAGCTTTAATTAGATGTCGTAATTCCATGATGTGTTGCGTGTTATGTTCCGGTTATCTTCCGCATGATGGCCCTGTCATCTAACAACCAATCACCGTGATCATTGCGAGGAAGCTCGTGCATGAGAATTGACGTCATCCATAGCAACGAAGACTCACTCTTAGTTTAGGAGTTGTCATTTTTCCTTACTAAGAGTAGGTCTGAAAGGCATTGTGAATAACTTTTAAGAGAAAACTCCTAGCTAAAATATTTTAGTGCGATTTAGGAGTACTCCTAGTGGTAAGATAAAATTCTTTGTGAATACGGCCCCTGATCATTATCTCTGTGATGGCTGAACCTTTGGTGAAACTCTGCATGAATTCATTCACAACACACAGACATACTAATACAGAGTAATTTTTTTCATCTTTATCTACCCATTAATTTAAGTTTATAATATAGTACTTTACAGAGCCCTGGACATGACATGCAGGAAAAAAATAGTAGGCTAAATCATGAGCACGATTTACTAAGTGGTTCCCTCGATTTGCTAAATCGTGCCCACTATTTAGCAAATCGAGGGAACCAATTAGTAAATCGTGCGCAGGATTTACTTTTTTTTCTTGCATGTAGAGATTTATGGGTGGGGTGGGGGGTGGGAGGGGGTGAAGGGAACGGAATTTGATTTTGATTGGTTTTTTCCTTTTTTTTCTATTATTAACATTCGTTTTTTGCATTATTATTTTGTTTGTTATTATATTTACTTTGACTAGTTGAATTGTAAATAATTTGTTGATTATAAATGTTGAATGTATGTTTTCCCTTGTCTTTTTTTAAGTGAGTCAAGTCAAGTCAATTCACCTTCATTTATATAGAGCTTTTAACAATATGGACTGTTTCAAAGCAGCTTTACAGTGATAATAGGAAATTAAAGTAACAGAGATTGTTTTGGCTTTACAGCAGCTCTAGAATAAAGTTATTGTCCAGCTAAAGTTAGTTTTGATCCATTCACAATCAATACTACAGTATGTTTATAATAATTTGTATTCTCAACATGCTTTTTTGAAGTGCATTAAAAATATATTTAATTGCACAAGTATACTAGAAGTGCATTGGTAATAAATATATGCTTTATTACACTTTTAAGAAATATGCTAAAAACAAGCATACTTTTAACATATTTTTAAAGAGTACACTCGAAGTACATTGGTAATAAATATATGCAATATATGCATATACATAATTAGTTGGGTGCAGTGCCACATGGGTGGCGGTGAAGGTCAGGGGCCTCGACGGACCTGACCCGGACATCGGAGGCTGGCTCTGGGGACGTGGAACGTCACCTTTCTGTGGGGGAAGGAGCTGGAACTTGTGCGGGAGATGGAGCGCTACCAGTTAGGTCTGGTGGGACTGACCTCCATCAGAATATTCAGCCTTCTTGGAGACTCTGAATGGAATTCTGTATGGGGCTCCAGTAGGGGACTCCATAGTTCTATTGGGAGACTTGAACACGCATGTAGGCAATGATGGAGATACCTGGAGAGGCGTGATTGGGAGGAACGGCCCCCTGATCTGAACCCGAGTGGGTGTTTGTTGTTAGACTTCTGTGCTAGTCATGGATTGTCTATAACGAACAATATGTAATACATAAGGATGCTCATAAGTGTACGTGGTACAAGAGAACCCTAGGCTGAAGATCGATGATTGATTTTGCAATCGTTTCATCTGATTTGAGGCTGCATGTTTCGGACACTCGGGTGAAGAGAGGGGCGGAGCTGTCAACTGATCACCATCTGGTGGTGAGTTGGGTCAGGGGGTGGGGGAAGAATCTAGACAGACCTGTTAAGCCCAAACGGGTAGTGCGGGTGAACTGGGAACGTCTGGAGGAGGCCCCTGTCCACGAGATCATCAACTCACACCTCCGGCTGAGCTTTTCTGGCATCCCTGTGGAGGTTGGGGACATTGAACCTGCAACATGACATCATGACTTTTGGGTAAACATACACGCTACTTTCAAGTAAAGTGGCGTGTTATTTATACACATTTTGAGCTATCCGCGTGTATGCGTGTATGTCTACGCCGTTATGTCCGAGTGATTCCGCGTGTATGTACACGCCGTTAAATATCCGAGCGAAACGAAGCCAAATTTTGATCTACATCTGGGGAGTGATATTTTTCTTCCTAGAACGGTAGGGGAAGACTCATAAATGGTATTAACCCCAGTGACGGGTAGGTTTAGGGACGGGGTTGGGGTAGGTCATATATTTATATATACAGTAATGTAACGTAAAGTCAACGGCGTTCATAAACACGCTGAAAAGCGATTATGCGTGTTGATAGCACGCCAAAAATGGAGATACGAATTGGCGTGTCATACATACGCCATTTCATGAGATCAGTCTGGAACCTGAGTGGGCAATGTTCAAAGCTTCTGTTGCTGAAGCCGCAGCGGGGGCTGTGGTCTCAAGGTCTTAGGTGCCTCAAGGGGCGGTAACCCTCAAACACCGTGGTGGACACCGGTGGTCAGGGAAGCCGTCCGACTGAAGAAGGAGGCCTTCCTGGATTTGTTGTCTCGGAGGACTCTGGAGGCAGTTGCAAGGTGCCGACTGGCCCGAGGCTGTGGCAGAGGCAAAGCAGTGGGTGTGGGAGAAGTTTGGAGAAGACATGGAGGAGGACTTTCGGTCGGCACCAAAGTGCTTCTGGAGAACTGTCCGCCACCTCAGGAGGGGGAAGCGGGGAACCATCCAAGCTGTGTACAGTAAGGATGGGACTCTGTTGATCTCAACTGAAGAGGTAATTGGGCGGTGGAAGGAACACTTTGAGGAACTCCTAAATCCGACTGACACGCCCTCTCTAGTAGAGGCAGAGCTGGAGGCTGATGGGGGATTCTCGTCAATTTCCCTGGTGGAAGTCACTGAGGTAGTCAAACAACTCCACAGTGGCAAAGCCCCAGGGATTAATGAGATCCACCCAGAAATGCTAAAAGCTTTGGGTGTGCAGGGGCTGTCTTGGATGACACGTCTATTTAACACTGTGTGGAAGTCAGTACAGTGCCTAAGGAGTGGCAGACTGGGGTGGTGGCTTCGCTGTTAAAAAAGGGGGACCAGATGGTGTGTGCCAATTACAGGGGTATCACACTTCTCAGCCTCCCTGGTAAAGTCTACTCCAAGGTGCTGGAAAGGAGGGTTTGGCCGATAGTCGAACCTCGAATTGAAGAGGAACAATGCGGTTTTCGTCCTGGCCATGGAACAACGGACCAGCTCTTTACTCTCACAAGGATCCTGGAGTGGGCTTGGGAGTATGCCCATCCAGTCTACATGTGTTTTGTTGATTTGGAGAAGGCGTAGGTTCCCCGGGAGATACTGTGGGAGGTGCTGCGGGAGTATGGGGTGAGGGGGTGCCTTCTCAGGGCTATCCAATCCCTGTACACCCAAAGCAAGAGCTGTGTACTCGGCAGTAAGTCGGACTCTTTCCAGGTGAGGGTTGGCCTTCGCCAGGGCTGCGCTTTGTCACCAATCCTGTTTGTAATATTCATGGACAGGATATCAAGGCGTAGTCGTGGTGGGGAGGGGTTGCGGTTCGGTGGGCTTGGGATCTCGTCACTGCTTTTTGCGGATGATGTGGTCCTGATGACATCATCGGTCCGTGACCTTCAACTCTCACTGGATCAGTTTGCAGCAGAGTGTGAAGCGGTTGGGATGAGAAATCATCCAGTTTCAGCCAGGTTTCAGTCACAAATAGAAAGTCCAGTGAGTTTGTGGTGAAAAAGTCATTTAAAATGAACGATTTATTAGAAAATGACCATGCGTTAATCAAGGCTATCCTCAGTGTCTGAGACTCTGTTTTTTCGTCATTTGGAGATGAAATATTGATAGAACAGAGATTAAGAGTGTTCACTGACCTTAGTTCTGCAGCTGACTTAGAGGAGGACCGACAGAATGAAATTACTGGAATGGCGTCATTGGACGTGAAATGTGCATCTTTGTAGAAACTGCGCCGGGATCCTCGGTGGACATATCGAGGACGGCGCACAATTTTCAAATAAGCACAGTAATTATATATGTGACCCGTTACAGAAACCAGGGACGCAAGTCGGCAGCACAACTTGTTTGAGATAGCAGTATTGGTATATTTAAAAGCTTACATTTTGAGGTTGAAATCGGCTTGTTTTCGTAGATTCTAGCACGCAGTAGGGGCGTGGTGTGTTATTGTCTGTGTGTATTTCCATACTGGATATGGCGCTTTTGTCCCCGCCCTCCAAGTGAACCGCATGGCTACTTATTATGCTGTGCTCTGGTCGGCTCAATTCAATTCAATGAAGATGGACGCCGCAAAGATTGTCGCAGACGAGCTGAACCGTGGCAGTTACCGGCACACTGAAAATGTTTTCGCCGCACTTTGTGGGCTCGGGAAACTGAAATCCGCGCGCGCGCGCCCCTCGGTGCTTGAATACGGCGGCTCGGCTCGCTGACAACGGTAGCTGGCTGTTTCATATGTGACATCCCGATTGCTTTGAATGGGGAACGTTTTGTGAACAGGGAACAGACTTAATGGAGACTTAAAGGACTGGCAACAATCGAAATACAGGATGCAGTTAAGACCTTTGCTGCGACGAAGGCCTGCCGTGCGCGTTTCTGAAACGTAAGTTAAGCTTTATTTGCTCTTTAGTCGTTATTTAAGATGCCGAACCTGCTGATGATATAATGTGCTTGCGGACATTTCATTTGTGTGTATACGCACATAATTGATGTAAAGAGATTTGCAACAGTAATTTGAGGAGGTGATATGTGATTATTTGGAAAATCCCTGTCATGACTGCTTAAAGAAAAATGCCAGCAGGCATTTGCCTCCTGCATAAACTTTAATATTGTTGACATTTTGGGCACACGCGTGTTGCGCACTATTTGCGTTATATGTAGGCCTATGGCTTATTGGTCTTTGTGTGTTGTTGCTGGTTTTGCGTTATATCATGGCATATTGGTCTTTGTGTGTTGTTGCTGGTTTTGTGTTATATGTATGGCATAACGATATTGGTCTTTGTGTATTGTTGCTGGTTTTGCGTTATGGCATATTGGGCTTTGTGTGTTGTTGCTGGTTTTGCGTTATATGTATGGTATATTGGTCTTTGTGTGTTGTTGCTGGTTTTGCAACAAAGCTGTAAAGCACATTGGGGGAGCTTTACAGGGGTATGGCTTATCTAAATGAGATGTAAATGAGCCCTATTGTCACTCCCAGGCAGAGAGAGGTGAGAACTGCAGATCTTTAAAAGGCTGTTATCTTAACTTTTAGTTATTTTGAGTGGCTACCTTCAAATGGAAACAACTTCTCCAAATATTATCAGATTTCCATGTGTTACACATCGTTGGAAAGCTTGGAGACTACTGTAACCCGTATCGTGGCAAGTGTGTTACCCTCACTCTCCTCAGTAAAAGACACAGAGGGGCGTGAAAGAAGACACTGCTTTAATCTATGGACCAGCGATCAGAAGACCAGAATTCGTGATAGCAGCAAAGAACCACAAAGACTCACTGTTTAAGTTGGGAAAATAGGTACTTTGTATTTTAAAGGAGTAACAAGCAATTAAAACTAAAGAAAATGTTCAAAAAGACAATAAAATTAAACTCAACACATCGATAAAAGAAAATAAAACAGAAATAAACACTCTTATTTAAATCCGAATTATAACTTTTTAGTCTTTTACCTACTATAATTTATATGTTCTATTTAGTTTTGAATCTAATTTCACCTAATTAAAGGGATAGTTCACTTTGAAATTAATTTTTGATATGTTTTAGCTTACCTCAAGTGCATCCAAGATGTAGGTGTCTTTGTGTCCACAATATTTTCAATTTTGATATTTTTAGGTCAAACCGTTCTTGTCTGTCAGTCATATAATGCAGGCAATAGGGGTCCACCTTAAAAAGCATACACAGAGAACATGATTTAATGACTCGTAAATGTAAGTAGACATTGATGGCCTAAGACACGAAACGAGTGGTTTATGTGAGAAAACGAACAGTATTTATATAGTTTTTACCTCTTGTAAACACAGCCACGTCCAAGTGATCTGAGATCGCCAGCGATTCGGACTTTTCCGGAAAGCACCGGAAGTGAATCCGCGTGTACGTCACCTTTGTAATTGTTTTTGTAATTGTTTTCTTTTACGACGGTTTAAACATCCCGGATAAGCGCAAATTAGTACCCTTTTAATTAGCCGTCTTACCTACAATCTCTGTTCTGTGTAAACAATGAGTGACGTACACGCGCGAGGTTTCACTTCCGGTGCTTTCCGGAAAAGAACGAAGCGCTCACGACCTCAGATCACACTTGGACGTGGCTGTGTTTACAAGAGGTAAAAACTATATAAATACTGTTCGTTTTCTCACATAAACCACTCGTTTCGTGTCTTAGGCCATCAATGTGTACTTACGTTTACGAGTCATTAAATCATGTTCTCTGTGTATGCTTTTTAAGGTGGACCCCTATTGCCTGCATTATATGACTGACAGACAAGAACGGTTTGACCTAAAAATATCAAAATTGAAAATATTGTGGACACAAAGACACCTACATCTTGGGTGCACTTGAGGTAAGCTAAAACATATCAAAAATTAAATTCAAAGTGAACTATCCCTTTAACTTTTATTTTGGTATAATTAAGATATAAGGTTTCTTTTTAGTTATTTGAGTTATTCCTAAATTGACTTATTTATATTAAGGATACTTTTCTTCTTTGGTCTGATTTAAATGTAACTTTTTCAATTTCAACTTTTCAAATTACTTTTTCAAATTACCTTTTCAAATTACCTTTTCAAATGACCTTTTCAAATTACCGTTCAAATTACCGTTCAAATTACCTTTCAGTTCACTCTTATTAAACAAAAAATAGAAATTATGGACACTCAATAAATCAAAAGAAATAAATCACAATAAAATTGAAACAAAATAACAATAAAGAAAATAAATCAGTTTCTTTTATGTGTTCAGAGAAATCTCAAGGTGATATGAGATTGTACCAGTTCTCGGCTCCAGTTCAATGTTCCTTCACGAGATCCTTCTTCCGCAACTCAAGTTAACTCACTGGTTCAGTAGGAAAGGAAGAGAAGACCTGTGCTCGATCCTACTACTCTATCCACTGTTCCCTTTATCGAAAAAGGGAACTTCGAGATGCGTCGAACGACACGGTGGGAACGCCTCTTGCGTGATTGCGTCTGAAGCATCTATGCCAACTAGTCCAATGGAATGAGAGAATGAGCGTCACGGGCGGGTAACGTCATGAACCAGGAAAGGATAAGAGCACTTCCGCTGCTCGCCGGCATTTAGCTTCTGTTGCCTCAGCAAGCGATCTGTGTCAAACTGTCTCTGTCTATTTATTGTTGTCTGTTACAATATTGTCGGAAACGTTATGGCGAAACAAATGTACAAACAGTGTGTTCCTCCCTGCCCGCGTTTATTTAAACGGGTGGGGACACACACAGCTTTGTGTCATTTTGTTTGAGAGTAAGAGCATGCTGAGTGCTAACATTGTGAAAGTGAAACTACCAGATTTGCATGCTCTGCTCTCGCCTGTCACTATGATAGTGGCAGGCTCGCGATTCTCACGGGATGCAGGACCCGCGTTTGCCGAGGCGGCGCGGAGAATGCATTCCTGGGGATCGCAAAAGGATCTTTTGGAGGGGTGGGAGAACGGTCCGAGGGCCTTTTCTTCTTCCTTGCCCGGAAGATCCAGCTCTATCTCCCGGTGTTGGAAGCACGCTCTGCGGTTTCTTCCGCTCGGGGAGAGAGACCCTTTTTCCTTCATATTCTTCCTCCGAGGAGGTTTGTGTTTGAGAATGTTGAAAGTGAAAGCAAGCACACACACTGTTGAATTAGATTCGCCATCTATTTTTCCAGTATATGATGAACTGGTGGAGGTTTTGTCCCGTGCTGTTAGTAAATTAAATATTTAATGGCCAGCTGAGAAAAAGGAACGCTCGTCCTAAGAAACTTGACGAGCGTTTTCTTATTTCTATCACATTATCTCCACCACGAGGCTTCCATTTTTTCCCTGATTTACACACTGAATATTTAAATTATGGAATAAACCGTATTTATCACTACTTTCAGCCCTCGTGTTAAATGTTTATTCAAGATTAGAGGGTTGAAAGATTACGGTTATATGATGCCCCAGGCTGAACAGAAATAAAAATAGGAAAATGCTATTTTTTCACCTGGTCCAGTATCATCATTTAAGCCTCTGCTTTGCTCATAAGCCTATACTAAAGAATCTCGCGTTTGCCGAGGCAGCGTGTAGGTTTAATGTTGTAATCAGAATCTAGCTCGGATCTCGCGTTTGCCGAGGCACCGCTTAGATTTCGAGTGTATTTTGCAAAAATAAGATTCTGTGGCTGGGATCTCGCGTTTGCCGAGGCAGCGCGTAGGTTTAAGCAGAACTACTTTGGTTTTATGGGTAAAGCTTATACGGCAGCAGGTCAGCTGGAGAATGTTTATAGAAATCTATATTATAATGCTCCAGGCTTATCAGGCCGATCTGCTGGGGTTCTGGATATAGCGAAATTTGAGCCTTCGGGTCTCTTCGGCGACGCATTCCATGCGGTCGTTGTTAGGTGATACAAGATAGATATATATATATATATATATAAAAATATATATATAATTAGGTTTCTCCCTCGCTGTGTCCAGCCCCCTGGGGCTGCTGGGCGTGAGCAGCCCCAGCCGTCGAGTTCATCATATTATGTGCACAGAAAGAGAGTGCTGCGTCTCGTGTTCCTCCATGTAGATACTGGAGACAGACGCAACCCTCTCAACCGAAGTCGTCTAAGCCTAAGCCGGATCTGAGGACCGTTCTGCAGGCGAAGAAAATTTCGGTTCAAGGGTCTTGACGTTTAGGCGTCAGGCCTGTGAGGACAGCCCCGACCGAAGTAGAGTGGTGTACACCTCATTCACGGTGCCCGTTCCATTTCGGGGTCCTCACGAGACCCTCCTGCCAACCCTGCGCAGCGGTCTCCAGCGAGTCGCTGATGCTATGCTGCGGTACAGCATTGGTTTCGCGCCCTCTGAGGGGGGCTTTTGAGTAGTCAGGTCAGGTAGTTCCTGCCATTATGTTTCAGGCTCCAGATTTGGCTCCCTCAGTAACACCAGAGACCAGCCTCGAGGGGCTGGTTCCCTTAGTAAATTTTCTGGCAGCGTGGATGCTTCTGCCGAATATTTCTCATTGGGTCCTGCAGTTTGTAGAGAAGGGTTACAGAATCCAGTTTGGCTCTCGTCCTCCTCATTACAGCGGGGTGCTGCCCACAGTGGTGCATCCCGAGCAGGCTCTGGTAATGGGACAAGAAGTAAAGGCCCTGTTAGCAAAGAAGCTATAGAACAGGTGTACTCACCCGTCAGAGAGTCGGGTTTTTACAGCCATTATTTCATTGTTCCAAAAAAGGATGGAGGGTTGCGTCCCTTTTAGATCTTCGCCTGTTTATTCGGTCAGTTCAGAAACTAAAGTTCAAGTTAGCTGACCCTCAAACAGATCGTGACCCAAATCAGATCCGAGGACTGGTTCGTCACGATAGATCTAAAGGATGCATACTTCCATATCTCCATCCTCCCTCAGCACAGGAAGTTCCTGAGGTTTTCTTTCAGGGGCAAAGAATACCAATATCGGGTTCTTCCTTTCGGCCTAGCTTTGTCACCCCGCACATTCACGAAATGCATGGATGCAGCTTTAGCCCCTCTCAGGCTTCAGGGCATATGCATTCTGAATTATATCGACTGGCTGATTCTAGCGGAATCAGAGCAGTTGGCGGTTCGGCACTGAGGTGTCGTTCTCGCTCATATAGAGATGTTGGGGTTGAGGCTCAATGCCAAGAAGAGTGTACTTTCTCCAGTACAGAGAACCACTTTCCTTGGTGTGGTATGGGATTTATTATCCTAACAGCCACAGAAGAGCTGAGGCTAGGCCAGTCACGCACTGTAAAACAGTTTGAGAGACTGTTGGGTCTACTGGCAGCAGCGTCCAACGGAATTCCTTTTGGCATGCTGTACATGAGACCTTTACAGTGCTGGCTCAGGACCAGAGTGTTCTCCCCCGAGGGGAAACCCACTTTGCATATCAAGGCACGCGGCGATGCTTTCGTGCCTTAGTTATATGTAAATTCTGGTTCTTAACCCAGGGTCCGGTGTTGGGAGCTCTTTGCCATCGAGTAGTGATCTCGACAGATGCTTCTCTCACCGGCTGGGGAGCGGTAATGGAAGGCCGCTCGGTTCAGGGTCTGTGGAAAAGCCATCATCTTTCTTGGCACATAAATTGCCTGGAGATGATGGCCGTCTTCAATGCGTTGAGACATTTCCTTCCGGACCTAAGAGGCCATCATGTGCTCGTTCGAACAGACAACACATCAGTGGTCTCTTATCTGAACCGCCAGGGGGGTCTGCGCTCGCGTCCGCTTTGCAAACTGGCGCACCAGATCCTCCTGTGGTCTCTGGGGAAGGTACTCTCTCTGAGGGCAGTGTATATTCCTGGGGACCAGAATATAGGAGCAGACATCCTGTCGAGGCAGGAGCTGAGGCCAGGGGATTGGAGTCTCCACCCCGAGGCGGTGGAGAAAATCTGGGAGGCATATGGTCAGGCAGAGGTGGATCTGTTCGCGTCTCAGAACACGACGCACTGTCCTCTCTGGTATTCTCTGTCGCACCCAGCCCCCCTGGGGCTGGACGCCATGGTGCAGACGTGGCCGAGGCTACGTCTGTACGCCTTTCCCCCTGTTGCTCTGCTCCCAGGAGTTCTGGAGAGGGTCCGTCGGTATGGAATAAGCCTACTGCTAGTAGCACCACGCTGGCCAAGTCGGATCTGGTTTGCGGACCTGATCCTTCTGCTAGACGGGCCTCCATTGGAGATCCCTTTGAGGAGGGACCTTCTGTCTCAGGCCGGGGGCACAATATTTCACCCTCGACCAGACATGTGGAATCTTTGGGTTTGGCCTCTGAGGGGGCCCAACTTATAGATAGTGGTCTTTCAGCTGAGGCTGTTGAGACCATCCTAGGCTCCAGAGCTCCAGCTACGAGGAAACTGTATGCGCTTAAATGGAGAGTTTTCTCCTTATGGTGTCACCGACATCAGTGGGATCCGGTTAATTGTTCTGTCAACACAGTAATCGAGTTCCTGCAGGAGCGCTTTGTGTCAGGTCTATGTCCTTCCACACTAAAAGTTTACGTGGCAGCCATTGCGGCTTACCATACCATGGTGGGAGGTATATCTTTGGGTCGAGACCCCCTGATTACACGTTTCCTTCGTGGCACTTTGAGGCTGAGGCCTGCAATTCGCACTAAGGTGCCAGCTTGGGATTTGACTGTAGTTCTAGTAGGCCTGTCTAGGGCTCCATTCGAGCCCTTAGATTCGGTCTCAGAAAAGTTCCTTACTTTCAAGACTTCTTTCTGCTAGCTATTTCGTCCCTAAAGAGAGTTGGTGACCTTCAGGCTCTTTCGGTCTCCCCCACCTGCCTTGAATTTGCACCGGGGATGGTCAAGGCGTTCCTATATCCAAAACAGAGATACGTCCCTAAGGTTCCAACCTTGACTCCGAGGCCTATTGTGCTGCAGGCTTTCTGTCCTCCTTTTGCAACTGCGGACCAGGAAAGACTGCACCTCTTGTGTCCAGTGCGAGCATTGGACACGTATGTACGTCGGACATCCTCAATCAGGAAGTCCGACCAATTACTGATTTGCTTTGTATCACCTAAGAAAGGTCTTCCTGCTTCCAAACAGACAGTCAGTAAGTGGATAGTCGAGGCTATTTCACTGGCATACGAGTACTCGGGCCAGCCTTGTCCTTTGGTGGTCCGAGCTCACTCGACCAGGAGTATGGCGGCTTCTAAAGCCATATTGCAGGGGGTATCTCTTCAAGATGTTTGTGATGCGGCGGGCTGGTCCTCTCCGCTCACATTCGTGAGATTTTACAGTTTGGACCTGGATGCTGCCCCAGGTTCTCAGGTGCTGAGTGCTTAGATCAACAGACTGACACTCAGGTACTTGTAATTATGGCGGGTTGGGTATTCTCGTTCCCACCGTGTCGTTCGACGCATCTCGAAGTTCCCTTTTTCGATAAAGGGAACGTCTCAGGTTACTATTGTAACCATAGTTCCCTGAGAAACAGGGAACGAGACGATGCGTCCCCCTGCCATACTTCCTGCGTCCCTGCGATCGGCTTGCTTCGGCAACTGTCGAAGCTAAATGCCGGCGAGCAGCGGAAGTGCTCTTATCCTTTCCTGGTTCATGACGTTACCCGCCCGTGACGCTCATTCTCTCATTCCATTGGACTAGTTGGCATAGATGCTTCAGACGCAATCACGCAAGAGGCGTTCCCACCGTGTCGTTCGACGCATCGTCTCGTTCCCTGTTTCTCAGGGAACTATGGTTACAATAGTAACCTGAGACGTTCGATTCACAGTTCGATCCTTATTTGGGCATGGCTCGCCAGTTCCTGCTTGCACCAACTCTCGAACATTCGCAGTGAAGCAGGGACATCTCACGTGCAGCTTCCTCGATCCTCGTTCAGCATCCAAACTCAGCAAATAGAAAATATCAGACAAAACCAAAAGAAAATCCAGAAAGGATATAAAAAAAAAATAGAAAGTCCAAAGGGAAAAAAAAAAAAAAAAAAAACAACCTTGAAAAGACAAGGCCAAAAATACAATTAGGCACTCCTCTCAAAAATACACATATTACCACACTCAATATCAATATATTTAACTATTAACATTTCAAACTTCACTTTTCATATAATATTAACACATTAACTTCTCATTTATATTCGAAAAACAGGATTTCAAATGACGCGCTAGGCCACATCTGTTCAATTTTCACGTGCGTCACACTCATCCGTCTGCTCAAGGTCAGTTATTCGACGAAAACTACAAGTTTACATTTCAAAAATCATCAAAGATAACTTCTCTCTTTATAATATCACTTATTTAACACATTTTTGAAGAAATCTTAAAATATTTTTCCCTTTTTTTACAGAAGGTTGACTCTTACATAAATTTAGCCAAATATAACACACATATCTGGCATTTGAACACATTTTATCAGATATTTATACATAAGAACCTTAGTAATAACAATAAAACGAAACTTCACTTACCAAGAGTACTCTAATATCAACTTAGGAAAAGTTCACGGCAGCTCTTTCAGCTTTAGGCCCGTGCGTACTTCAATGCACGTACAGCTAGTTTCACTTTACTCAAAATCAATTATCACAGCGTCAAGTTGTTTCTATTTCTCAAAATCTTTGTTTCTATATCTCTAAACAAACTACTAGCTCGCTCAGTCTAATTCTTTTTCTTCTCAGATCGCGCTCACTGCTTCTTTCTCTGTGCTTCCTTCGGAAAATGATTATTGCATCATCTCTCGACTCCGATGACTCCGCCCACTAAGACGGCCAACTCCGATTCGTTTATTAGGACCAATCATCGTCTCATTGAATCAAATCACTCTAATTTATGTATTCTTATTTTCTCTTTTCTTTACAGATATTTAATAAAATAACTGTTTACTCACATAAGTGTCAGTTTCTTTCATTTCTATTTCAAAAAAATAAAACATCTTTAGTAACCTGGGTTACACCCTCCCCACTTGAATACATGCACGTCCCGCTGCATCTACACATCTTTGGGATTGAATCAAAACCGCAGGTACATCAACAGAAGAAACATTTACTTCCTCTAAGGCAGTACTGAATGCCACACTTAGACCTTGCAAATGATTGAATCACTACAGTAAGTGGGTTCCCTAACTGGGGATATTCAAGCCTTTTTGCAGGTTTTCGCTCTCTCTGCGAACGTCTGGGAATAGCTCCCTCTTCAAACTCTGTGTCGTTCTCTCGTTCACTTTGATCAATTTCAACATCTCTAGCTTCAATCAAAACTGGATTCTCTTCATTTCTGTTTACACCTTCACAACAAATTTCTGTTTCAGCTCCCTGGGAAGGAAACTCAGAACAGGGATCAATTTCTGGATCTTCTCTCACTGGAATCTCTAAATCAACACGAACAGATTCTATCTCAACAGAAGGAACTTCTGCTTCTCCAGATTCAGGTAAGTTCTCTCTCACAGGTTCATCCACAGGTAAGTCAACAGGGACATCACAAGGATTTCGACAAGGTAAGTGCTCGGGGCTCACCAAAACTCGGGTTTCAAAATCCAATGTATCCCTAAATGCAGGGTTAATGAATAGATCAGTGTCAGACTCATATTCACACTCAGATTCTGGCTCTTGTGAATCATTATCATCTGCACAGGCTCTAGTTCTGGGCCTGCGAACCCTTTGCTTAGGCTGTTTCTCATGTTGACTCCACTGCAAAAATCCACAAGGCAACAACAAGTCACAATGTAATGTCCTGAGAGGACCACTCTGCCCAACTGGTCGGACAGTGTACACCGGTAAGTCTCCCGCTCTCTTGACTACTACTTGGACGCCTTGCTCCCACTTGTCAGCGAGCTTATGCTTTCCTCGCAACCTAACATTGCGCACAAGGACTCGGTCACCCTCTTCCAAAGTTGAAAGAACCACACGTTTATCAAATCTTCCCTTGTTACGCTCTGCTAACTTAGCCGAATTCTTCTTAGCTATATCGTAGCTCTCTCGCAACCGTTCTTTCAAATCTTTAACATACTGAGAGTGAGATTTAGCTGGAGATTCTGCTGGCAATCCAAAAGCTAAATCTACAGGCAAACGAGGAAGACGGCCAAACATAAGCTCATAAGGAGCATACCCTGTTGTATAATTACGCGTACAATTGTATGCATGTACTAAAGGCTTTACAAACTCCTTCCACTTAGACTTTTTCTCATTCTCTAGCGTTCCCAACATTTGGAGAAGCGTCCGGTTGAAACGCTCTACCGGGTTACCTCTGGGGTGATAAGCGTGGTACGAGTCTTATGAATACCCTCTACATGACACAACTCTTTTATCGTATGGGATTCAAAATCAGGCCCTTGGTCACTGTGTAGCTTCTCAGGGAACCCATAGTGTACCAGGAAATTTTCCCACAGACATTTCGCAACTGTACGAGCCGTTTGATTCTGGGTCGGTACTGCTACGGCGTATTTTGTGAAATGATCCGTAATAACTAATATGTTACTGGTATTACTGCGGTGTGGCTCTAATGACAAGAAGTCCATACAGACCAACTCCAAGGGTCTACTGGTTTGAATGTTAACCAGGGGAGCGGCTCTGTCTGGAGGTCTTTTTCTACGCACGCAGCGTTCACACGTCTTGATCTTCTTCTCCACGGCTTGGGACATCTTTGGCCAGAACAACCTGGACCTCACCAAGTCCAAAGTCCTCTCTATACCCAAGTGCCCCATATCATCGTGAAGACTACACAACACCATTTCTCTTAGTCCAACTGGCAACACTAACTGGTAGTGAGAGACTTCATTCTCTTGCCTCTTTCTATACAGCACTCCGTTCTTCAGCTCAAGTCAAGTCGACTCCACTCCCTCAACCACAATACTAAATCAGGCGGCTGGCCCTTCAGGGTACCTGGTTTAGTCCCACTCCTCATCCACTCAATTATCACCTCAAGCTCTGGATCTTTCCCTTGCCATTCTGCTAATGCCGCCTCTGAGAGATTGGGAGGATCAGGCAACCCATGCTCAGTCTCGTGTTGCAACTCATTCGGCAAAGCATCAACACAGTGAGTAAGGGACTCGACTAATGTAATAGAGTGTGCCAAACCAAGGCCCTCAGGTAAACCAATCACTTGATGCCTTTCACATATGGCTCTCACTACATCAGCCACGAGAACATCAGACTGGTTTTCAGGATAAGCAAGGTGATGAAGTGTAAACTTCTCAATTCTTTCTCGTTCTTTCTGAGAGACTAAATCATCCAAAGGCTCACCATGTGGACGCCGGGAAAGACCGTCCGCATCCTGATTCTGACTCCCAGCCCTATATTGGAGCTTGAACTGTAGGTTGACAAACTAGACAGCCAACGGTAGCTGGTAGCATCAAGTTTCGCAGATGTTAGAACGTACGTCAAAGGATTACTGTCTGTTACAACAGTGAAGTCTGTACCATACAAATAGTCACTAAACTTAGCTGTGACAGCCCACTTCAATGCAAGAAATTCCAACTTATGTGCCGGATATTTCGCCTCACTTTTTGTCAATCCCCTACTGGCGAACGCTACCACTCGCATCTGCCCGTCCTGCTCCTGGTACAATGCCGCACCCAGCTCCGTAGTACTAGCATCAGTGTGGAGCGTATACGGAAGTCTGGGGTCAGCAAAGCCCAGGACAGGAGCAGAGGTCAACTTTGAAATAACATCATCAAATGCATTCTGACATGCATCAGTCCATCGATCACCAAACTGCTCTTTCGTGTTAAAATACTCGCTCCTCTCTCGTTTCCCACTGCGGCCCCTGCGAAGTGGAGGGTACCCCTCAGTGAGTCCCGTAAGAGGCTTGACTGTTTTCGAGTAGTCACGCACGAACCTCCTATAGTACCCCGCAAAGCCTAAGAAAGCTCTCAACTCTTTTAAATTTGTGGGTCTTGGCCAAGTTTTTAGAGCTTCAATCTTAGCCGGGTCAGTCTTTACCCCGTCCCTCGAGACAACATGCCCCAAATATTTGACCGATGTCTGGAAGAAACGGCATTTCTCCGGCGCTAGCTTCAACCCGTATTCCTTAAGCCGGTTTAGGACCTGGACTAACCACGACTCATGTTCTTCTAAAGTTTTTGAAAAGACAATCAAGTCTCAATGAAAACTAAGACCTGCTTCCTGTGAAGATCACCCATACACCGCTCCATTAACCTCTGGAATGTACTTGGGCATTTGTGATTCCCTGAGGCATCCTATTGAATTCCCAGAAGCCTAGGGGACATACGAAAGCAGTCTTGCACTTATCAGCTTCATCCATTTCGATCTGGTAGAATCCAGACTTCAGATCAAGTACCGAGAACCATTTGGAACCAGTAAGCACAGAAAATACTTCCTCTAGATTAGGTAGTGCGTAAGCATCCTTAATCGTTTGAGAGTTCAACTTCCGAAAGTCGATGCAGAGCCGAACTGAACCATCTTTCTTCCGGACCACCACTATGGGCAAAGAAAAGGAAGACTCGGACTCGTGAATGACTCCGGCAGAAATCAATTCTTGAAGATGCTTTCGAACGGCATCGGCGTCTTGAGGGTGAATTGGACGCGCCCTATGCTTAAAGGGCGTCTCGTCAGTTAGTCTAATCTGGTGCTTCACTTGACCTGTGCGACCGAAATCAAGATCATGTAAAGAGAAAACTTCAGGCATGGAATTTAACCGGTTCGAAATTCGCTCTTTCCAGTCTGAAGACAAAGGAGAATCTCCAAAATCAAAAGTAAGGTTAGCAGAGGTAGGTGATGATGACTCTACTCCGCAAGAACTCTTGGTGCTCTCTATCACTTTCTCTACAGCGTAAATCTCCGCAAGTATAGCTTTAGGAGGAATCGTTATATCAGTCCGAGTGTCATTCTTAAGCAGAACTGACAGCTGAGAGAATCGTCTGGACGGCGATGTGTGTACACAACTCGCAACTGAAAGATCGCTTAACGCTGGGGTTGAAGGCGGTTCAAGAGCTATCAATTTCTCTAAGCAAGGTTCCCGAAGCTGAACATAGCCATTCAAGACTACTGTGTTCCCGGCAGGTACAACTTCGGGTATACTTCCCATCAACTTCACATGTCCTAACGGTTCACTGCCAGCTTGTCTCCATCTCGCTTCAAGAACTCTAAGCACTGCTTGATACCCGTGAAAGTCTGAACAAGGATTGTTCTGTTTCTCGTTGACACAGTGACCATAAAGTACATCTAAGGAGTTGGTACCTACTAGAACTTGCGACAGACTCTTGAGATCCGGAACTACCAAGGCTAAGGTAGGGACTTCAACTTCGGCACCTACAAACTCTTTCGGGAACTTCAGAACCAACTCTATGTAACCCAAATGTGGAACTGTTTGTCCATTGGCCCCTTCTACCTCTAACAAATTTCCTAACGACTTCAACGGATGATCAGACAGATGCGACTCATAGAACGACTGGGGAACAGTAGTAACTTGAGATCCTGTGTCTAGAAGAGACAACTCACTTCTTTACTCCCAATAACAATCTGCGCTGTGCACTTTACTCCTACTAACCCCTCTGGCAGG
The DNA here is from genome assembly GCA_036326025.1 of Chrosomus eos. Classification (NCBI taxonomy): domain Eukaryota; kingdom Metazoa; phylum Chordata; class Actinopteri; order Cypriniformes; family Leuciscidae; genus Chrosomus; species Chrosomus eos. The sequence continues at coordinate 32,013,773 of CM070824.1, read as the reverse complement.
TTCTTTAAGGGTGATCTATTCTGATTACTCGCGACGGCCGCTTGTCTAGAACACTTAGGGCGGTTAAAGTTACACCTCGTCTCTGTATGCCCCGCTACAGAGACGTCCCTTAGTTTAAAGACAAGGAAGAATTCCCGTGCAGAGAGTCCCACTGGGCCTGCTGCTCTCTCAACTTATGGCGCTTTTCTTCAACTCTCAAGGGGTTTGCTGGATTATCAAAGGCAACAGCCAAATGACCATTCTCTCCGCATCGGAAGCAATATCCGGGACGAGGCCGATTGGTCATTGGTTGGGCCCTTCTAACATCTCGACCAGTATCTGTCTCCAACAAATTCTGAGGCGGAAAGACTCGAGGACTAGCAGTCACATGGGAGTGATCTCTAAAATTTCTCTGAGCAACATTCTGAGCTTGCAGTTCAGCTACCTGTCGTCGTAGGTTAGCGACTTCTAAGCTGCCTGAATCTTCACGTTTTGCTTCTTGAGTCATGGAAACTCGCATAGCGGCTATCTGAGCGCGCAACTCTTCCACTACTTTTCTCAAAGCATCAAATTCTGTTTTCTCAGAACATCCGCTCTGGCGTTTCTGATCTGAATTTCTACCTAAAGTAGCAAGTTGAGCCTGAGCTTCTGCAAGTTGCTTTCTTAGAGAATCTGTTTCAGAACTACTAGCATTTGGGGTTTCATGAGAATACACTGACACTTGCTGGGTGGCAGCTCGAGGTTTCGGGTAAGCAACGGGAGTTTTCGACAACCCAAGGTGCTTTCTCATTCTCTCTTCTTTTGAAGTACGTTTATTCTCTTCTGTTCGAATTAACACAACCAACTCAGCGAAAGGTAGTGGCTGGGCTCCGCTTTTCCCTAACTGAAGGCTGTCAATGAGACTACTATCCCAACATCCCCTCACAAATTGCTTCAAAAGACAACGGTCATGATCTTTCTCCGCGATGCCTCCCCTCTTAATCGTTGAACTCAGAAGAACTTGCAACCGGTGTAAGAAATCTGACGACTTTTCACCTTGGTTCTGCAAAGTGCCCATGAATTTGGCTAACAGTTCCTCGCCATCCTCTACGGAACCATACACTGATTCTAGTAACTCAAGATACACTGCAGGCAGAGCTGGAGGTCGTACATGCTTCACTACGTCTGCGGCAGGTGACAACAAGCTATCTAGGATCTTACGTACTCTTTGCAAATCAGAAATAGCCGGATCACTTAGCAGGAGTTCTACACTTACTCGCCAAGTGTCAAAGTCAGGTTCATTTGGAGGACGCGGGCACCTCCCTGAGAAATTCCTAAGACGGACTGACGTTTGCTGTAACATAGGGGTGGGCGATATATCGTTTAGACGATAATATCCAAATTGTTGTCTGGACGATATGCAAAATTGGGATATCGAATATTTCATAATTTGTACAATCCAACCCCCCAAACATGAAAAGAGCTGAAGGAAGTTAAAGAGAAAACAAAAAACTAAGGCGGCCGCCTAAGCAACTCACGCCTGCCGCCTTAACTATACGTTGGCAAAAAAAATTATATGAGCGATAACCGCCGTGTTACTGTTTTGAGGACAACCAGCACGTCATTCGGGCATTAGCACTCCGGGTGTTAAAGGAAATCCTTAACAGGCAGCCGTTCGCAAGCGCAAGCGGCTCGTGACAGAACATAGACTGACTAAACGACACTTCAATTGAAGTTGAAAATCTCAAATGAAGATTGCTGAACTCCAGCTTACTTGTCTGTGTTTTCAGATCATCCGCGCTTCTTCAGCAGTGTAGAGAGCGCGCATGGTTGCTGATCTCCGGCAGTGTTTTTAATGTTGATGCAATGTTTACCGAATATCCACACACGATTTCAAATGTGACATTGATTTTATACAACAGTTAAAAAAACAAAACAAAAGGGTAACATTAAGTGATTTACTAAATTTAAAACAGTATACTCAGGCTTATTGCTCTATTTTGCAACGGAATCTGTGGCTTTGAACGAACCGTGAGATTGAATGAATGACTCGATAACTCACACACATAAAGACAATGAGTTACCGCCACCTACTGGCGATTTTATTATAATATTTTTATTAATATTAAACGATTTTTAACATTGCCTATTTAGTGAACATTGTTTTTATTTAAGGAATTATTTATTTTTTAAAGGTATTACAAAGGTAAAAAATGAAATGGAAAAATTTATTAAAGGGGGCAAAATATTGTCTCTTAATGGAAAAGCTGTGCCTGCAGTCTAAGTGGAAGAGGGGTACGGCACTCTAAAACATTGGAGAACCACTGAACTAAGGAAAAGGGATATGTAGAATTGCACAAGTGCTACTGCTAAAGAGTGCAATGTCAATAATTTCTCATAATCTTAATTGAATTGGTCTAGAGAGAATAATTATTATTACATTTTCTCTATAAGACTCAAGTTTCAGTATTTGTCTTAATTTGTGTCAGGAGTTATGCAATACCCCCCGCCCCCCGCAAAAATATCGTCTGAATATCGATATCGAGATATTGAAAAAAAATATCGAGATATTCATTTTTGTCAATATCGCCCACCCCTACTGTAACATCATAGCATCAGCTGACTTCACTATGTGCTCTACAACCATCTTCTGAACACCTGGTGGGTCTACAACGTTCATGGGGAACCCAGAACGAGTAGTCACGGTAACACCATCAACAGTGGTTTCTGGAAAGGCCATAGGGCTCGTCTGTCTCTTGATTGGGTTTTTGAATTCTAAATCTCGCATTTCTACTGTTTCTGCTTTTCTAGAATCATCATGGCTCACATTTCGCACCCTCTCTGGAGTACAGTTGGTAGAGTGAACTTCCTGGAGTTCATTCAACTCTTCCTGAAACACATTTGAGAGAGGTTTCTCACTGGTGGTCTGGTTACAGACGCTAGCCAAAGCTCGTACTTGGAACATGACACTTGGATTTGAAAGACTTCCCAAAGTTATGGGTAACATTGGCGCTAAGTCCAGCATTGCAGAGCTGTGAGCATATTCTACAATGGCATGCTGATGGAACTCAGATGTTTGATCGTCAATTATCAAATTACGTTTAACTGAGCCATACCTTTGTAAGAAAGTACTCAGCTCGTCATCTGTTTCGGTCAACGTGAGACCTTTGACAAGAAGCGCATTTGCTACGTCCACACACTCTCTCTCAATGATTTCCATTGTCACAACGCAAGATCAACGTTCTGAGAAAAATTCGGTTACTAATTAGCTTGTTTCCTACTAGTGTCTTTGTTGCTAAGCAACGGTCTCCTGGCTGGCTCGCCAACTTTCTGTAACCCGTATCGTGGCAAGTGTGTTACCCTCACTCTCCTCAGTAAAAGACACAGAGGGACGTGAAAGAAGACACTGCTTTAATCTATGGACCAGCGATCAGAAGACCAGAATTCGCTCAAGAGACCGTGATAGCAGCAAAGAAACACAAAGACTCACTGTTTAAGTTGGAAAAATAGGTACTTTGTATTTTAAAGGAGTTACAAGCAATTAAAATGAAAGAAAATGTTCAAAAAGACAATAAAATTAAACTCAACACATCGATAAAATAAAATAAAACAGAAATAAACACTCTTATTTAAATCCTAATTATAACTTTTTAGTCTTTTACCTACTATAATTTATATGTTCTATTTAGTTTTGAATGTAATTTCACCTAATTAACTTTTATTTTGGTATAATTAAGATATAAGGTTTCTTTTTAGTTATTTGAGTTATTCCTAAATTTACTTATTTATATTAAGGATACTTTTCTTCTTTGGTCTGATTTAAATGTAACTTTTTCAATTTCAACTTTTCAAATGACCTTTTCAAATGACCTTTTCAAATTACCGTTCAAATTACCGTTCAAATTACCTTTCAGTTCACTCTTATTAAACAAAAAATAGAAATTATGGACACTCAATAAATCAAAAGAAATAAATCACAATAAAATTGAAACAAAATAACAATAAAGAAAATAAATCAGTTTCTTTTATGTGTTCAGAGAAATCTCAAGGTGATATGAGATTGTACCAGTTCTCGGCTCCAGTTCAATGTTCCTTCACGAGATCCTTCTTCCCAACTCAAGTTAACTCACTGGTTCAGTAGGAAAGGAAGAGAAGACCTGTGCTCGATCCTACTACTCTATCCACTGTTCGATTCACAGTTCGATCCTTATTTGGGCATGGCTCGCCAGTTCCTGCTTGCACCAACTCTGAACATTCGCAGTGAAGCAGGGACATCTCACGTGCAGCTTCCTCGATCCTCGTTCAGCATCCAAACTCAGCAAATAGAAAATATCAGACAAAACCAAAAGAAAATCCAGAAAGGATATAAAAAAAAAATAGAAAGTCCAAAGGGGGAAAAGAAAAAAAAACCCAACCTTGAAAAGACAAGGCCAAAAATACAATTAGGCACTCCTCTCAAAAATACACATATTACCACACTCAATATCAATATATTTAACTATTAACATTTCAAACTTCACTTTTCATATAATATTAACACATTAACTTCTCATTTATATTCGAAAAACAGGATTTCAAATGACGCGCTAGGCCACATCTGCTCAATTTTCACGTGCGTCACACTCATCCGTCTGCTCAAGCTCAGTTATTCGACGAAAACTACAAGTTTACATTTCAGAAATCATCAAAGATAACTTCTCTCTTTATAATATCACTTATTTAACACATTTTTGAAGAAATCTTAAAATATTTTTCCATTTTTTTACAGAAGGTTGACTCTTACATAAATTTAGCCAAATATAACACACATATCTGGCATTTGAACACATTTTATCAAATATTTGTACATAAGAACCTTAGTAATAACAATAAAACGAAACTTCACTTACCAAGAGTACTCTAATATCAACTTAGGAAAAGTTCACGGCAGCTCTTTCAGCTTTAGGCCCGTGCGTACTTCAATGCACGTACAGCTAGTTTCACTTTACTCAAAATTTCTCAAAATCTTTGTGTTCTATATCTCTAAACAAACTACTAGCTCGCTCAGTCTAATTATTTTTCTTCTCAGATCGCGCTCACTGCTTCTTTCTCTGTGCTTCCTTCGGAAAATGATTATTGCATCATCTCTCGACTCCGATGACTCCGCCCACTAAGACGGCCAACTCCGATTCGTTTATTAGGACCAATCATCGTCTCATTGAATCAAATCACACTAATTTATGTATTCTTATTTTCTCTTTTCTTTACAGATATTTAATAAAATAACTGTTTACTCACATAAGTGTCAGTTTCTTTCTTTTCTATTTAAAAAAAATAAAACATCTTTAGTAACCTGGGTTACACCACACTTTCAGAATCTATGAATAACTCAAAATGCCCCAGAACCGACTTGTGTCCCTACTTTCCGTGTTTGGTCACATATGTCCACAGGAAGGCGATATGTTGAGGTCAGTTTATGCAGCTCCAGAGATGAGTAGATAGCCATACTTGTACAGATATAATGGCCAAGAGTCGAAACAACAGCTTAGAAAAGTGCATTAAAACGGCTGTGACATGCTAGAGCAGTAAGCAGGAAGGACAGCATCCTCTGTGTTGGCAGGAAGTTTGGGCGATCGCCGCGATTACAGCTGATCGTCCAGCCGAGAGCAGTCGATCCCAACCCGCCGAAAACCATCCGACACCAGCCAGTATGTGCCAATCCTCATCGGAGGAAATATAATTTTAGCGGACAAAAGGCCTTCAGGTAGTACAGGCGATCCCTTGAATCCAAAAGGCCTTCAGGTAGAACAGACAATCTCTTGAATCCAAATCGAATAACTCAAATTTTAAATATAGATGCACGTAACACTGAGCTGGTAGAGCAGCGGCAGTCAGACACGCCAGCGTATGCTCTAACCGGAACCGGAACCTCATGAAGGTTTACACAAAAACTAGACCTCTGGCATGGCCGCATCAGTCGAGGGAACTGCGACATGTTCCCCAGCCTTGCAGACTTTATCACTGATGCAGGCACGTCACACGATTTCTCCACCCTATTTCAATCAGCGTCTGAGCACCTGTCAGCAATGAGAAAACAATTTGCGACGTACTTTAAAGAGGATTATCACTCTTTTGCGTGGGTTCGAGATCCGTTTGTGTGCAGAGCAAACAAGCTATCAATTGATATGCAGGAACAGCTTATTAAGCTGAAGAGTGACAGTAGACTGAAGGAACTCTTTAGCTCATGCCCTCTTTCGTCATTCTGGGCAGTATTGATGCAGGAATACCATGAACTCTGTGACGTCGCCTTGAAGATTCTCCTTCCTTTCGCGTCGACATATTTGTGTGAGGCAGGATTCCCAAAAATGACTGTCCTTAAAACAAAATATCGCAATCGTGCACAAATCAAGGATGATTTGAGGCTATGTTTATCAAACATTGAGCCAAGAATTGAGGATATTTGCAAGGCAAAGCAGGCTCAGGTCTCACATTAACATCACCTACCTTCAAGCTTCTGTAAAAAATGCAGATGATGCCTACTATTAGGCCTAGTAATAATAACAATAATAAAGCATAAATTAATATCAGAGGTCTGGTGCCAGAGGTCTGTGGGGGGCACTGGGGCCCCAACTGCAATGAACCAGCTTTGGGGGGGCCCAGCTTGCAAAAGGTTGAGAACCCCTGGTAGAGTTGGGGTACTCGAACTTGGACTCGGACTCGAGTCCGGACTCGAGTCCAATTTTGAATGAACTTGGACTTGACACGGACTCGGACATTTTAGACTCGGAAAAATGTCCGAGTCCACTCGAGTCCGGGCACTGGAGGACACATTGACACAATATTATTCAAAAACGAAACGAAACTACTTGTGTTGTTTCCGCGTTGAGCATTGTAGCCAATCACAGACATGTTTATTAAGCGCATGAACACAATGGCAAATCAGAGGCGTTTTAGTCAACATGCGGAGAATTCGCTCAAAATGTATGTTCAGAAAATCCCCTCATAATCAACAAAGTCTAGACGCGATATAAATGAGAGATTCACTGTGCAGTGCGGACAACTTCAGTGTTTATGATGAGAGTTTTAGGGAGAGTGCAGAACGCGGTAAGTGAGTGATGGCTTAAAGGGAGCGCTATTGACAATCTAAATAATAGTTTTGTTTTTCGTGCTTCTAGAGGACCAGTGGTTACATTCACACAGTAAATTATAAAGAGTGATAAATGCATTTAAATGTGGGAGTGAATCCGCAAAATGTTAGTCATCATGGGAGTCATGAAATTGTGATGATTGACATAGTAACCATAGCAACATTTTGGCGTCTAATAGTTTTATGATTTTTGTTACGATTACACTTTAGTTTACATATACAAATTTCAGAATCTCCAAAATGTAATTTTTATTTATTTATAAGAAAGGATCATAAAAACATTGTTTCTATTTAAAACTGCACTGAAAAAGCTTTTTCACATAACAGATGTTTAAAGTCCACAAGACAAAATACAAACACAAAATACAAGACAAATTACTTGATTTTTTTTAAATTAAATTAATTAATTTTATTTCATACCAAAAGTAGGCTGCTCTGTCTTGTATGTTTGCGCATTGTCAGTGTCCTCTTTGCTCCGCAATATATTTTTCACTGTGTGAGAACATGTGAAGTGAGAGCGGAATGGCTTGTAGGACGTAGCAACAGTAACTAAGAGGGGCGGGTCTTTGTGAAAGGTCAATTTCAAATCATTTAAATCTTTGTGGACTCGGCCGGACTCGACTCGGACTCGGATGTTAAGGACTCGGACTCAAGTCCGACTCGGCCCTCTTTGGACTCGGACTTGGACTCGGACTCGATTGTTAAGGACTTGGACTGGACTCGGACTCGACAAAGGTGGACTCGGACCCAACTCTAACCCCTGGTGTAGCAAATCCTTTCACAGACACGTATGTGGGTATACTGGAACCTCAGTCCCCTCCAGTCGTGACTTTAGGCATCGCTAGAACACTGACATCAGTTCAAAAGGGGAGGGGCATTGTTAGAGTCTATTGAGGCTGGATGCCCATTAGGTCAGATTTTCTCTGTCACTGGCAATACACTTGATGAGTATGCAGTCTCAGCTGTGACTAATAGCTAATGTAATAGTTACTAATTACATGTAATAGCTTCTCAATTTCTTTGCACAAAACTCTGCAGAAAGTGCCATTTAATGTTTAATTTTTTGTTTTTTTTTTATTCCCGGGGGGCATACCCCAGGACCCCCCTAGGGAGAGCACCCCCACATAATGAATCCCAATTTAACCATTGCTTTTCACCTAAGTAGGACACTAACAAGGAGCCCTGGTGATTACAACACTTGTTTTAGTGAACGATCAGAAGCAACATTGTCAATTGGCAACAGCCGATTGATTTCTCCCGCGATCTAAATCACGGGGCGCCGTTCTCGCGATTTTATCCCAAATCCTATTTAAAGTCATAGAACATTATAACCCTTAAAGATACAATATGTAGGTTTTTTGCAGTAAAATATCTAAAAACCACTAGGCCAGTGTTATATATTTTGTTTAGTTGATTACTTACAACAGTGTTTCTCAACTCCTGTCCTCGGGACCCACTGCTCTGCACATTTTGTATGTCTCCTTATTTAACACACCTGATTCAGATCATAAGCTCGTTAGGAGAGACTCCATGAACTGAACTGAGTGTGTCAGATAAGAGAGACATACAAAATGTGCAGAGCAGCGGGTCCCGAGGACTGGAGTTGAGAACCACTGACTTACAATATCCCAAATGTATCCAACTATTTGTAAATCTTGAGAAAATTGCGATTTCAACCAAGGAAACGGAGCGTGTGAGCAGGGGTGAGGGAGTCGCCAATCAATGGTGTCATATCCGCATTGCCCTTGATTTCCGCTCGTACTGCCATAGTAACCATGGCGACAGACATGGACAACTGGGTTATGCCTAGCAGGATGCTCACGCTGTTGTTGTTTTGTTTAAACATTATGGACCATGGCAAGCAGACTTTGAAACAAAAAGAGGACTAAAACGAAGATCAACATCTTTCAAGATGCAGAGAGCTCCACGTCCGTGATTAACTTTTACTTGACAGAGTGTTGCATGTACTTTATTAGACAGGTTAGCAAATTTACATAAAACTAATCAATGTTATTTAGTTCAACATGATGAAATGTTAGAATATGATCTGTATGTTATTGTAATGTTGATCTAGCTTACTGCTAGTCTCATATAGCCAACAAACAACCCAACTAACAACATTCAACACACTCAAATGCCGTTTAGTGTGATAGCTGCATTACCTCAAGTTTAATTCGTCCAATAAACTGACCTGTGTGAGTATTAATTCAGCACTTGCGTGTAGTTCGGTAGAATAAAATGTCCTAATTCTTTTATATCCGCGGGACTCGCGTTGCGTGTAGCGCTGGTATACGTCTAGCAATCGCGCCCTGCTTCATACCACAGTCATGTTAAAAACATCAATGTATTCTCTTCCATAAAAGATCCATCAGTTTGACGACAAGATCCATAATTCCGCTTAACCCACCGGTGTGATCAGTCTTGGCTGGTCCCTGGAGTGTACGATCACACCGGTGTGATTAGAACGGTCAGTGCATTCCGTGATCAACTGCTAAATTCAAATGTGCTTTCGCGCGTTGGCTGGCGCTGAGCCAGAGACGGACGCACTCAGAGCTGTCATATATCAAAACTATTGAATGTTTTCAACCACATAAGGTTTATTTTAGGTTTCAGACATTTAAATACACACAAGTACTAGCAAAACAATGATTTTGTGTTTGTAATACACAGTGAGGTCTATGGAAGCGGCAATAATAATAATTTTCATTATAATCAGATGACACGTTTTATTCATATCAGATACACATTGTGTAAGTAGCTTTACATTTTACCCTATTCTTCTCCCAATTCACCGGCCACTTATTTTGTGAGAAGTGAAGGAATTTACGTTGTCACAGTCATTGTCTGCACCTGTCTTCGTCTTCACTACACTTCCCAGAATCCCTCGTGTCTCCACACCTGAACTCACTCCCTCATTATCCACCTGTTCATCGTCATCTTCATCTGTGTCACCTGTCCTCACCTCATTAGTTTTCATTTGTATCTGTATTTAGTTTCCCTCTGTCAGTCAGTCCTTGTCGGTTGTTAGTTGTATTAAGTGTGTGTTATCCTGCCTGCCTGCCTGCCTGTTTGTACCTGTGAGTAGTGATGGGCAGATCGAGGCTTAGTGAAGCAATGAAACAGTTGAACCAAATGGTCCATATTGTTTCGAGGCTTTGAATCAATCCGACACCCGTCTCCACGGTGACACCTAGGGGTCACTGCAGGTGTTGATCTGAAATAACCTTGACGAGCCATGAAAATTTGTTGTTTTTTTATTATTGTACTTTTCTAATATGTGAATCTTGTAACCTATATAGGCTCCTCACTGTGCATAATGTTATTTTGGTCATGCAAAATGAATATTAATAAAATAAATCAAGCCACAATGTCTCACTTTTTTACATATTTTTATTCAAAAATATTAATTTCTCTGCTGTGGAAGGACTCCTCAAATGGCACATCTGGATGATGTATTGTTGCAGTAGGCGAGCTGCCGATCACAATACACACATCTCACTTTATTTGGGGTTTCTAAATGGAAATGCTCCCACACCACAGATGTACGGCATCTCTTCTGGGGAGCCTCCATTTTATCTATCTATCCAAATCTATCTAGATATGTATCTCTAATCTATCTATGTAATTAGATATAGGGTATGTATCTACAATCTATCTATGTATTTAGATATGTATAGGGCCTATATAGGCCCTAATATATATCTATAATCTATCTATGTATTTATATATGTAGCCTATCTTTAATCTATCTATCTATTAATCTAGCTGTCTATATATTTATATCTATGTAGCCTATCTATTAATGTGTCACACTCTGTGTCTCTAGCCTATCCGTCAATGTGTTGTGTAAATTTAAATGTAAGCCTAAATATAACTAAACAATCGCACTATAAATGTCACTATATCACCAAAAATCTGCTATCTCAAAATCAAACTCCTCTCACAAAAACCCACGAGGTCAATATGCGTTGATTTCACTTGTATATGCGATTGTGTGGTCTGTTTCCGACCGTGTCAATCAAACGCTGATTCGGTGGATCACACCTGATGAAACAGTTAGTGAAACACATAGAGGCTTCGGCCGTTTCTCAATATGCGTTCTTGTCTGTACTTGTGGTCTTGTGGACTTGTGAAACGTCATCAGTCGCTGCCCAAGTACTGTCTCAATACACAAGTTTGCATTTAGGCAAGAACGGTTAAAAATCCCGGAAGTGTTCTTTGACACGCCCATTTTACCGAGGATGCATCGGTTGGTAACTTGTGTGAACTTGACGGCAGAAAAATCCCAGCATTCATTTCGGCATTCAAGGAAGGAGCGGGGAGCAGAAGAACACATCGCCTCAAACTGTCAGCAGCGTTCTGTGTGCTCGTCACCTTGTAAGTTCATTCTTCCAAGAACAACTAGCAAGAGCGTTCTCCCCAAGAACACAAGTCCGTCCTTTGCATTCTTGGTTTTGAGAAACGGCCTTAGTGAAACACTTCAGGGCTTCGTTTGGCCATAGTCACGTGACATGGGTGTTTTGAATCATGCTTCGAATCAGTGATTCGAAACGCAAAGCTTCGGAACGACTGTTTCGCGTCAGCCATCCCTACCTGTGAGTTATAAGTAAATCGTTTGTATTGGAACCTTTGGACTTTGAGTCTTCACTAACGCGATCATTATACATGTGTTTAAACAACAAAACACATCCACTTGCATATATTTGACAATTGGAATATCAGTGTTTCATGCTATAGCTAATACATTTGTGAATATTTTTAATAAAAAAGGAAAAATGACATAAAAGCAGATCATTTTTTTGACATTTTGCTCATAAGCAGTAATTAGACACATGTATTTGCAAAAAAAGAAAACACTTTACAATACAAATGCACTGATATGCATTAAATCATGTTTAACTAATGTATGATTAATAAAGAATTAAATGATGCAAATGATTTATTAAAACAGAAGGCTGGAAGTTGAACTTCGACACATTGTGGTACATACATTTACACTATTAGTTAATACTAGATGTCGATAGGGTATTACTCTATGATTACACATTTCATCAATAGCAATTCATATACGACTTAATCTATTAGTATAGACTCTTTATTAGTTGCTGATGCGGCAAACATTAAGCATTAATTCAAGATTATCTGTGTACTAATTAATCATAAATGAATACTTATTAGTGGACATATATTTTAAAGTGATACCCCAAAATGCATTTGATTAAAAAAATTGTCTTTGACATAAAAAGCTGATTTATGACCTTCCCATCACGCTATCATGAAACATGTCACATTCCACATGCCGGCTGTCATATGTTAATATACGGCATTCTAAAACATATTATCAGTTTCATTTTTGACAACGGCTGCCAATTATCTGTCTCAATAGTTGGGTGTTTTGAGATGATTATACTTAATTAAACCAGTGCACTTAAGCAATACTGAAAAATGCAATCATAGAAGTGATACGGTCATTAAAATACTTTAAATGCCAACCAGCTACATACATTGGAATGGGGTTTGTGTGTGTCTGTGTGTGTGTGGGGGGGGGGGGGGGGGGTAACATTTCCTTTAAGTATTGCTTACTTGCAAATATTTTTTAAATGTTTAAATTCATTTAAAAACATCACAAAACAGTATAATGTTTCAGCAGGTCATTTGAAAGATGAGATCTTTTGATATGGCTGGTAGAAACAAAAGTGATTACAGTATTGTTTTCATTCTCTTGTCATTTGCCTATACTGGTCTGTAAACAATCATCCAAAGTTTTTAGAGAAGTGTGAAAACAAGTGCATGATTGAGAAGCATCTGAAATACAGTAGAGAGCAAAAACAGTAGAACAAACTCATTAGTGAGGAGATATCTGTCATTAATCATTAAGAATTTAATAAACCCTGTCATGAGTAATAAAACAAAATGACACACATTGCGTTCATGTGAACTGCAATCACTGGCGAAGTAACATATGCTGTCTCACTTTGCAAATTGAGAAAATCCACAAACAAATATAGCTGCAAACAGCCATTGTCAAGGCCAAGCGCAAAGAAGACGATAAGACATGTCAACATGGCTGGGAGTGTCAGACTAACTGCAGCAAGGAGCAATTAAAGACATTCAAAGACGAATTTAGGCAAAATGGCTGAAAAAGCATATACATTAACTAAAAATATGATTTAATGGATTATCACTTTCAAACCAATATTGGTGCAGTGCAGTTACGAAATCGATGTGGTGTGGTCAGAGTTAAGTGACAATGACACATACAAAGTTTGGTGTCAAAATGTCAAGGCATTGCAGAGATAAAGCCCGAATAGTCATTTTGGTAGCATGCCTCAACTTTGATGCTGCAGTTAATGAAAATGGTTTTGTCTATCGCCACGAAATCCATAACGTTTAGTCGACATGGTCTGTAGGGGATGCGATTCGATTTTGGTGAAAATTGGACAAACGGTCTAGAAGGAGTTAGAAAAAGTAGGCATTGAATGAAAATCAAGATGGCGGACAGGAAGTTCGGCCAAATACGGCAAACTTGTTATCTATGTTCTCGGAGTGACCCAAGGAATCTATTAAGACCAGTGTCATTACAGTTGGCATATTTATTTAAAAGTTATCACCATTTTTGGAAATGTTGTTAAAACTTTTGGCCAAAAGGTGGCGCTGTCTCGAAGTCTTTGGAGTACCTTCAGGGCATGGTGCTGATGGCACATATTGAGTTTCGTAATTTTACACCAATGCATTCATTAAGTATAGCATTTTACATCACAAAATGTATTGAAGTCAAAGTTTTGTTCTATTATAGCGCCAACAAGTGGCACAATCCCACACATTTTTTTTATGTATCCACTCAATGGCCCTCATTTATCATTCTTGCGTAGAAACGGGCGTATATATTGGCGTAAGATTATGCTTACACTCCTCTCACCGCCTGATGTATGAAGCTGTGCGTACCTTTGAAAATCTAGGTGTACGCAATACCTGCCCTTGATAAATGCCGCGGCTAAAAACGATCGTCATTAGAATAACACGCCCCTATATATTCAAGTCTCCGCTTCCCCCACACCCTCATTTTACGCCATAAACACACGGAAGACGGCAAAGAAGAGAAACTTCTCCGACGTGGAGATCGAGGCCATCACCGGGGAAGTGGAAAGAAACAAAATTGTTTTATTTGGGAGTTTAAAGAGTGGGATTAGGCGCCCACAAAAACAAAATATGGACCCGAATTACGAGTTCTGTATTGTGTGGGAGTTGAACCGTTGAGAAGCGCACTCCAGCAGAGGTAAGAATGTTTTATTGCTTAATATAGACCAATAGTGTTTAAGCTATACGTTTTCTTTATTGCTTAATATAGACCAATAGTGTTTAAGCTATACGTTTTCTTTATTGCTTAATATAGACCAATAGTGATAAAGTTAAGCATTCTTATTTGCATTTTCTTGTTTATTGTAGGTGGGAAAAAAAGTGGTCAGATATAAAGATCGCCACAAAGAGGCGCGTCTCGGCACTGAAGAGAAGCCAGAGTCGATTTTTCGTTATGATTTTTATTATTAATGACGCTTATTGATATTAAGAAGAAGAATGTCGTTATTATTATTATTATTTAAAAGAAGAAGAATGTCATTTTTATTATTTTGTCAGTCTGAATTATTTTTTGGTCATTAAAAGCCTTTCATTACTGAACCCAGTCCGTGCGCACGAGCTGGGCCTTACCCTGAGACGTCAGGTAAAGCGCACAGGCTCGCAACTGAAGGAATACATATGCCTACAAATCAAATGCTTTGGTAAAATCACACAAATTAAACATTGAAGTCCATGTTGCACAAAAATAAACACTGAAGTTTATAATTTGTTTGTTGTTGTTGTTGTTGTTGTTGTTTTTACAGTGGGTCATAATATATCATATCTTTTAGTTTGTCAGTGCATTTTGTGGTGTTAGGAATTGTTTTTCTGCGCATTTCCGCACTAACTCAAAACGTGCGTACATGATTCGACTGGTCGAGACTGTTTTCCAAAGATGGCTCCTGCCTGTATACGCGAAGTGGACTGTCTTTATAAAATATCTTCTTAACTCTCTGTACACTTACAACATTCTCAATGCTTCAGTTTGCACTACAAGCTAAACAGTTTTTAGAGATAAAACTCTTTACATTCGATAATCATGAAAACAAATCTCAGAGAACGGTTGACTATGTACCAATGTGTAATTAGACCAAAGGTTTTGCGTCGGAGTTGTCCTTTAACAACGTGGGTTGTGGAACAACCTCTTTAAGTGGGTTTTCCGTTTAACGAAATAAACCTGTCTGAGATTGATACAGTTATCAAAAACGATAGGCTTATAGGAAATAAAAAACAAACAAACCCTTTCATTGAAAAACAAAAATCTAAATGTTCATTTTACTAAAATCCTACTACGTCACTTGCATGATAATTTGCAACACAGAGTAGATATGTTGATTAATTTAAGAACTGGAAATAATGTATTCACTCTCACGTCAAGCTGATGATTGACATTTTAATCACAGTTCAAATTCCAAAAACATGAGCTGCAGATCCATTAAAGGGAAGTTCAGCATCAGTGACTTTTACGTTATTTCATTAGCATATCTAGCTCAACTGGTTAATTTTCTTTTCAGGGTGTCATGTGTTAGCAGTATGCCTTGTTTTAAGATATAATGAGTCAGATGTGAGTTGCATCCTTTTGTAATTTCTAAATGCCTTTGAAATGTAGTGGCCACAGTATCACTCTATGTTCAATGGTAATTCGATTTTTTTAAAATGCCAATCATTCTTTAGCAGTAAATGTCTTCAACTTTTCTGGTATGATGCCAGATCATAGATTATCATTTCCTCCTTCACGTAGGCCTGTTATAATAAAAACCTGTTCTCCGATGATGAGACCTCAGTTCTGATCAACATGTCTTTCACTGCGCTGCTCTTGGCCGAGCTTCTGCTGGTCACTATAGTAACAGCCTCACACTTCTATGGAGGCTCAATGACATTTAACTCAAGAAAGAACTCTAATGGATCGTACAAGGTAAGAACTCATTGAATATACTTTAACTATATAAAAAGCAGACATATTCTTTGTTGGGTGAATTATACACTGTAAAATAAGTTGTTAATGTTTTTGCATTTGTGCATTTATTTGCATTTCACATTTATATGTGAAGAAAACACCAAAATGCACAATGAATAGTCTTTATATTGTTAAAAGTTAAAGTTGAGTGAACAACGTCTTCAAGAAATTAAAACATGCATCTGTAAGATCTGTTACTCAATATGCTTTGCAGTTTTTTTTTTCTTAGTTTTTTTTTTTTATTGTTGTATGTTGAGTCATCATAGTATTTTTAGCATGTATATTCAGTAAACCTGTTTGGCTAAACATGCATTTGTATGTTGTTTGATAAACATTAATTTCTACTAAAGCCACCTGTCAATATCAAGAACTAGCTATTTGGATTAAACTTGAACATGACTGACAGTTATTTAAAGGGATACTCCACTTTTTTTGGAAATAGGCTCATTTTACAACTCCCTCAGAGTTAAACAGTTGGGTTCTACCATTTTCGAATCCATTCAGTTGATTTTCTGATTTTTAGAAGAATAGTAACCAGACAGTTTCTGGTCCCATTGACTTCCATAAGTAGGAAAAAATATATACTATGGAAGTCAATGAGACCAGAAACCGTCTGGTTACTGATATTCTTCTAAATATCAGAAAATCGGCTGAATGGATTCGAAAACGATAAAACCCAACTGTTTAACTCTAGGGGAGTTGTAAAAGGATCCTATTTCCAAAAAAAGTGGAGTATCCCTTTAAATGCAATCAACAAAACTGAAGAAACTTCCCTAAAAGGAATACTAATCACCCTAACAGTGATTTTAAACAAAACTTTTTAAAACAAATGTCCCCATGATTTGGCCAAATACACATAATTAAATATGTGCTAGTGATTTTTAATAATAATAAAAAAAGTAAAATACATAAGTCAATAAATAGTCAATATAGCAATTGCATGTATAACATCCTAAAGTAAATATTAAAATAAACTAAGCAGACCAGTTCCATCTTCTCCACCAAACTTGAAAAGTTTTCACTATTTAAAATGGGATTTGTTTTACAGTTGAGTTTTTTAGAGTATAATTGAAGATGTTTGTAGTTCATTTTGACAGCAGCCACACACATTTAAAAACCTATTGTCATTTTATAAATACCACAGCCATATAACCCTGTAGCCCAAGACTGGTTGCCCAATGAAGCTAATCAGAGTTGAGCCTGGTCATCACCTGGATGGGAGACCACCTGGGAAAACCAGGTTGCTGGAGGAGGTGTTAGTGAGGCAAATAGGGGGTGCTCACGCTATGATCTGTGTGGGTTCTTGCGCCCCAGTATAGTGATGGGGAAAGTATACTGTAAATAGGCACTGATCTATGGATCAGGTCCTTGCTAGGAACAAATTCCCTCTATGGGCCCTTATCAATTATGGCCTCCTAATAATCCCCAACTTTAGAATTGGCTCTATCACCGTCCCTCTCTCGCCTCGTCTGGTGTGTCACTGGCACTGTTGCACGGTGGCTGCCCTCACATCATCCAAGTGGATGCTGCACACTGGTTGTGGTTAAGGAGAGACCTTTGGGTGTACAGTAGTAAAGCACTATATAATGTGTCATTCATTCATTCATAAACCATTGATTATTTCAGGTGGAACTTCGCTTCAAGTCGACCTACCATTCCTGTAACGCTTATGATTACTGGCCATGCAATTCTGGAGATTGTGGAAATGATGTCAGTACTGTGATTGGTCAAGTAGATTCGAGTCCCAATGGCAATAACTGGTGTCAGTCTGAAGGTGTCGTAACAAAGATGGTTTCTACCAACCACCCGTTTGAGCTCCTGTAAGTAATTTTATTTTATTTAGAAGAACAGATTCATTCACTAAATTCATTCACAAAATATAGAAACTGTATGAACAAAATGTATATATGACATGTCAACATATTTCAACAGCAAAAGTAGTTGCTGCTGGATCTACAACACAATCACAGACTCTGGAGACTGGAGTCTTCTCACTTACATTGACCTCGGAGTGAGATCGGACACCTCAGAGCCCAACAGATCTCCAATCACCACCACCCTACCCTTTATTAGGTAAAACAGATTTTTAAAATAATTAATGGAAGCTTAATAGTGTCTGTTTTCATATTTTTAAATCGTGATGTGAATGCAACATAAAAAAAGTACAATTCTGCACTACATTAATGTTGCTGTATTATTGTGTGTTAAAGAGTTCCTCAGAACTGTCCCAGGAGGTACAATCTTTTAGCCTTTGACCCTGATGGTGACCAGGTCAGATGCAGATATGGACTTAAAGAAAACAAAGAGTGTGGAATCTGCAACCAACCTAATGGTTTTACATTGGATCAGGTGAAGAATATAAGATATTGTATATTTGAGATTTTTCAAGTTATTTATTTTATTTTATTTTTTAAATAGTTATATCACTTTCATAATATAGAGTAATTTTCAGCTATTAGAGCTTACACAAATAGATAAAATAATAATTTGAACAGGTTTAGGATTCTGTTCAAAAACCAAGAGCAAACCTCTTTACTGCCTTTTTGAACTTATCGTTACAAAAAAAAATGGTCTGCACTCTAAAGCAGATCTTCAGCAAATGTTTTGAGAAATCACAACAGGGGAAAAATATATAAATATAAATATTGGTGGTCTTGACACATAATTAGCCGGGGAGAGCATGACACGTGATTGCTTTGACTGAATACGTATTGTTACATAAAGCACTTTAGGCGTGAAGTAAATAACTGCTCAATGTGAATTAAAATTCAAAGAAACTAAAACATTCATATGGTATGATTTTGCTAATATATTTTTACCAAAAATACCATTTAGCATGTTCATTTGACGTGTACACACCAAAAGATACAGAACAGATGAAGAAGAAAAAAATTATATACATTAAAATCATTTGTGAAACACCACTGAACAACTTACATTGTTTTATCAACAAATGTTTTTTTTTTTTTTTTTGCTCAAGTAATTAACACTAAAAGTGTACGAACACTGAGCAACTATTTCACCTCTTAAGAGCATGACCAGTGGCGTCTAATGTCTGAATTTAAATATAAATACATAAACATTTGACCAATGAAATGCACAGTTCTATGCCCAACTGAAGTTATTACATTCTAGTGTATGTTGTAAGCAAATAGTATGCTACTGGTCAGTTTTTTACTTTGGTCAGTATTTCAGTTAATTCTCACCATTTTTATTTTCTTTAAAATGCAGCATAACTGCTCTCTGTCATATTGGCACACAATGAAACTTGGAGTTTATTCATTTGAGCTGGTGCTGGAGGATTTCCCCATTCACAAGATTACTCTATCCTACACTAACCAACCTTCAGAGAATAGATCTCCAATCAGTGCCATCAGAAACCGACGCTCTAGTGATGATAAATGTAAGACTCACGGAACTGAAGCTATGATATGTAAAAAAACAACACCACCTAGGACAACCATAACAACTACATCTACCTCAACAACACGCATGACAACCACAACAACCACGCCGACAACGACAAGTACCACAAGGCCACCGACAAGTACAACAACAACACCGACAACTACCACGACAACACCGACAACAACCACGACAACACCGACAACTACCACAACGACACCGACAACTACCACAACGACACCGACAACTACCACAACGACACCGACAACTACCACTGTGTCACCGACAACCACAATGGCACCTACAACAACCACGACAACACCGGAAACAACCACAACAACACTAGAAACAACCACAACAACACTGGTAACAACCACAACAACACCAGAAAGTACCACAACAACAGTGGAAACAACAATAACAACACCAGAAACTACCACAACAACAGTGGAAACAACAATAACAACACCAGAAACTACCACAACAACAGTGGAAACAACAGTAACAACACCAGAAACTACCACAACAACACTGGAAACAACCACAACAACACCAACACCAACCACGACAACACCAGAAACTACCACAACAACACTGGAAACAACCACAACAACACCAACACCAACACACAACACCAGAAACTACCACAACAACACTGGAAACAACCACAACAACACTGGAAACAACCACAACAACACCGGAAACAACCACAACAACACCGGAAACAACCACAACAACACTAGAAACAACCACAACAACACCAGAAAGTACCACAACAACAGTGGAAACAACAATAACAACACCAGAAACTACCACAACAACAGTGGAAACAACAATAACAACACCAGAAACTACCACAACAACAGTGGAAACAACAATAACAACACCCGAAACTACCACAACAACACTGGAAACAACCACAACAACACCAACACCAACCACGAAAACACCAGAAACTACCACAACAACACTGGAAACAACCACAACAACACCAACACCAACCACGACAACACCAGAAACTACCACAACAACACTGGAAACAACCACAACAACACCGGAAACAACCACAACAACACCGGAAACAACAACAACAACACTGGAAACAACCACAACAACACCAGAAAGTACCACAACAACAGTGGAAACAACAATAACAACACCAGAAACTACCACAACAACAGTGGAAACAACAATAACAACACCAGAAACTACCACAACAACAGTGGAAACAACAATAACAACACCAGAAACTACCACAACAACATGGAAACAACACAACAACACCAACACAACCACGACAACACCAGAATACCACAACAACACTGGAAACAACCACAACAACACCAACACCAACCACGACAACACCAGAAACTACCACAACAACACTGGAAACAACCACAAACAGCACCGGAAACAACCACAAGAACACTAGAAACAACCACAACAACACTGGAAACAACCACAACAACACCAGAAAGTACCACAACAACAGTGGAAACAACAATAACAACACCAGAAACTACCACAATAACAGTGGAAACAACAATAACAACACCGGAAACTACCACAACAACAGTGGAAACAACAATAACAACACCAGAAACTACCACAACAACACTGGAAACAACCACAACAACACCAACACCAACCACGACAACACCAGAAACTACCACAACAACACTGGAAACAACCACAACAACACCAACACCAACCACGACAACACCGGAAACAACCACAACAACACTAGAAACAACCACAACAACACTGGAAACAACCACAACAACACCAGAAAGTACCACAACAACAGTGGAAACAACAATAACAACACCAGAAACTACCACAACAACAGTGGAAACAACAATAACAACACCAGAAACTACCACAACAACAGTGGAAACAACAATAACAACACCAGAAACTACCACAACAACACTGGAACAACCACAACAACACCAACACCAACCACGACGACACCAGAAACTGCCACAACAACACTGGAAACAACCACAACTACACCGGAAACAACCACAATGACACCGGAAACAACCACAACGACACCAGAAACAACCACGACACCAGAAACAACCACAACGACACCAGAAACAACACGACACCAGAAACAACCACAACGACACCAGAAACCACGACACCAGAACCAACTACAACAGAACCGGAAACAACCACAATAACACCGGAAACAACCATGACAACACCGGAAACAACCATGACAACGGAAGTCACCACGACACCGGATACAACCACAACAACATCTATGACAACCACGACGAAACCTACAACAACAACCACTACTACAACCACAATAACCACTACTACACAAACAACAATGACATCTGCAATAACAACCTCTACACCAAATACAACTTTACCACTGAGCAAAATACCTCTTCAGTTTTCTCTTCAAGGTATGTTTTGAACTTTTGTAAAGTATGCTTCAAAACTATTCTGTTATGTTTGATTAAATTAATACTGTAAATACATTTCAGTTGATAGTTCAGCACCATCTTGCATTGAGGGTGAATATCTACCACAGTTTCTCCACCCAACGCCTCATCATGGAGAACACCTGAAGGCTCATGTAAATCATGAGCTTGAGATCAGAGTGAAAGCTTTTGCTTATTTTTCAAGGTATTAAGAATTTTTTATTTAAATATTCATACTTTTTATTATAAAAATACTTTAATAAAGTTAGGCACTGTTTTTTAACTTAACTGAATTTGGAATAGCATGTAAGCATACTACCCTTACATATTTCTGCCATGCTTATACTATTTCTGCCAGATATAAATGTAAGACAGAAATATTAAGACTAGTAGGCTAGTATTATATTTCAAATTCAGCCATGGTTATACCATCACATACTCTATTGAGTAGGTACTTATTTTGAACAAGTAACTATTTCACGAATACTAAAAAGTACTTTCTATATAGTAAGAATGTGGGAACTAATATGAATGTAATTCAGACATACTACATCCGCCATTCTGTCATTATCATGTGACCTACCAGTGTCAGTTATTTAGCTTCACTGCCATTAACAAATCCTATCCCATGACCTTGTGGGATAGTGTCCATCATATGCACGCTTCAGAATTTCGCCGGAAGTAGTATGTCATCCTGGTACTTTTTCCCTACTCTTTTATGAGTGCTGTGAATTCTGACATACTTTTTTTTGCCTCATAATGTATTTTTAATTATTGATAGTAGGGAACAGCAGTGGTTCCTGGCAGTATATTTAGGTAGGGAAGATTCTGGGTCTTAGCACTAGTTTATGATAACATTTTTGTATGCTTTATATTCTAATAACTGAACACAATAGACACACTTTTGACATAATTCTACCGCCTTGCGTTATTCAGCCTGAGGGTGGCGCTCTAATGATGATTGATAGAATTTGGTAAACACGACAAATTATTTTTTTAGTATTTATTGCCTCCGAATATTGTTTCAGAATGTTGCAAGTATTGGAATTCCAGAGAGGAAAACATAATCATGTCCTCAGAACAAACTAAACAAACACAACAGATTTACTGTTGGCCTATATAAAGGCTATTCACGTGAGCATGTTTAAACTAAAGGATTTATACTTTCATTAATCTTCTCATATCTTATTTGTGCATCCTCGTTTCCTTTCCTTGCTTCCTTTCCTCGCGTCTCAGCTCCACCCCCCTGTAGGATGAGGGAAGGCTGCAGGGAAAGAAAATGAGGTCTAAGGGATCGAAGGAAAACTTATTTGTAAAGTGGAATATTCTTGATCACTCGAGCGTCACTTCAAAGCATCATCAGCTGTGCTTAAAGGATCTGCCCTTATGTTGTTAAAGTTTGGTTATTTAAGAAATTAATAAGTAATAAAGATAAAGCAATATGCCCTGTTGACATATGTGTGATATACAGTTTATTATTTAAACTGCAAAGGTAAAGCATAACTTAAAATGATTGTGACAGATGTGAAGGGGGAGGAGAATTTATACGTGCATATGATACACCTGTTTATATGATACACGGTAGTTTTAAAGGTACACAGACAAACTCTACGATGAATAGTCAGTGTAGAATTTTGAAATATGGTTGTGCGCTTCTAAAGTTGTTCATCTTGCAATGTTTTTTTTTTTGTGGTTTTTGCTATCTAGAATCACTGATGTCATCATTAGTGGACCTCTGAACAGCACAAAGTACAAAACTACAAATGGGGAATATGTGATTAACTGGACACCAACTGCAGAGAACAATGGCCAACACTTTCCATTTTGCTTCATTGCAGAAGGACAAAATGGGTATGTTTTATTGAGCAAAAGTAATTTTTATTTTTTTTAACGCATTTTAACATAATGTTGTTATTGTTAATAAAAAAATCTTTGTTTTAAGGTCTGATATTTATCACTCTGAGATGAGGTGCGTTGTTGCAAAGGTGGATTCTGAAGGTATAAAGCAGACCCAAATGATAATTCCGCAAGATGAATGACTTAAATAAGTTACCTAATTTATGAATAAAAATGTAGTTCATTTTGATTTCTGTACAATCATTTAATTTATTGCATTTTGGGGCTTTTAGTCCATGTCTATTGCCTTTAAAGCATCTATATGCTGGTGTACTCTTAAAGGTGAACAAAATTAACCTTAAGCAGATATACTGTATATTATATTTTCTGGAAAAGCAGAACACTAGTATTGATAACTCATCTTGCACTACATATTTGTCCCCACAAGAGGTTGTTTGTTTTTCATAGAAATTTCCTTTTCTGAAGAAATGTTATTCATGCCTATGATTATTAATGTTATTTTTAGGACCCGTGGCACATGTAACCTGCACACAAAATTCAATGTCAGTGACAATTGAGAAATCCTCCATCGAAAGACTCCATGGTGGCCATTTTAGACTAATAGATCCTTCTTGTCAGGTTCACTCCAATGGTACTTACATTTTCGCCAACACACTTCTAAATGAATGTGGCACATATTTTGAGGTGAGATGCCCTAGCAAATCAACATTTACAATCAGATCTTGTGAATTCCAGAGCTTAACTATTTCAAAACGTCTGTTTCTTTGAAGGAGAACAATAATGAACTCATCTTCAAGAATACACTCAGTACATTCGATGATCCCAAGGACATTATAACCAGGAAGAATCTGCTAGAAATTGAAATCATGTGCAAGTACCAAAAAAGGACAAACCTTACAATGGAGTTTGATACTCACAGAGAGTCACGCATCTTCTCAGAAAGGGGTTTTGGCACATTCCACTATGAGTTTGAGTTTTATGCTTCAGACAATTTCAACAACAGAATGGATCCAAAATCGTACCCGCTTGAGTACAGTGTGGGAGATAAGATATACATGCAGATTGAACCTGTCACTCCAGTCCAAAACACTGAGGTCTTCCTTGAGTCGTGTGTGGCTACACCTTACGATAATCACAACTACCCCATTTTTTATCCCATCATCACCAATGGGTGAGATTCTACAAGCTCCTGAACATTTACACATTCAATCCATGCATATGTGACACAATATGCTTCTCTTTTAAGTTTGTCACACAAATGAATCAAGTGTTTTTTTCTTATTTTAGATGCAAAATGGATGAAACGGTTCAGATTTTTTCAAGCCACAAACCATATGTCCAGTTTGAAATGGAGGCGTTCAAATTCATTGGGCTCCATGAACAGGTTAGAGTGACATTTAGTCCCAAATATGTATGTGAGTGGAATGAATGAAATTTAAGTTGAAATTACTTAAATATACAAGTAGATTTTTGTGAAATTTAAGTGGAATTTAAGGCAGCAACTTTTTTTTAAAGTTTATACTGATATTTTTAGACTTCTATATATGTCAGTTTAATGCAATTTAAGTTGAAATGACTTAAATATCCAAGTAGATCCAAAGTTTTTGACAGTATGTATATATATTATATATATTATTTTACCATTATAATGTCTTTATACTGTCCCTTTTGATCAATTTAATGCATCCTTGTTGAATAAAAGTATCTCTTAAAAATATATATATTGCTAACCCCAATTTTAAATGTAGATTCATTCATTCATTAACATCTTGGCACAATATATACATATATTACAATTGCAAGGGTGATTAGTAACTTTTAGAAATTTTGAATAGAGGGAGAGATTTTAGTTTTACAGTATATGTAATGGAATATACATTTTACAAAAAATCTTTAGTAACCTTTGTGTTCATTGTCATTCATTTTCAAAGAATTTTTTTTTTGATTGATTTTTTAAATATTTTAAAAATGTTTCATCTTTAATTGTGACAGTTAATGATCTAGTAACACTGTGTTTAATGTGGTGAATTCTTGAAGTCATGCAGTTGCATTATGGGCCCTTTACATGTTTCTTAAGCAATTTGTAGCAAGAAAAAATGGACAAGTGACATAAAATAGAAATATATGTGTTTAACTCTTTTTTTTTTGCATCTGTCACTGTCTCTTGCCTTTTTGTCTTCCTCTCTTCTTGCTCTTCTCTAGGTGTACATCAGCTGCTCAATCATCATATGTGAGGCAAACAATGCCAACACCCGCTGCTCTCAGGGTTGCACCAACAGCACAACTGGTCCACCATTCCACCACCTACTAAAAAGAGAGGCTCCCATCCAGACCGGCAGCCACATCATTTCCCAGGGGCCCCTGCGGCTGAAGAGGAGCAGTGCATCACGTAAGCAGTGCATCTTCATACAGCTTGTGCATCAGATGATTGTATACTAAAGAAATGGTGTTAATTGTTACAACCTTTACTCACATTTCAGTGCGCCAAGGTCTGAATCCAAACTTTGTTATGGTCGCTATCGGTCTCTTGGCAGCAGTTGCCATGGTGTGTGGATTGATTGCCTACAGATCCAGGGGAACAAGTATCAAATACCCACCCGTGTCATCACATGAGTTTTGAACATGCCCGCTGGTTTCAGTTTTTTTGGGGGTTTTATTTTTCAAAGCATGATGCTCTAGTTTTCTTGTGAAAACGGAGAACTTACAAGATTGTTGGTGCGCTAACAAAAATCTGTGATGAAAATATTTGGTAAAAGGGCTTTTCTTTCATTTGTATTATTTTAGTCATGTGAAAATAATGTGACTAAATCTGATTGGGAATACATCAGCTTGAACCAAATGTTGAAATGAAATGAAATATGTGTTCAAAACAGAACTAGAGATGTGGTGGTTTCTGTCACTATATGGTTGCCATGGTTTTTTTTTTCAGTGGTATTCTGTGGTGGTTTAAAACATTATTTTATCATTTACTCATTTCATTTCAAATCCATATAACTTTTTTTTCTTCTTTTTATTTTTATATACATGAAAGTCAGTCCAGTTTGGAATGAAATGAGTGTGAGAAAATTATGACAGAATTACATTTACAATTACATTGTGAAAATATCCCTTTAAAGTTGGTTGCTTACTGGCCAATCAAGTACTGGCATATTAGCTTAGTAAGTTTGATTATTTTTTGTGATTTAGTCCCACCTGTCTAATTCTCAACCAATTCATTACTAAAAGTGCTCACATAATTCTCTATGGGTTTATTCGCACAAAATTAGAATGTTTTAGTTTTATATGTTGATAAATAACACTTTTCATTTCTATGTATTATGTTAGTGCATACAAATTACTTAATTCTTCATGAAAACCGTGAAATTCTTGTTAATTTGACTGTACTGCATTATACTTCCTGCATTAAAAATTATGAATCATCATGGCTATTTTGTTGAAATTGTGGTTATTCTGAATCACCCTTTTAAGCCATTTCAGAGTAAACATCTTGTAAAAAGTTAGTTATTATTTTTGGCTATATGGCCCTGCTATAATATTATAGGCAAACACCTCTAATATGTGCACTAACACAGTGACCAAGACTAGTCTCACATTGTCAGACTTGCAATAAATAATCAATTGATTCAAATAATAGTGCAAGTCTCAATGAAAGGTTACAGAGACAAAGCCAAAATAATATATTATCAAAACATATCATCAAAACATATCAAAATAACCTCCCAAACACAAGAAGACTTTCAAGGGCATGAGTTTGTGGTCAAAATTGTCAGTTAGATGACGCCTTGGGGTGAGAACGCGTTGGTCTACCACACATCCATACATATATTCTGATCAGCCTTGTAAATTACACACAATAGCTTTCCAAAGAGAAAATGTTGAGTCAAATGAAATGTCTTATATATGCCATTTAATTTCATTCAAGACATTTCATTATATATAAATATTTAATTTTTAATATATAATATTTAAATATATATATATATTTGTTACTCTACATTGCATGCAATTTAAAAAAAATACATTTATTTTTTTTCTTTGTGCTGGCACTTGCACCAAGATATACATTCTTCACTACTTGTGTAATAAACAATTTCTACATGTTCAACAATTGTTCATTTCAGTAAACCTGAATTCAACATTATCCAAACAATTTAGTTTCCACTAGAATAATAAAATAAATCAATCTTCATGAAAATCCACTGTGGTGATTATAAGTGATCTGTGGTGGTTAGTTATTATTATAAATACCAATTATTTCAACGCGTTCTCACCCCAAGGCATCATCTAACTGACAATTTTGACCATGCTTCAATCTCCGACGCTTTAGGTACCCTTTAGCGTCAGTTAGTTGACGCGATCCTAGGGCGTCATCTAACTGACGCTTTACCTTTAGCGTCAGTTAGAGGACGCGGGTAGGTTTAGGCTGGGGTAGGAGGGCGTCATCTAACTGACGCTAAGGGTAAAGCGTCAGTTACATGACGCCCTAGGATCGCGTCATCTAACTGACGCTAAAGGGTACCTAAAGCGTCGGATATTGAAGCATGGTCAAAATGATTCCCAAGGCGTCAGTTACATGACGCCTTGGGGTGAGAACGGGCTGATTATTTGGTGTTTTAGCCATGATTTCACTGTTGTCTGACCTTATTGTGCAGTTTAAACATTTTAAAAGTCTGTGTTTCACAAACAGAGTAGGCTACTTGTGATCAATGTCACCCATCAAGACTATCGGAAGTGTTTAATTGAAAGAGAAGCTAAAACATTATGTATCACATGTGCAAACTGTCATGTATAAGGTATCAACAACAAACTGTACTTGTTGAATTACAGTGGCTTGCTGTGAAATTTCCCCGGAATGTTTATTTTGAGTTCCGCTAGAGAGAACAAATCATAAAGTGGCGTTTTATGCAAGTTTTATGCATTGGTATTAAAAGGTACCTATTATGGAATTTAAACTGTTCCTAATATTGTTCTGGGAGTCCCCAACAACAGTTTTACAAGCATGAAATGACAAAAAACACTTTTGTTGTCTTATAATATGCATTTATTTTTACCTGATTTGCTCACCGACTCCCATATGAATCGTTTAGCGAGTCATTTTTCCAAACCCCGCCTTTGCGTGACGCTAATCTGCGGTGATATGTTAGCTTCCATAGCCCAAAGGAGTGACACCGAGCCGACGGGGTGTCATTGGTTGTTGCGTTAAATCTTACCCAGATACAATAGTGCTATTTTCTGATTGGCTAACAACACCAGACGAACAACACCAGAGGAGACGCGCTTGATTCCTGCCGGTTCCACAATGAGAGAGGTGCGGCCAGAGTTTTGGGCGCTGCGGCATATTAAATATATTACAACTAGTTTTTCAGCGTGAGAAATACAATGTGTGGCGGGAGAGCGTGACAAAAGACCGAAATGAGTGACTGTCACGCTCAATGCGTGACACTTGAGAGCCCTGCCACTTCACATATTTCAATACAACTGACATTGAAGACCTAAGCTGCGCTGTGCGTACACAACACACAAAATAATTATTGAGCATCATACATAAAACATAAAAGCAACAATTAATATTAATAATACTTACAGGTTGTGATTCGGAGAAGGAAGCTGATCCAAATAAACTCGGTAATGAACCTTCCTTCAGTATCAGCCGGCTCGCAAATCCATACTTTATAGCATTTAGGTTTGTGAAGCAATCATCTTCAAAATGACGCGAACACAGAACAAGGTTCGGCTACTTCTGTGGTATAGTTGTATATATGAACTGTAGCCACTGTCTTCAAATGCTCCTCACTGGGCAGATGAAAAAAGTTTGCTTTTGCGTCGCACTTCAAAACACAGCGTCTCGTCGACATGATGTTAGTTTTCCCTAGCGTCTCCGAACGCAAGAAGTGGGCGTCTTATTCTTATTCTTATTCAAATATCTTATTCAAATAACTTGTCAAGTTGACGTCAACTAGACAAAGGAAAAGCATTGTTCGTCGAACGATTCATATCAGCGACTCAAGAGTCGACTCTTACTTTTGAGAGACAATAACTTTGTATACGGTAAACTTTCATGTTTAAAACTTAGCAGCATGTTTTAGTTCACTTAGATCTATGTTACACACTACATGAAGGGCAATTTTCAAAAATCCATAATAGGTACCCTTTAAATAACAATTTACAATAAGGTTTAATTTCTTAAAGGGATACTTCACCTCTGGGAAGATGAATGTGTATTTAATATTGGTCATTTATATAGTAGAAATGTAAAATTATTTTTGAAATTGAAGCATTCTAGACTGAGAAAAGGCAGAAAATTTATTTTTTACTCATGTGGCTGAAAGACAACAACTCCCAGAATGCACTTGCTTTGCTGCCCTTACGAGGCCACTCCCAAATCACGCCTACCGGTTACAGGCGGCAGAATCCGAAAAATGGATACAACTAGGCTTGCTTTGATACATCGTGAGTTATTTTATAAATTTCCATC
Source organism: Chrosomus eos (assembly GCA_036326025.1). NCBI lineage: Eukaryota > Metazoa > Chordata > Actinopteri > Cypriniformes > Leuciscidae > Chrosomus > Chrosomus eos. Next base: position 31,983,438 of record CM070824.1, on the reverse strand, counting down.
GAAATGGTGCTGAATTGCGTTGTACCGGGATGTACTAGACTAATGTATATAACACAACTTACACTTTCACATTAAAAATATGATGCAAGGCATGACCATATCAACAGAGTAGCTTAGTAGCTCTGCATATGAACTGTTTTCCTCCTATTGAAATCACTATTTCTCTAAGCTAATACATTCTCTTGGCTAATACAAACTCTAGTAACACTAAAGGTTTATAAAAATAACCAATAGCCAATGGGAGTTATAACTTTTAATAAAAAAAAAAACACAAAGTTATGTGGATTCAGCGATCTCCTCCAGAAGAAAATGGCATCGCTGAGATTCGTGACAGAAATATAATAGGACTCTATACCTGTTTCCATCGGCGCACAGCGAGAGCACTGACACCGCCGGTCCCCCCCAGCTCGAGTCTGGCCGGGCTCAGGTCTCGCTCCGGCCGGGCTCAGGTCTCCCTCCGGCCGCCTCTTGTTCCTCCATCTCCCGCGACTGTTCATCGCTATAGTGTGGCTCGTACAGGTCGCCGCGAGCATCAGATTCTCGCAACAGATCTTCGAAATCCCCTTCTGCCATTTCAACTTCAAAACTATCTTCCGCCATCGTGATTAGCCTACTATACAAACTTTTTACACAGACCAAGAGGCAAGAGCCTGTTAGCTTAGCTTCTACAGAAAAATGGCTGACAATATCTTTACATTCTGTGAGTGAGATCCCGCCCCATATGGGCGTGGTGAAAACATGCGGAACACTGGCTGTAGTCTTTAGCCTCTGGCACAAAAATCCTCCGATGACGCAAAATGACGATTTTTGCGTCATCGGAGGATTTTTTCCAGACTAAAAATAAATTTTTCTCTCATATCAGGGGGATATGAGAGGGGGGGGGGGGGGGGGGAAGCACGGTAATTCGAAAATACTACTGGTTTTCTACTAATACAAAGCTTAATGCTAAATCCTGAAGTAACCCTTTAACATTAGTTAATGCATTAAGGTATCATAAATGACAATGAGCAATCATTTTGCAGCATTTATTATCTTGGTTAATATTAATTTCTACCATTACAGTTTTAAACATTTCAAGTTAAACAAATTAATATATCATAGTATTATGACTGAAAGGTAATTAACAATCAACTATAGAATCTTTAAAGTATAAATAATGATGTGAGAAAAAAGTGTGACTAGTCTTAAAATAAAACATACAAAAATAATAACTTTAATATTGTAATAATATTGTTCTAAATATGGATAAGTTTACGCCTGACTTCTTGACTGGAGTGAAGAATTTACTAAATAACTGGGTTGTTTCCGTGTGTAGTTCTTCACTCACCACCAGAAATTGTTTAACTAGGCGTCATTCACCCAGCATCATGGCTTTTTTAATTAATTACATTTTTGTCATTCTTTTCAGAATAAACACACCTGCTTTCTATGTAAAACTGACATCATTTAGACTGTCAAATGAATTGTTGCTGCTAACCTGACAAATGCAGTTCTTCATTAAAGGCACATTGTTGCAGCCTTTTAGAAATTTTACACATCAGGTGGGCAGTGAATGGATTGTGGCAGTCTATGAGCACATGACATTCAAGGCTTTAACCTTGAGAACAGAAAAAGTAACAACAACACAAGTGCTATGTGCAACTGACGTGTAATATACCCAAATATAGTGAATGAGAACGAGACACAGGCATGTCCAGGTTAAGGAGTGAGGGAAGAAGCTCCAAATAAGCCTCTCAGTTTTTGTCCTCAGACTACGGAAGCGCTTACCAGATGGCACCAGGCTAAACAGACAGTTATCAGGGTGGTTGGAGTCCTTGATGACTTTAACAGCTCCATTTCTACATCGTCTGAGATTGATGTTATGCAGAGAGGGGAGAGCAGACCCTGTGATGTACTCAGCTAAACGCACTACTCTCTGCAGAGCTTTACAGTCCTTATTAGTGCAGTTACCGCACCGAAATACATTGAGTTAGTTCGCTTTCTAAATTGTCGCTGTTCTAATTGTATGTAGCACACCCACCAAACTGTCAGCATTTAATTGCTCTGAAGAAATCTAACACATAGCATATATTGACAAACATATTTGTTGAATTACAGTGGGTGCCAAGAAATGTCTCCGGAAACTTCTAGAGGAAGCAAATCATAAAGTGGAGCCACATGCTATAGCGTGTCAGATTTCTTCAGAGCAATTAAAGGGTACCTATTATGGAATTTTGAAAATTACCTTTCATGTAGAGTGTAACACAGATCATGATCGAAGTGAACAGATCGAAGTAAACGAAAACATCCTGCAAAGTTTTAAATATGAAAGTTCACCGTATACAAAGTTATTGTCTCTTAAAAGTAAGAGATATGAATCGATAGACGAACGATGCTTTTTCTCTAGATTTATGACGTCAAGAAGCAAAATTATCAAATTGGCCGCACCCACTCAATGCGCATGCCGTGCAGAGCTGCTTTTCTAACTCCAAAAAGTGAACTAAAAGTATAATAAAATTAGTGAAATTTGACAAGATCATGGCGACGACGAGACGCTGTTCCGGAGTGCGAATCAAAAGCGACCTTTTTTCACTGTCCAGGGCCGAGCATGTGAATGATCAGTGGCTAGAGTTTATATTTACAAGTATACCACACAAGTATAGCCCAACCTTGAGCTGTGTTCGCCTCATTTTAATGAAGATCGCTTTACAAACATAAATGCTTTCAAGTGTGGATTCGCGAGCCGGTTGATAGCCTACTGAACGAAGGTTCAGTACCAGTTTTATATGGATCGGCTTCATCCTCCGAATCACAACCTGTAAGTATTATTAATAATTGTTGCTTGTGTTTTGTAGCATGCTCAATAAGTATATGTGTGTGTGTGTGTGTGTGTGTGTGTGTGTGTGTGTGTGTGTGTGTGTGTGTGTGTGGTGTGTGTGTGTGTTGAGTACGTTACGCTCAGCGCAGCTTCTAGGTCTCCAATGTCATTTTTTTTTTTATATGTGAAATGTTTGTCGTTTTTATTGGAGTTGTCATAAAGAATAGAGCGTCTTGTAGTAGTACTGCAGTGCTTTATCAATATGTTTAAGCGTTGGGCTAATGCAAACAATAACTGACATGGTCATCTGACCAATCACCGCAGATTAGCGTCACGCAAAGGAGGGGTTTGAAAAATAAGTCGAAAACCGAATCATTAGGGAGTCGGTGAGCAAATCAGGTAAAAATAAATGCATATTATAAGACAACAAAAGTGTTTTTTGTCATTGCATGCGTGTAAAACTGTTGTTGGTGACTCCCAGAACAGTATTAGGAACATTTTAAATGCCATAATAGGTGCCCTTTAAATGCTGACAGTTTGGTGGGTGTGCTACATACTAATAGAACAGCGACAATAGAAAGAGAACTAACTCAATGTATTTTGGTGCAGTATTTCGGTGCAGTAACTGCACTAATAAGGACTGTAAAGCTCTGCAGAGAGTAGTGCGTTTGGCTGAGTACATCAGGTCTGCTCTGAATGTCTAAAGTCCCCCATACAGAAATGTAATATATGGCCATATATGTACTTATATTTTAAATAGCATGACATATATCTATACATATATTTGACTTATCTGAGAACACAATATATGCCTGCAACATATGAACATTTATGTGTCCAAACATGGGAAAAAATATTTGAGTTCATCCATATGAGTTATACCATACAGGGGTTGGACAATGAAACTGAAACACCTGGTTTTAGACCACAATAATTTATTAGTATGGTGTAGGGCCTCCTTTTGCGGCCAATACAGCGTCAATTCGTCTTGGGAATGACATATACAAGTCCTGCACAGTGGTCAGAGGGATTTTAAGCCATTCTTCTTGCAGGATATTTGCCAGGTCACGACGTGATGCTGGTGGAGGAAAATGTTTCCTGACTCGCTCCTCCAAAACACCCCAAAGTGGCTCAATAATATTTAGATCTGGTGACTGTGCAGGCCATGGGAGATGTTCAACTTCCCTTTCATGTTCATCAAACCAATCTTTCACCAGTCTTGCTGTGTGTATTGGTGCATTGTCATCCTGATACACGGCACAAAACTATGCTCTTACCCTGCTAATTGGACCTTCACAGTCTGCTCTTATTGGTTCAATGTGCAATTAATGAAGATTGGCCACCAGGCTGGTCCAATTTAGCCATGAAACCTCCCACACTAAAATGAGAGGCGTTTCAGTTTCATTGTCCAACCTCTGTATATCTGCATATATTACAGTATAGTATTGCTTTCTCGCATATAGACAAAATTAAGTATAAATATGTGACATACATATTTGTTTTCCACATATTTAATACATGTATGTGTCACCAGCACAGGTCAGGGCAGGCACCAGATGACCAGCCTCGCCCCTCAACCGTGCACCACCGTGGGGAGCCGACACCGCAAGAACACAAGCAGACAGAATGGGGTTTAATAAGAACAGATTCTTTATTGAATTAAAAAGTCTATAGGGGCAACATTCGTTCTGTTGGCCACGGGACTCTATAGAGAGGCCTCTTCACCGCAGGACTCAAGTGGAGCCGAGCGGGAGTCAGAGTTCCATCACCGCAGTCAGATCCCTGCAAAGTTCGGTGCGGGCGGAAGTGAACGAGGATTCTGATGGCGGGAGGGGTCAGTACTAAACCCGCTTAGCTGCCCACTCACAGGGCTCAGGCAGAGAGGATGATGGTATTTCACCAGCGCAGCTGCACACTCACAGGGCTGGGGCGGATAAGATGAGAAGTATTTCACCAGTGTAGCTGTAGACTCACAGGGCTCAGACAGAGAGAATGGTAGTATTTCTCCAGCGTAGCTGCACACTCACAGGCTCAGACAGAGGTTGATAGTAATTCACCAGCGTAGCTGCACACTCACAGGGCTCAGACAGAGGTGGATAGTATTTCACCAGCGCAGCTGCACTCACAGGGCTCAGACAGAGAGGATAATTATATTTCACCAGCGTAGCTGTATACTCACAGGACTCAGACGGAGGATGATAGTATTCCACCAGCGTAGCTGCACTCACAGGGCTCAGACAGAGAGGATGATAGTTTTTCACCAGCGTAGCTGCAGACTCACAGGGCTCAGACAGAGAGGATAATTGTATTCCACCAGCGTAGCTGTACTCACAGGGCTCAAACAGAGAGGATGATAGTTTTTCACCAGCGTAGCTGCAGACTCACAGGGCTCAGACAGAGAGGATAATTGTATTTCACCAGCGTAGCTGTATACTCACAGGACTCAGACGGAGGATGATAGTATTCCACCAGCGTAGCTGTACTCACAGGGCTCAGACAGAGGATGATAGTTTTTCACCAGCGTAGCTGCACACTCACAGGGCTCAGACAGAGGTGGATAGTATTTCACCAGCGTAGCTGCACTCACAGGGCTCAGACAGAGGTGGATAGTATTTCACCAGCGTAGCTGCACTCACAGGGCTCAGACAGAGAGGATAATTATCTTTCACCAGCGTAGCTGTATACTCACAGGACTCAGACGGAGGATGATAGTATTCCACCAGCGTAGCTGTACTCACAGGGCTCAGACAGAGAGGATGATAGTTTTTCACCAGCGTAGCAGCAGACTCACAGGGCTCAGACAGAGAGAATGATAGTATTTCTCCAGCGTAGCTGCACACTCACAGGGCTCAGACAGAGAGAATGAGAAGTATTGCACCAGCGTAGCTGCACACTCACAGGGCTCAGACAGAGGTTGATAGTAATTCACCAGTGTAGCTGCATACTCACAGGGCTCAGACAGAGAGGATGATAGTATTCCACCAGCGTAGCTGTACTCACAGGGCTCAGACAGAGGATGATAGTTTTTCACCAGCGTAGCTGCACACTCACAGGGCTCAGAGGTGGATAGTATTTCACCAGCGTAGCTGCACTCACAGGGCTCAGACAGAGGTGGATAGTATTTCACCGGCGTAGCTGCACTCACAGGGTTCAGACAGAGAGGATAATTATGTTTCACCAGCGTAGCTGTATACTCACAGGACTCAGACGGAGGATGATAGTATTCCACCAGCGTAGCTGTACTCACAGGGCTCAGACAGAGAGGATGATAGTTTTTCACCAGCGTAGCTGCAGACTCACAGGGCTCAGACAGAGAGGATAATTGTATTTCACCAGCGTAGCTGTATACTCACAGGACTCAGACGGAGGATGATAGTATTCCACCAGCGTAGCTGTACTCACAGGGCTCAGACAGAGGATGATAGTTTTTCACCAGCGTAGCTGCACACTCACAGGGCTCAGACAGAGGTGGATAGTATTTCACCAGCGTAGCTGCACTCACAGGGCTCAGACAGAGAGGATGATAGTTTTTCACCAGCGTAGCTGCACACTCACAGGGCTCAGACAGAGGTGGATAGTATTTCACCAGCGTAGCTGTACTCACAGGGCTCAGACAGAGAGGATAATTATATTTCACCAGCGTAGCTGTATACTCACAGGACTCAGACGGAGGATGATAGTATTCCACCAGCGTAGCTGCAGACTCACAGGGCTCAGACAGAGAGGATGATAGTATTTCTCCAGCGTAGCTGCACACTCACAGGGCTCAGACAGAGAGAATGAGAAGTATTGCACCAGCGTAGCTGCGTACTCACAGGGCTCAGACAGAGGTTGATAGTATTTCACCAGCGTAGCTGCATACTCACAGGGCTCAGACAGAGAGGATGATAGTATTCCACCAGCGTAGCTGTACTCACAGGGCTCAGACAGAGAGGATGATAGTTTTTCACCGCTGCTTCACCACAAGGGATTCCTCTTCAAGAAGATACCAGAGGAGATCGGCACGTTGATGAAACAGGCCCACCACTGCCGCAGCAAACACCCCCGAACTCGTGTTCTGTTACAATCTTCACAAACAATCACACGTGAAAAGGGACACAGCAAACACTGCAAATCACTGCACTCACGAAATTAAGGCTCTAGCGTGGGGCTCGGTCCACCACCCGTGCTGTATATTCGATGGAGATCAGTGGTGAAGCATTAGGCACATCCAGAAAACAGCCAGTACGTCCGAGGCTTCCGTTTCTATGGTGTTTCTCCCAGACGCTTGCTGCACGAAACAATTGTACTATAATCCAGTTCCCAGTATCACTCATCTGTCTCAGCCGCCAAGTCTCCCTCCACTCTCCAACCGAACTCCCGCTGGTGTCACTTCCTTGCCCGGTTTCCGATCGTTCGTCACATCTGCTTCCTGAATCCCCTTTTTGGCCCAACACAATCAAACTGAAACCACTCCGTCCACAAGACTCGACGACCGTTAACTTCCTTCTCCCTGTCACTCCCCCTCCTCTAGAGCGATGTACTGCCTTTTTATCCTCCCTTCCGTCAGCGCGGGCTCCAATCACCACACCCCCGCACCGGTTTCTAATCACTGTTGACGAACTTCGCCATCGGCCACTATCGCCGAGCCCGGAAACTTTCCCAGGTTCCTCACCGGAAGCTTCTCCTCCCGGAAACTCTAGCTCCCATCAATGGTTCCGCCTCGAACGATTTGTCACCCGTGACATATGTAAACATACATGCATGTGATACTGATGCATTTTTAAAGCTGTGACATATGGTTATGGTACTTTGTGGATGTATTTGTCAAAAATGACAAAGAAAACACTGCATTATTGTATTAAAAATAGACACAAAATCTCCAACTATAGGCATTTAATTACAAGGTATTCAGATATATGATATGAAACAGTACATTTAAATAGTGGTGTTTGAGGTATTCAAACATTAAGTATCATCTTTTTAAACTATTCTAAACTATGGAAATAAGTACATATGCATGTATACATATATTTAACATTTATATGCATATACGGGAAAATATATGGCACTTAGGTCTACATGAAAACGGACATTTTTGCTATATTCTGTGTTTTATATATATGAATTTTGCATATATTCTCATATAGGCAGCAGACATACATGGGCACTGACATTAAATATGTAATTTACATATATTGACATATATTACATTTCTGTATGGGTGGACAATCGAAATACAGTGTTACCAAAAATTAATGAATAACGTGAGTAAAATAAAAGTAGTAATGACTGAAAATAAGGCAGAATAAACTGTTCTACATCGATATCAAGTTTACACATGACTCAAGTGCCTCAGGCAAACGTGGAGGTGTGAGTTTAAGAAATAGTAACTGCACAGTTTCTGACAGCATTATGTCTGAATTACTCACTCACCACCAAAAATCTAGTTTAACTAGGTGTCAATCACTGGTATCGCCTGCAGCATGCCTTTTTTTATTAAATTAAATAACTGTCATTTTTTCTGCATAAATAAACCTGCTTTTAAAACAACATTAACTGTACAAGGATAGGATCCTGTGGTTGATCTCAGTGGGCGTGCCGCGTGCACAGACCTCATCAGGCTCGGGCGGAAGGACCAAAAATGGCAACAAAAAAAGAGGAGTTCCTTGTTTTGTTTTTTATCCTTTATTTCGTTGGCATTCTATGAAAAGATGTTGATACAATTAAAATGTTTGCTAAAATTCATGTTAGTTAATAGTCTACATCAATAATAGCCTAAACAAATGAACCTTATTGTAATGTGTTACTATGAAATCAAAGATATAAATTCCTTACAAAAGACAAGAGTGCTTCAACACGGATTGTATGCCTTATCAAACAAATAGGTTTTTAATTTAGGAGCTTAGACCTTGCATGGTCATCACAGCTGTTGTCGGCTGATGGCGGGTGTGGTCGCAGCTCGGTTACTCTAATCTTAAAGTTTGAACATCCAGCAAATGTCTCATTTAAACAGTCTAATAACATAAATTTAAAAAATAAATTACGACAATTGTGAACAAGCAGTTCATGGGATTTTGTGGTATGAAAAAACATTATTAAATGCTTTTTTGGATATGGAGAGTAAGCGTTCACTATCACCTTCTTCAGGTGACGGATTCTCTATAAGATATATGATATAACCATATGATAGATAATAAAAATACCTTTAAAATGGTTTTAATAATAAATTATTAAAATCGGAAAATATTTAAGAAAGTTATGGAATTGTTTCATTCGGAAAATAGCGGTCATTTTTGTACCTAATTAAAACAATGAAAAACTGTGACCTCTTCCACTTGCCCAAACACTTCAAAATATCATAACTTCCTCATTTCTTGGTCTATTTGCATAATTTTGCACCTCAGTGTAGGTAATTAAAAGCCCCAAAAAGATGACCTCTTTTTAAAAGGTATATATAAAAATGGCATTATTTCGAATTAACCACTAATTAATGAAACCTAGAGCATCAATCCACGCATATCTTTCAAATCAAATCTTTTTTTTTTTTTTTTTGCTTTCCACATGAAATCCAAATCCTCTCAAATAAAAGCTATATTCACATATGTATTGTATTAAACAGACAGTTGGCATTGCCACATGAATTTCATTGTTTCTTTAGTATTTCTTAATTGACTAAGTGCTGGCGAGCAATTTAAATAGTCAAATATTATTAATACATCTTAAACTACAACTACAAAGCAATTTTACTTCTGCTTACATATTAGGTTAGATAGTGATTAGTTTACATGACAAGATCTAAAGAGACAGGGTTTTCGTCAAAAAATACAAACTTTTATTTTAATTCTGGCTCAAAATCAGACAATTCTGTCAACAAAACGATTACTAAAATAGTTGACGATTATTTTAATAATTGATTAGTCGTCAATTAATCGTTTCAGCTCTAGGATAATGTTAGATCTTGGCATATAAAGTCTGCTGCTAATTCATACACCGACACTTCAAACTCTACAGCATCATCATACGATTCATTCTCACCCCAATAGGAAATTACATTTAGTTCCTTTTTTCTTTTTTTAGTTTCTCGACACGTCCTGAGTAAACAGTCTTCTCCCCAGAATCACTATCAAACCATACATGACAAATATTACGGCCCACTAAAGCACCAGAGAGAATATCAGTCACAGCAGAAATGGAGTTTTATTTAAACTCAGGAAACTCACTCTCGATCAGGGACACATCTAAGATCTAACACTTTAAGTTTGTTTTCAATAGCTTTTCGCTCCCTTTGATCCTTCTTTTGACGCTTCAGGGCAGCCCTTCGTGATAATTCATGCCTCATCTCCACATGACTTTGCCGATTACTTTGTCTTTTCTTTCTAGCCATACCTACTGCCCATTAGATGATCTTTTCCTTTTTAGGATATTTCAGTTCATCGAGGTACTCAACTAGATGTTTTTTTAGCCCTCATCTTAGATGACATGAAGCATAGGGTGGCATTAGGAGCTCGGTGCTTGGCAGCACTAAACATACCCATAATTTATTCAGAGTAAATGTTGTGTGGCCTAGCTGTTTCTGTTTCTTTTCCTTAATTCATCAGTCACAACCAGTTCTAAATATCGTTTGTACTGTCTTTCTATGACAGCAGCTGTAGCAGAAAGACAGACAGACATCATACTGACAAAAGAATCTTTGTCCGATGGAAACTCTAGGAGTCTGGCTATTGTTGAGTCACACTTGTCAAGAGTGTCACCAAAAATCACGAGTCACGAGTGAGGACCCTGATTGGATCCTGTTGAGCTTCTTTGAGGGATGACAGAACATTTTTGACAATACTTATTCCTTCCAGGTGATCAACTTGCTTATCGGCAGAAGTGTAAAACTTCTTCATCCAAGGGCCTGATACAGGGCTCTCAAGTGGCACGCATTAAGAGTGACAGTCACTCATTTCGGTCTTTTGTCACGCCCTCCCGCCACACATTGTATTTCTCACGCTAATAAAACTATTTATAATATATTTAATATGCCGCAGCGCCCAAATTTTCTCTGGCCGCGCTGCTCTCACTAGAACCGACAGGGATCAAGCGCGAGACGCGCGTCTCCTGGAATTCGACCCTGCCACTTAGCAGCCAATAATAAATAAAAAAATTAGCCAATCAGAAAATAGCACTATTGTATCTGGGTAAGATTTAATGCAACAACCAATAAAAAAGGCATATCCTGGAATTGTTCACGTGATTCTGCACAACATCTTTCGAAAGTTTCGTTCACCCAGAGGAAACACTGGATCTTCAAAGTCACTCTTGCCTATCTTCAAAACTTGAGAGCCCTGCTGATAATAGTTTTCCATTCAAGCCGAGGACCTGGATTTCCAACTTGGCAGTTGGGTTAGTGAAGTCTTTGTGCAAGCCTGACAGCAATCCACCACATGACACTGTCCCAGTTCTCAAACAGTTCATAATGCTCTATGTATTGCCACCAGTGATGCCGGTAATGCCTTACTTAGTAACGCGTTACTCTAATTTGACCACTTTTTTCAGTAACGAGTAATCTAACGCGTTACTATTTCATAACCAGTAATCAGATTAAAGTTACTTATCCAAGTCACTGTGCGCTACTGTTTTCGTCATTTTCCTTGGTAAAAATATATATTTATTTCAAGTCACGTTTTCAGCATGAGGTTCACGTCACGTGTACGTACCACGCAGCGACACAAACGTAAACAACAATGGAGGGAGGAGAGAGATGCGCTTTTTCTAGCTGGAAATACAGTCACTATTTTGAGTTTGTGTCTGTCAGCTAAAGATGGCAACATTAAGGTCCGTTGTAAACTCTGTGCTGGTGGCGACAAAGTGTTATCTACCTACAGAAACACTTCGTCGAATTTGAAAAAACATTTGGAGTCGCAGCACCGCACAGTCAAACTTACAGATCAGATCAAGTCACGCACGCCGGGTGATGCGAAGCAGAGAGCAGGTGTAGGGTTGCCAACCGTTCCGTATAATACGGAATCGTTCCGTATTTGACACATAAAAGGCTTGTTCCGTATTGAACTGATACGGAACACACTTTGTTCCGTATTTTTGAAAATCTATTCGGTGTAAATCCATGACAGACACATACATTTAATATATCTTCACAGACAGACTATGAACGAAGACCCGCTGCTATAATGGCAAATTCGGGGACTTGGCGCCCCCTTGACGGGCTCTGACGTGTAATGACATGGAGTTGGCTCATTGGTCGGACGTCAGAGGCGCTCGCGCCATTGGATGCAGTTGCCGCAGCGCAGCCTATGAGCGAGCCAGATGCTCTGCAGCATAAGGCTTGTTTGAGATGAGCAAAATCTGCGCAGAATCGATCACCGGTGATCAGCGCGAGATGCATGCCGGTTAGAATTGTGTCCGAGAGCGGTCCGCCTTGCTCTGATGTCATGCAGACGTGTGTCAAAAAGCTCTCACGAGCGCAAGCCGCACGTGTCGGATTCTGCAGTCCCGCGCAGTTGCTCTCCACCGACTGCGCTGATCAAAAGCATGATGGGAAACGACTTGCTGACGACACAGCTTAATGGTGATTGGTTTAAACAACCGTGATGTATTGTTCTCTTTTAAAATGTTTGATTTTAAAACTCGGATATCATGTTTTGTATATGTTATGATGTGTGAATATTCCCAAACCCTCGGACAGTGCGATTTCTATGGGTTATGTTATTTTATTATAGGCCTATATAAAAAAAAAAACACATAGCCTATGTCTGTATTAAAGAAAAAATGATTGATAAACACTTATTTGGAATGGAATTAAATAACAAGTACTTTGGGTGTCTTGTTCATTATATTTCTTTTCATATAAAAGCAACAGAACTTAAATTACATCCAGTTTATTAGCAACAATGTGCACGAGCGTGAATCCCGTGAATCCCGCGATATCCGCCTTTGATCTCACAGGTGTCTAATCCACTGCGAGAAGAGAGATCTGTCCATCTTGCCTGCGCTTTTTTCACTCTTCCTCTCACTGCAGCCGCCTACTCTCGCCTACATTTCAGGCGAGGCAAGGCGCATCTCAAACGAGCCTATAGATATACACACGGCTGTGCAGCTGCAAATGCGTTTTACAGGCTTCAGTAAATCGAGTAAAATGAGACATTTGATTTGTAGCCTATGATAAGAAAAACTACTACATTAAAAATATATTTTTTTGCACTGGAAAGAACATTCTAGAAGTCCAATTCTATTAAATAAGTTTGCACAAGGCTACAGAAAACTGATGTTTATTTTTCTTCAAATGCAGTAAGCCGATGCGAATGTTAAATGTTATGTTGTATTTGTTTAAGTTAAAAATAAAACGTATTATGAACTAAACAAATACATGGTTCATTTTTGGCAAAATGATCATGATAGCTTTTATATATCTGAGTGGTAAAAGTCTTGTATATTGATTAAGCCTACTTTGCTATTAAAATTTTTGTGCAACTTATACAAATATATAAAAAATATATATAATGCAACTTTGCCTAATAAGTTGCATTATAATGTGCTATAAAATGTATGAATTTCAGGGGTTATTTTTAAAAATTTTCTTCCGTGGGGGCATGTTTTTCAAAGTAACTGTGGCAACACTGTTTGCCACATAGGTGAAAAAGTACATGGAGACGATTCCCGCGATAACGGGGTAACAAGCCACGGGGCAAATTGACATCAAGAAAAGTAGTGAAACCCTTTGGGTCTCCCTTCCCATCCTTATAACAAAGTTTGTTCATTTGGAGGACAATCAGGGCCATACAGTCTTTACCAAAGGTCTGTCATAACATTTGAAATGTTGCTGATAATAGATTTACGGCAGTCTTGGTAATCACAGAAATATAAAACTGAATAAACTTTAGCCAGTTCATCAATAGAACTTGTCACATGTTCAACATAGTCTTCCACAGTGGGTAACTGATCGATGGCTACTACAAAGCACTTTGTTTTAGTTGTAAGAATGCTATTTATATAAACACCTTCCTGTGTTGTTGCGTCAAATCCTAATGTAAGGTTCTCGGTAGTCATTGCCACTTTAGCGGTTTGTAGGTCCGATATCGCACCAAGCTCCCGGGCCATCTGCTCGACAGTATTCAGGGTTGCCAACTCTCACGCATCTTGCGTGACAGTCACGCATTCAGCCTCAATCTCACGCTCTCACGCTCAACAAAGAAATCTCACGCTAAATATGACATTCTTCTGTGCTGTATTTTTTTTTCACTCATGTGCACTAATTGACAGTTTTCACGCCACACATCTTTCTCACGCAGAGAAAAATCGCGAGTCAAAGAGAGGACACCAGTGGTGTAGTACGTGATACGCAGGTATAGGCCCACTAGAAAATGTCCAGGATTTCCGTATGCCCACTAGGAAATGTCAAACATCTCCGTATACCCACTTTAAAAAGCGTGAGGATTCGTAACAACATCGTTTTGTGAAAGAATTTTCATTCATAAATTCACCCCGCCGTGACGTCTGTGTTTGCAGCGATACGGATCGAATCGCGGAATCCAGCAACAAATGTAGGCTGACGGTAGAGATCCACTTGTCCGACATGACAGTCGCGTGGTGTCGCAACGCCTCCCCACATTTGTACTTTGATGGGCGTTCTTCAAGTTTACTGCTCTAAGCGTGGTTTTAAGCCAGCGGCCAGTCTAGAACAGAGGACCTGCGAGAGACTTCCCCCCGTCTCCATATGCTCTACTTCTATTGGATAGACACATCGCGTTTGGCGGATTCATTTGCATAAAGCTGGGCATCGGCCAGCTTTTGGACGCGCGACAATTTTCAAAATGAAGCGCCGCCTTCCCGGAATGCGTTGCGGGCGTGTTAAAGTCGCGTGACGTCACCCATAGGAAATAAGTGGAGTGCGGCGCGACTGAAGTGTCGCACAGAAAAGTGGATCTCTACCGTTAGGCCTGGGACACACTGGTTGCGTGGCGTGCCCGTCTCAGCTGCGTGGCGTGTCCGTTTTTATTTCGGCTCCCATGTTAACAGGTTAGAGCTTGCACACTGCCTGCGTGACACGCGCGTCTCATGCCGCGCGGAAAACGCGTGCATGCTAGAAATAGAACCGACGCCTATTTTTCACGCGACACGCAAGCGTGTTGGAAGCGTTTCCTGGCAAAATAGAATAGGAAAAGATGTGTAGATGTTATTTTGTACACGAATACATATTAATAAATTACATTTTTGACAAATTCAGATATAAATAGGCATATAGGCCTAATTTAAAAATAAATAGGCTAAATTATCAATTTTCAGATATTGCACCAGAATGGAACATTCTGTAGTCTATTTTGCTGTCAATACTGCTGTGCTGACAGTGTCTTTATCAGAAGGCTTTATATTTATGCTTAACACGAAGTATAGGGCTTGCACAACTCTCTCCCATATGTCGAACAAGGGTGATCCGTGTCAGCAGCGCAGCTTCTGATGTGCAAAGACACAGAAAACGCAACGCAGCCGCCACGCAACAGAAGCGCCACGCTCACGCCACACAGCCAGTGTGTCCTAGGCCTAACTGTAAAGCGGAACGTCACGCAATTTGGCCATTTTTGAATTAATAAATCAAAAGTAATGATACAATGAATCAAATCTCTATATGTACTAAGTGTCTATGAATATTAAAGCTCAAAAAGAATGCTATTGAAATAAACTCTGAATGTTCTGCGTGTTTCTGTGAATGAGTGCTCTATACACACTGACGCACGCGTGACACTCGTGGTGTTTTCAGCCTCTATGAGGAGGACATGTACACATTTGAACTTCATTGCAGAGCTTTTATGAGAGTCACGTCACAAGAATTTTCCCATTTAATTTGATAAAACTATCGTCATTCATTCGTATCATATACAATCAAAATCAAAATCAAAGTTTTGTATAACTTGAAGAAAATATAACAGAAATGTATTACTATTGCACAGTAGAACATAGCCTACTTCAAGTAGGCCTAATAATAATAATAATAACGATAGTTTATTAAAACACACAGAAGCTCAAATGTCTTTAATTTACAACCCACCAAAATAAAAGTTTGTAGAGATAAATAAAGTAACTCGAGGGAATTATGAAAGAAATTGCATAGTAAGATGTACTTTTTAAAATAATAATAATCAAATCTATTAAAACATAATTTTAAAGGAATATCACACAAGTTTTTAAAAAGTAAAAAAGGGGGGGGGGGGTGGTATATCACAGTATACTCACTACAAAAAACTAGACTACACCACTGGAGGACACTATTAGCTAGACACCGACAGACAAGACAGAGCGCTACTTTTGATATGGAACAAATTTTCAGCTCTCATATTCTGTTAATATTTGTATTAATTCAAACAACAAATACCGTTTTTGTTGCTTTTAAATGTGAAAGATTGCTGTAGCGCCTCAGCTCTCAAACGGCATGTGATAGTCTACTGTACAGTACAACCTTTTCCTTTGTTTAATGTGCACAGTTCATGGGTTGAAGCCGGTTAAAGCTCTTAAATTTGAGCTCTCAAAGTGCACCAGATTGATGCATTTAACCTTAAAATGTACAAAATTTTCACCATCACCATCACAACCACAACCACATACACAACCGTCAACAAATCTCACTCCAAGCAAAACTCAAAAGTTGGCAACCCTGAGTATTATATGAGTGGGAAACAGCAGTAATATTTACTCCAAATCACGTAGCAAACCTTCTGATGAGTACTGGTATATTCTTAGTAGGAACTTGGTTGAGTATTGAATCATACACCATCTGTCTAATTAAAAGATTTTCTCATCTTTCTTAGTTTTTTTCTCCACAGACGCTTCATTAGTAATGGATTCTTTAAGACAGAGTGTTTAATTCTCTGTACCTTATCTCTTCATCTTTTTCAGTTAACAAGTTTGAGAGTCTAGTATGGTCATTCTCATGAAGTTTTTTACTAACGGTAGTAAGACGCCTGTTCGTGTTGGACTACTTCAATCTGCGGTGCTTCTTTATCAGTCTGGCCAACTTAAATTTAGTTTCCTCTAGTTCAGTAGTCCATTTTGTGGTTTCCAGTTCATGTTAAATGAATTCCTATGATTTCATCTTTCCTTTTAAGACACTGGTTCAGGTACTTCACACTCTTATGCGGTCTCAGCTGCTTTCTTAACAACTTCATCTCCATAGCATGCTTTTGCTTCATTTCACCTCTAGATTTTGCCATGAATTCCTGTCTTCTCCTCATTTTGAGTTTTTGTGGAGTCGAGACCTCCCACTTAGCTGTGGAAGGTTGATCGATTCAGGGGTCAAGGCTGAGGGTGAAGGTGTATTCTCAACTGATGATGAAGGTTCTAACTGTGGAGAGGTGGGTTCGTCACTCATAGATGTAGGGGGATCAGTCCTGGAACTAGGGGAATGATGTACAAGGAAAACTTCATTGCAGATCTCCTTAAATTTTGCCATCACAAGAGAGGTTCTTAAATCTGTGTAATGATCTGGGCACAAGGGATACCACTTGATGCTGTAGAATTGAGATTCCAGGGATTTTGTTACTTATATCCCAGACAACATTCGTCCAAGAATGGTCATTAGAGATGAATGTGAGTAACACGTGACCATTCTTTAGCTCCTCATGATTAGCTGGTACAGCAGTGAAATGTTCCATCAAATACTGGCGAGACAGGCCTGGCTGAGGAGAAAATCCCTTTGACTTTTTCTTTGGTGGCATGATGATATAACATAGGGGAAAAAGGAAGTTTTTATTTAATACAATTTAATTCATGAATATTGAATGCATGTTGAATATTGAATGCCAAAATTGCTCATCTAGAAGAAATTTCTATTTTGTTGTTGTGGAAATATAAATATGTAAACACCACAGGACCTACTCCAGTTTTTCAGTATAATTTAAAATAAATATATACATATTAAGACTACTAATCCATAATTCTATTTATTTCAGTTAGGTGAAAAACGACTCACTTTGGATGATGTGGAAGTCAAGTTATTTTCCCACCACTGGCATCATTTCATCAAGAAGGGCCGCACATTAGTAAAAATACCTACAAAATAGACAATTATTTATTTCTCAGAAGTAATAATAATTGATGATTATGTTATTTATCATTTAGAAATCAATAAATGCATGTATGTTGAATTTTGTTTAAGAATAAACATCAGTAGGCCAAAGAAATTCATTCTCACAACACACAGCAATGAGGCCTACAAGTACTACAGACATTTGGTTGTTTTTGCTGCTTTGATTTACTTTTGAAAAAAAAAAAAGACATTTCAGTAATTGTGAAAATAATTCAATTTTACCAACTCTGTGCAGAATAATACAGCACACATGGGCTGAAATGTTTGTAAGATTCGGCCAATCAGCTTTCTTGAAACGGATCACATGACCTAGCAGGCAGCCAGAAACACAGTTGTTCCTAAACAAATCCATAACCATTCATGGTATTTATTTATTTGTTTGACAAAATCATGCCAATAATGTAATCTAGAGATTCTAAACCTTCGTTCTGTATGATTACTTTAAAAAATACTGCACGGATTGATGAAAACTGGGAGAAGTATTGGAAGCCAATATGACTGAATGGCCGATTCTGCTTTTGACAACAACGTCACTTGCAAGATCATAAAAAAACACATGCAAATGTTACAATCAATCCCAAACTTCACCTAATTCAAGTTAAATGTATATTCTATCAAAAGTATTGGGTTTGAAAGAAAAAAATACTCACCTTCATAGCGGATTTTGATGTCAAACACGAGAGAATTTTGCTTCGCTTTTAACTATCTTCTTACGGCAGCCAGCTTGGAAATTTGAACGTGAGAATCAATTCCCTCATTCATTTCCTAAATCGTGCATAGTATCTATTAAAAATTAAATGGTACCTGCTTTTACTAAATCGTGACGTGACCACGTTGTAAATGAGAATAATTCGTTACTTTTATGTGGCGGAGCGGTAAAGGATTTCAATAAGTTACTTTGCTTATGGTGATAATTGTCGACTACGCCACCCTGAATAAATCAGGGAATATCTAAATAACCCAGCAGTTAGTATTAGGTTACACAGGTTCGTGTGTGTCAGGGAGGTTAGAGACAAGAGTTCAACTTAATTACAAAAAAGGTCTTTTATTGACATACAAAAATAGTTAAAAACAGTATCTTCTCTTAAAACAAGGGCGCACAGCGCTCAATGCACAAATGTCAAGGCACAAAAACAGGTGCTCACAGGGGGCAATATGAGTGGCACACTCCAACATAGTCCTCTACCCACAAGGGTAGGAGGAGTTTCAGTCAAACAAAAAGTAAAACAAAACAACCAGGCTGAGCCTACCAGCGGAAGGACCACTTAATGGCTTTTCCCAAAAGCGTAATTCTACTCACACCCACACATGTCACCGTGCACTTGGATCATACACGCAAGCACTCAAAAAGTGTCACCCACTGCAACACTACCACCACCACAATGCACTCGAAGGTCCTCCCGCCTGGTCACCTCAGTTCCTGGGAGAAAACAAGATAAACAGCTGAGTTTGGTAAAACCCAAAAATAAATAGCCGAAAGAAAATATAATAATCAAGCTCAGCAACGACACAAAAATAATTACAGAAACAAAATCTAAACAAAATATACACAGCTAAACTAAAGAAACAGAGCAGATGGAGCTGGTGCGGCACACACACATACACACACACGCTCGCGCGTGCACACATACACACACACACACTGGTTCTCGTACAAATAACAGTCAATTATTAGTGATCATAAATTTTCTATCAAATTAAAAGCGAAAGGAAGTAGACGATACAAATCCTGTGCCCTTATAATTTCCCGCCGACACGATCAGCGCGACAAGGAGGGCAGAGCAAGCCCGTGGTTATCAAGGGGGTAATCCATCAGCCGGAAGTTTAAGCCTCGCGGGAGCCGCCATTGTAGCAGAACTTCACCTGCTGTTAGCATTCCATTGACTCCCATTCATTTTGGCGTCACTTTGACAGCGAATAACTTTACATCTGAGGCGTCCAAAGACTTCATTTGTCCATTATTTATTTCTAAAGAAACACGACAATGTATAAAAGGCTCCATTACTTTGAATCTTATGTTATGGCCCCGTAGAAGCCGTTTTTGTAAAAAATAGGCTAACGATTGAATGAATGAATGAATGAATGAATGAATGAGGCATTTATATAGCACTTTCATGTACTTCTGTACACCCAAAGCAGCACCAGTGTGCAGCATCCACTTGGATGATGCGACGGCAGCCACAGTACAACGGCGCCAGTGCGCTCACCACACACCAGCTATAGTTGGAGAGGAGAGAGAGTGATAGAGCCAATTCAGTGGATGGGGATTATTAGAAGGCCATGACTGGCAGGGGCCAATGGATGGAATGTGGCCAGGACACCGGGGTTACACCCCTACTCTTTACGAGAAGTTCCATGGGATTTTTAATGACCGCAGAGAGTCAGGGCCTCGGTTTAACGTCTCATCCGAAGGACGGTGCTCTTTGACAGTATAATGTCCCCGTCACTATACTGGGGTGTTAGGACCCACACAGACCACAGGGTGAGCACCCCCTGCTGGCCTCTCTAACACCTCTTCCAGCATCAACCTGGTTTTCTCAGAAGGTCTCCCATCCAGGTACTAACCGGGCTCAGCCCTGCTTAGCTTCAGTGGGCAACCAGTCTTGGGCTACAGGGTGATATGGCTGCTGGCATCATAACCACACGACTTTCTGGCGCACAATAGAGACATTACCGTATAGACAGGAGGAGAAGCTCGCATGCAATCTTTTACTGTCTATGAGGCAATCGGGAGGACATAGAGGCATAAAGTCAAGGGAGAAGCCAATAGATAGAGAGTCCATAAAAGCAATGGGACAAAATATTTCAACAACGTTTTTGAGGAATTAGGTGATTCAGATTTGTCTTGCCACCGCTACTAGGAGATTTACAACTGTCAGACTGTCGTCACGCTCAGTTTGAGCCTGCGCAGTTGCTCAGCCATCAGACAGGAAGTGCAATAATCGGGCTTCAAGTCTTCTCTGTTGAAATCAATGGGGTCGCTGTGTCCATTTCTTTTACTGTGTATGGTGGTTATCCGGGTGGACTCAAGTTCATAGGAACACGGAAGAACGAGAGGGAGACTGTGCAGGGAACCAGTAAAATGGTCCCGAGGACGAAAGGGAGGACCTGCGTCTCACGAACACCTTAAAGAGAAGCAGCGAGATGTTAGTACCTCTCTTTCCACTACAACCTTCCAGACATCTTACATGACACTTACCAAAAGACGACATCACCCCACATATAATCCCCACAGGCTACTATTTACCGTGATCATCACAACCACCGATTAACTGGGGTACAGGAAGCAACACATTAACAGTGACATAGCGATTCAGTATACCACACGGCATCATAACCACCACTCAATACAGGGACAGTTACATACCTGAAGGGTGGGCAGACACCTAATCTGAGCTGATGAAATGCACCGTCGGAAAAGTGCTTAAATGAAACGCTACAATTAGAAGATAACACATATCAGTAGTGTTCTAAACAAACGATTCAAACCACCCGCTACCAGCATAACACAGTCTCATCCCAAGAAGTCATATATTGACGTCTTGGGACGTTTTTTGACCATACGTCAATATCCGCCTTTTTAGGGTACCCTTAAGAGCGGACTAAATGAATGCTCTACTAGTTAACTGGAGATGTTTTATTTGTATTAGGTACAGCCGTTCATTGAGTGTATCAGTAAATGCGTGCGGTCTATGGCCATAAACAGATACTCGCGGTTACGCGGTCTACCCATCAATAGATGTTTCTCTGTCCATCAACAAATACATTGTGCATCTATAATCATAATTGTCCATCAGTTTACTTTGGATAATGTGCTAACAGTTTTTTGCTTTTGTTTTGTTGTGTTTACATCGTCACCATCAGCCTTCAGAAATCATTCTGATATAATTTTTTTTAAAAATCAATGTTGTAAACAGTTGTGCTGCTTAATTTTTTTTAACCTTTGATAGTTTTTTAGGATTCTTTAAATGCACTTTTTTTTATATATATATATATAGAAGCACTATATAAGCAATATTATAAAAAAAACATAAAAAGACCAAAATTGTTTTATATATATATATATAAACAAGTTTGGTCTTTTTATGTTTTTTTTTTTTTTTGAAAGGATATGTTAAGTGATATGAATGACTTCAAGTCTTTATGTTCTTAGAAAATATTTCTATTTTGAATAAATGCTGTTCTTTTTAACTTTTTATTCATCAGTGAATCATTCTTACTGTAGTTCAGGCTGCCTCACAGCACCTTGATGGGCCATTAGACATTGGGGGAGTGTCTTTAGTTTTCCCAGGTGTAAATCACATTAATATTCATGGGCATTAACACTCCCACGCATACAGCACTGCTGACCCAAAAACTGATGTAAGAAATTCAAATCGTTATATTGATCTTTCTGAAAGTGTGGTCAGAATGATTGTCACTTCATTTTGAAGTAAAAATTCTAGCCTACAAGAATAGTAACTCAAAAGTATTGTGGACAACTATTCAGTATGTGTTAAATGGCCTTATTGCGGTGATATTTTTTTTTCCAAAACGTACTAACCACGCATATTATTTTTTTTCTATAAAATGCAAACATGTACATCCATTTTGCTCACATATTATTGTAGCAGAGTTTATGCTGAATACAGCAAATGTATATGATGGCAAATGGTATGTTTTAAGTAGCTGAAATAAGCACAAATGTCAGGGCATATCAAAACACCGAAAGAGCCTCAAAACAGCTCAGACCTCTTAGGGTTAAACGTCGGTTATATGACGATCCTGGGACGTCATACAACTGACGCTTTACCTTTAACGTCAGTTAGGTGACGGGGTAGGTTTTAGGGGTAGGTTTAGGTCTGGGGTAGAGTTAGGATCCGATAACGTCATCTAACCGACGTTTAAGGGTACCCTAAAAAGGCGGATATTGACGTATGGTCAAAAGACGTCCCAAGACGTCAATATATGACTTCTTGGGATGAGACTGCGCTGACCAGCACATACCTGAGGCGATAGTGGATGACGCAGGAGGGGGAGGACAAGACGTGACGCATCTCAGAGTACAGCCAGCATTAAATAGACCGTACTCTTTCCTGATAGGACACCAGGACTGTCACTCACTTAACTAATTCTACCACATTTAGTAACCCCTCAAAATTAAAAATTAGTAGGCTAGGCTACTCTCAAATTCCTATTCGTAGCCATGATATAGCCTATTTATATGCATGCTGTGTGCATTTATGTGAGGAAATGGCTACGAGAGTAAGGTCATGCAGGATGTTTTTGATATGATTTGGTA
Organism: Chrosomus eos; assembly: GCA_036326025.1. Classification (NCBI taxonomy): domain Eukaryota; kingdom Metazoa; phylum Chordata; class Actinopteri; order Cypriniformes; family Leuciscidae; genus Chrosomus; species Chrosomus eos. The sequence continues at coordinate 31,960,302 of CM070824.1, read as the reverse complement.
TGAGTGAAATTCTGTACCACACTCAATTATGTTGAATTGAATGCTCATCGTTTAACTAATTTAAGCATCATTTTAAGAAATGCCTTCTTCACAATCAACAATGTGAACATTAATGCTGCTTCCTTTGTTATTATTAATAATTTCATCATAATAAGTATTATTTAACTAAATTTTTTTGAATATTTTTTTATTGTATACATATATTGTATTTTTGTTTAATATGTTTACAGAGTTGTTTACAAGTTCTAATATTGTTGTTATGTTTTACCTTCTTCTCTAGTGATAGGCCTATTAACATCTGGCAAAGGGACTGCCGATGAAAACCAGCCTTCGGGCTAATTTGGGTACATTTACATTCATAAATGTTGATTAATGTACACTCTCCGTTTTCTAAATAAATAAGTAAACTTGGACTTAATAATGGATATGGAGGGATCTAATAAATAAGTAAACTTGGACTTAATAATGGATACGGAGGGAGCTAATCTGATGGCTTTATGCAAGAAGACAGCCCACCAAGGTTTATTTTGGAGCATTATGTGAATCTGAAGGTCTAAATACAATAATTTCCATTGAAATTCAAGAAGTTTAGAGACAGCCAGGCCTTTTGTTTAACAGGCCATGAAAGTGTCCAGACCATCTGAAATTTTGTTTTAAAGGCAGATAAATGTGGGTGTCTTCAGCATAACAGTGGAATGACAGCCTATATGTCCTAAAAATAGAACCAAGTGGGAGCATGAATAAAGAAAAAAGAATGGGAGCCAAAATGGATCCCTGGGGAACCCCACAAAATAAAAGAGCATCACTAGCAATGATAACTGAGGATAATTGATGTTGGTAAAATAAGATTGAAATAAATCCAGGGCACTACCTTTAATGCTTGCACAGTGCTCAGATAAATGCAGCAGTTAAATCTAAAAGCGCAAGCACAGCATAGTTGCCAGAATCACAAGTTACTAGGACATAATTTAAAACCTTCAACAGTGCAGTCTAAGCAGAGTGATGTTTTCTAAAACTAGACTGAAATTTTTCGAAAATCATAATATCAGCTATAAAACTTTGCAACTGTTAGAGGACTGTTATCTCCTATATCTTTGTGATAAAAGACAAATTGGAGATAGGTATAAAAATGGCTAATACTAGAGTATAGTTTCTGCTTTTTAAGACTGTTGTATGTTTTAACAGATCAGGTACAATACTCGTCTCTAAACAGTGATTTATCATAGTCATCAGATACAGGCCAACTACCTAAAAAATGTGTTTTTAAAGAAACATGGTGGAATAATATCATAGAGGAGCCCGAAGGCATTATGCTGATCTACTGAAGATAAGTACCAGAAATGGGTATAAAACAATAAATGTATTTTAAAATTAATAATTGTTTTTGTTAATAAATAAATAGTAATAAATGAATAAAAAAAAAGGTCTTTGGGAGTATGAATAGCATTGTGCTGGTTCTTTTTTATTTTAGCTGATTTCTTTTTGATCGAGCACCTGCCTACGTTTTTTTTTATTTGTGCATACTTTGAATTCAGAATATGAGCACACGACATCTGGGCCTTAAACCTTAAGAACAGAGAAAGAAACAATTAAAATTTTAATAACAGTATATGTACTATCCTTATGATAATTTAATGCTGCAATTTTGTTGTCATGTTCATACAAAGGGCATCGCAAAAATGTACTTATTAATTGTCAAAGACACGCACGATTTGAACTTTGCTTTTCAGGTTTTTAGAACACTCCCTCGAGAAACATTTGGAGATCAGCTGATGACGACGCCAGCCCCATTCCCAACCCAGTGCCCAACCCAGTACCACACCGCTGGAGCGACAGCATGAGCCCAACGCATCATGCTTCTCCATTCTCCTTCTCAGTCCTCAGCCACTCCTGCCACCCAGTCATCACTGTCTGCCATCAACCCCTCAGTAACAACCCAGCCTCCTCTCAGTGGCGTGGATACACCTCAGGACAGCTGGGAGCCATCTCCTGGGCGTGAGGAGCCTCTGGCTCAGCCTCCAGCCTCATATCGGTCCGCTCCACCTCAACCCGTCGCCCTGGCTCCTGCACCGGCGCATCTTCACCCTCCATCAAAGCCTCCTCCACCTGTCTGCCGGTGCAAGGTCACGAGGAGGAGGCGTACTGTCACAGTCACACCTTTCACACGGATCCTCGTAAAAGACTAAAAATGCTGTACCATGCATGCCAGACAAGTTATTGGCGATGTCGCCTTTTAAATAAAGACTATACGTGCCTGCACACATATGCATTCCAACGTGCACGCCTATAGACTAAACACGTAATACACATGTGCATGCCGTCTCAGGCCACCAAAACGCCGCTGTCGTGTAAATTAGAATGCAATAAAAGTTTTCTGTTTTCACTGTGTCATGTAATCGGTTCCTGTTAATAACTAATGATTTTTACTATGGAAATGAATCAGTCAAAAACGTACTTAAGCTGGACAGTGACCCTCTTCTAGAGCTGCTGTATACAGCAAAACAATCTTTGTTGCATTCATCACCGTAAAGCTGCTTTGAAACAATCTGCATTGTAGAAAGCGCTATATAAATAAAGGTGACTTGACTTGACACTCCATTTGTACTTTGTTTTTCAGTTCGCACTGTTTTCCTGAGTTGAGTTTGTTGTCACGATTGTTAATTTGAATTAACCATTCAGTTAAGGTGTGTCCTTAATTATCCATGTTTTGTTTCTTTGTTTCTGTTCATTGCGGTTGGGACTTGTATATGGTTAAGTTGTATTGGATTGCTGTTCTCTATCTGTGGAGATACCTTTGAATTTATTAAAGACTGCTTGTTTCCCTTCATCTTCGTGTTCCAGTGTGTTTGAAACACAACTCTGTGACATTAGAGATGTCAGTCAATATAAAATTAATTATTATTGATGATATACCATATCAGGTTTAATTTATTGTTAATCATCCAAGTGGATGCTGCACACTAGTGGTGGTTGAGGAGAGATCCAATGATAATGTTTGTTAAGTGCTTTGGGTGTACAATAGAATATAAATGCGTCATTCATTCATTTATTCATTAGTTAATCATAAACTAATAATGAGCAATACTTTAAAAGTAATTATCTCAGTTACTATTAACTTTTACATATAGAGTTTCTTACCTTTCAAGTTCAATTTGACAGTTTTGATGTTATAAACAAACATGAATCAACAATTAACAATAGAGTATTTATACGAGAACATTATAATTATGATAATAAATGCTCTAAAACGTGCTCACTAATCACTTGCATCAACTAATATTACAGTTTTTTACAATCGCTAGGACACATTTCAGTATTTTACAGTCGCTAGGACACATTTCTCAATACTTAGGTCACTTTTTCTAAACTCTTCACACAGTGAGCACAACAGAAGTATGTGGGCTAAACTGTGTATCATTTATCATTGCTTTGGCACAAAATGCATTCAATGACTGTGACGATGTTCGGCTGGATTGCCCTCGAGTGTCACTAGAGGGCGTACCCCTGCACTGCCTTCCCTGGGACTGATCACGCACACACCCTGAACTGATTACGCACACACCTGTCTCCATTGATCACTCTCACACATGCATCTAGTTCCACACGCAGCTCTACACACATTTATACCTCACTGTCACTATCACTCTTTGCTTAGTCTTGTATGAATGTATTATTATCTCCTAGCGTTTCCTAGTCTGTTATCCTGCCTGTGTTTGCTACCCTTGTCTGTCTGAGATTAAACTTACGCTGCATTTGGATTCCTCTGAGTCTGGTTGTTCATGACAATGACTACATCTTTCAAATTACATGAATTATTTTTTCACTTCGACACAACAAACGCCAAAACTCGATGTACCTACAGGCCAATTTGCACATGCTTACATACTGATTTCAAAACTTAACCTTAAGTTCAAAACAATAACATAATACAAAACTGAATAAGACAGCAATTTGTCACATTTCTACAGTAATATTGTAATATATTTCGAATCTAAAAATTAAAGGTGCTATATGTACTTTTTAGCGGCCTCTAGCGGTGATGTTTCAGATTGCAACAAGAGCGCTCGTGCTCGTGTGCGCGTATGTGCTCGATCTCAAGAGCGAGATTCACTACCGGCCACACGGAGACTTTCAACGCAATGGCGAAAGCATCACACACAGAGTTGCCAGGTCTGCACAACAAAACCAGCCAAATTTCTCATCAAAACTAACCCATTCACGGCCAAGAAAAGTCAAATAGCGTTCCCGGGTATTTCCCCAATAACAATCATGTTCCAGTAAGTAAAACAATCGCGTCAACCCGTGCACTACACAAACAACCCGTGCAAACAGTGCAGGTATACGGACCTGGCAACACTGACATGCTGGAAACTCATGTAAACTCCCACTGCAACATTACAATAATAGGCTACTTTTATCAGCTTGACCTTGAACTAATGCTCCATGCTCGTACCATGATAACGTTACATTGACTGCATTTAGCCGACATGTGATGTTATATAGCATAAGGCATTTCACTAACTATTCGTGTACCTTTCACAATCAGCAATGTCAACATAGGTGAATGTATAATATGATAATGATAACGGTGAACTAGACTGAACAATGTCAGTATAACAATAACAGTAAGACAGTAGGAAGTAACATTACTGTAGCCTACTGAATATGCTGGATATGTTTAAAAACAATATGATAGTAGTGGGATGAGTAACGTTAGACAGTAGATGTAGTACATAAAATAAGTTTATGCTACCTTTTGTTATCCTGGAACAGTCTTTTGTATTCATTTCATGTCTCACGTAGTTTACCTTGCTCTTTCATTACGAGTTTACTAATAATTCAAAAGCTCTGCCGATGTTGATCAGTGTTTTCGTCCTGAGTCGATCAGAATCACGTTTGGCCTGACGAGCTTCAGCAGATAAAATAAAACTTTTTTTTGTTTTTTATATTTGTGTTGGAGTCTGTGTTGTGCTGGAGGCAGGTCGTTTTGGGGTGTTATCAGACTCGTGTAGTGTAGTTAGCTGCAGTGCCGTCGGTCGCATAGACTGTATATAAGGAGAGAGGCTCGGGAGCGCGCATGCACGTCACATCCGTTGGATTTCGAGGTAAATCCGACCCGGAGACTTCACATATAATTATGAATATTGGCCTTCAGAGGTAATAGCAAAACCCGACAAGTGGATCATTGTAATGTGTGATTACAACCCCTTCACACACAGGAAATAAAAAAAGGATTCATTTTAGAAGAAAAGTTACATTTAGCACCTTTAAATGGTATAAAAACAATTGGACCAACCACTGCTGATTCCTATTGCATCTGAATCAGTGGATGGTGTGTATACAAATTTTTGTAGCTACTTTGGAATTACTCCAAAACCATAAAATATATTAAGTATTGAAGCATACTACATCATGTCTAATTCATACTAGTAACATATATTGCAGTGAATTCTAAACAGTAGAGAGGTACGTAAAAGAAAGATAGCATTTACAGAGGAAAACATTAAAGTTATCTGTTGTTAGTGTTTTTTAGGTCATTATTTTGTGGGTGACAAAGTGTGTTTGTTGTCTGTCAACCTTTTGCTAGTGTTCTGGAAGAATGAGTTGATTTGAGACATGTATGAAGTGATTTTGTAGTTTTAGTGCATTTTGAAAGTGAAATGAACTGCCGTGCAGAGCTGAAAGTTGGTTAGGAGAACTGTGTGAAGAGATATGAAAAAGTGACCTAAGTATTGAGAAATATGTCCAAGCGACTGTAAAAAACTCAAGCCTTATTTTTTGTAGATTGAATGCAATACTTTATAAGCTGCTTTTAAATGAATAAATCAATTGATAAATAAATACACACACACAAACACATCCCCAGCAACCCATGACAATGTTGACTGGTCACGTTTATATGCGTAACTAAGGTTAAACTAAAGTGAAAAAATAAAAACACAATGTTTTGTAGGACACAGGAAAAGCATTCTTATCAGTATGATGTTTTATTACCAACCCTTGGGCATTACTGCCCTACAAAGGCAAAAGACCTAAACTCACCAGAGTGTGAAACTGAGAAAAAATACTTTAAAGTTTTTTTTTGTTGTCCAGCCAACTGTACTACAACTGTACCTACTGTGATAGGTAGGACACTGAAAATTTGCCAAGTAGTTGTCATAATGAATATTTTTATCTACATAAAAAATTTTTTAGCTCAAACTTGACCTTTGACCCTTATTCGGAAGTTACGGTATTCTTCCTTTGCATTATCTGCAAAACAATAACGGGTCATACAAAGGCAAATTACCTTAACTTCTAATGTATTGACCATTTTGACTTTTATCACTCTATACAAACATTTCTTTGATAACAATGATAGCCTTAAAATAACATTTAGTGAGTTCTGTCTAGTAAGGCTAAATATGAAATCAATAGAATATTACAAAATAAAAAATAATGAGAAGGCTATTATCTGTACTGGATCATTTTAAAACTTTATCGTTGTACTTAATTTCAGTAAAATAACACTTTAAGAAGTACCGTTTAAGTAACCTTCCACAAACATTTCTTACATTTGAAAGGTTTGATTTGGCTGCCAGTAATATGTAGACGCCCTATCTCAAATACCATTCACCCTTTTCTGACAAAACGTATAGGAATATGCTTATATCTGATGACATTGTGTGTATGTTTTCCAGAATCAGTGAAAAAACTCTGTATTAATACATTTTCCTGGACAGAATGAAAGATGTATTTAGTATCACATGCATGTACAGACTACAGTTCTCGCTCACAAATTGTATGTGATTAGGATTGATTGTCTTGATATAGTCAGTTTATGACAGTTTACAAAGAAGGGAGTCTAACAACAAACTGATTTTAAGAAATGTATCAAATTAACAAGAAAATGAAATGAAAGAATGTTAAGAGGTGAATAAAATTAATAATGTTGATGGTATTTCTTTGTGTGTGTGTGTGTGTGTGTGTGTGTGTGTGTGTGTGTGTGTGTGTGTGTGTGTGTGTGTGTGTGTGTGTGTGTGTGTGTGTGTGTGTGTGTGTGTGTGTGTGTGTGTGTGTGTGTGTGTGTGTGTGTGTGTGTGTGTGAAGAGTCCGGAGAATCACAAGAGTCCGGAAATCAGTCCACAGAAGGGCAGAGGGGCTTAATTTATCCCTATTCTTCAGGTTTCTGACTGCCAAGGAGCTCCAGAAAAACCTCCTGGTAGTAGGCATGGGGAACAAGATTCTTTAGGATCTCCGTCTTCTTGGCCTCCTCCACACCTGAGTCTTGCGGCCTCAAGGTGGTTGGTATACAGGGATTGAACTTCTTCTGCAGGAAGTCCAGCTCTATGAAGTCCTTCTCCCCATGGGATTTCTTCACAAACATGGACCTTGACCCACGTCGCAGTTGCACCACTTTGAGTTGAGCCAGCCTGGGCATTTTTTTAGTCTTGGCTGCAGAATGGCCATCCATCCATGCCCTGATACTATCATTCTTCAACTCCACCACCTCCACTTTCCTAGAGTTGGAATTGGCCACCACTGAAAAAAAGTCATCATAATGACTTGTCAATACCCCCTGATAGTGGCTGACTGAAGGATGGAAGGGTGGAAGGATTCAATGTGGTCAATCAATGGTTGCAAGTCCAGCTTGTTGGCAGGCTCATGTCGTTGGGTGGAGCTAGAGCAGTTCTTATTGCTTTGCCCATGACTGAGAGAACTATGGTATTATTGGTGGGATGATAGCCTAGTGTGGAAAGCTAGAATAGCTTGCACACCTGCCGCGGGATCTTGTGAGTATCTTGCATCCTGTAGAATGACCTGCTCCGCTGCCGACTGGGATTGGCACAGACCTTTCCCTTTGGAACCTGGCTGACTGAGGCAAAGATAAAGGCCCGTTCCCTTTCAAGGGAACTCGAGCTGCGTAAAACGCTGTGGGAACGCCCTGCGTGAGTGCATCCTGAAGCACGTATGGAGTCAGTCCAATGCCGAGACGGAACGTCATAGGCGGGTGACGTCATCGACCAGGAAACTATAAAGCACCCTCACAACCCCGTCAGCTTCTGTTCCTTCAGCAAGCGCTCTGTGTGTTAATCAAAAATGTTTTTGTCTGTCCCTAGTTTCACTAGGCAGGAGTTTTCACATTTAAAAAAAACTATATATATATATTATATATATATATATATATATATATATTGTGAATAGGGATGGGACGATTACCGGTTTCACGATAAACCACTAAACTAAAATTTAATTATCATAAAAACCGTGTTTGATTATCGTGATTTTGAAAACTCGCGGTAAATCCTGTCCAGCCAGAATCAGTCTGACACAGGCGTGCGCATGCAATGCCATTTTTTGCGCGAGAAGACATGGCGGAAGGCAGTGACAGCGCACGGGAGATTTTTCAGCCATTCAAGAGGACAAAATCGGAGGTATGGTCGTATTTTGGCTATTACAAGGGTCCCGAGGGCAATTTAATCGAGGATGGGCACCCTGTCTGCAAATCTTGCAAGAGGAAAGTCGCTGCAAAAGGGAAAACACGTCAAATCTGCGTCATCAAGTCATCTAACGTTACGTGACAACCACCCACTGAGTTAACTTTTACCTTAATACCACAACTAACTTGGGAAAATTAGTTAGAAATATTTATTGGAGATGAATTATTTCATTATCTCACTTGTAATCAGGGCTTGACATTAACACCCGCCAACCCGCCAAATGCGGGTGGATTTTGCTCGTGGCGGGTAACAGTGTCACTCCAACTAGCCACTTTGGCGGGTTGAATAATTGTAGTCTTTTAAAAAGGAGCGACACTACAACTCCCATGAGTATTACATGCACGCAGCGCTGCTTTGCGCTTGCGCGCTAGTGACTGACAACACTGAAACCTGACTGAAACGAAGAGACAGCTAGCTGCCCTGCTTGGTGAAGTTATGTGGCGACATATCAAAGGTGTAACAAAACCCGGTGAGCAGACAACACAGAAGAGAAAACCTGACGATGAAAACAAAAAGGAAGAAGAGACAAAGAAAAACAAAAGACCTTTCAACGAAAAGTGGAAGTTAAATCGAGAATGGCTGGTATATGATCTGGCAAACAAAATAATGTATTGCTCCGATTGTCGGGCGTACGGCAGTGATAAGGTAAAGGGGGCATCTTTTGAGGTTGGGACAAGTAATTTTAAAGTTGAAACCGTAAAGGACTATGAACTTTCAATTGGTCATATCGGAAGCATTTCAACTAAACGGCTGAAGGCAGCTGGTTCGCTACAAGAAAGTGTGGCGGTGAAATCTCTGGTCTTTATGACGTCGGCCGAGTTTGAGAAGATGGGGATACTGTTTCGCAACGTACACGCTATAGGAAAGAAAGGTCGGCCCTTCACGGACTACGTGTGGATGTGCGAGTAAGTATTGTGCAAGTTAATTAATTTGTTAGAAAGCTAGGTAAGTCATGATAACTCATAACGTTATTCAATTTGTGTTTTAGGGTCGATGAGAAAAAAGGTCTGAAAGTTGGAAGTACATATAGGAACTCAAACAGAGCTAAGGAGTTCATGTTTTACATTGCTGAGGCTGAAAGAATAAAACTGAGAGAAGCTCTAGCCACCACAAAGTTCCTGTCAGTAATGAGTGACAGTTCGACAGGCAGTGCAGTGATGGAAGAGGAACTGGTGTATGTTAGGTGGGCAACAGCAGGGAAGATGGAGGTGCGTTTTGTTGGTATCCAATCGGTGGCCAAACCAGATGCTAGCCACATCGCTGAGGCCATATCCTCAATAATGGAGACCGTGTCAGGGAGCGAAGATGAGACAGGACAGTGGCTACAAAAACTGGTAGCGTGTGGGACAGACGGCGCTGCTGTCATGACAGGGGTCAAGAAAGGTGTAGTTAGCCAGCTGCGTGGAGACAGAGTGGAGATTCTGGGCATACACTGCATGTCCCATCGGCTGGAGTTGGCCTACTCCGATGCCGTGTCCCATAACAAGCTGGCAAGGAAAGTTAATGACCTGCTGAGTGGCCTGTATGCATTCTATCACAAGAGTTGTGTGAACAGGGCAAACTTAAGGGTGAGCTTCGAGGAGATTGGCATGAGGCATCTGATACCGACAAGGATAGGAGGAACCCGGTGGGTTTCACATTTCCTGCGAGCCCTTGAAAACTTTTTAAAAGGCTACAAGGGACTTGTGCACCACCTAGAGAAGGTATAGTAGACTAGTACAGGTAGGAAAAAGACCGTTATGGTGGCAATATTTCGTGAGCTTAGAATTATAAGGTTCTATCTCCGTTTAGAGTAGTTCTGAGATATTGAGCATCAATGTTTTTACATCCCAGCTGGCAAAACTGTTATGTAGTATAATCTACTATTATAGCTCAACAAGAGCATCACCCTACAGGTACTTTGAGGATAGAATATCAAAATCCTGGCACATTTGGAAATGGGATTTTTTAAGATGGTCCAAATGGAGATAGAACCTTATAATTCTGAGAGCTCCGATTCTGTTTGCAATTATAAGGTTCTATCTCCACTTTTACAAATAAAACCCCACATTTCAAAGAATAAATGTATATAACCATTGATTTTAATCAATTTATATATTTATAATACAAGCACACTGCTTGTAGTATATAATATACTATATAATAATATAGTATACATCAAAGCCAAGCAAGTTTGTAAGAAAAAAAATATTTTTATTTTTAAAGAACATGGACATGGACGAATTACAGCTTTTCAGAATCAGGTTCTGTCCTGTTCTGTTAGAAAGAAAGAAAGAAAGAAAGAGAAGAAAGAAAGAAAGAAAGAAAGAAAGAAAGAAAGAAAGAAAGAAAGAAAGAAAAGAAAGAAAGAAAAAGAAAGAAAGAAAGAAAGAAAGAAAGAAAGAAGAAAGAAAGAAAGAAAGAAAGAGAAAGAAAGAAAGAAAGAAAAGAAAGAAAGAGATAGGTTAGAAAGAAAAAGAAAAAAAGATTAGGTAAAGAAAGAAAGAAAGAAAGAAAGAAAGAAAGAAGAAAGAAAGAAGAAAGAAAGAAAGAAAGAAAGGAAAGAAAGAAAGAAAGAAAGAAGAGATAGGTTAGAAAGAAAAAGAAAAAAGATTAGGTAAAGAAAGAAAGAAAGAAAAAAGAAAAATAAGGTAGAAAGAAAGAAAAAATAAAGAAATATTAGTTAGAAAGGAAAGAAAGATAGATTGGTTAGAAAGAAAGAAAGAAAGAAAAGAAAAAGAAAGAAGAAAGAAGAAAGAAAGAAAGAAAGAAAGAAAGAAAAGAAGAAGAAAGAAAGAAAGAAAGATTAGTTGGAAAGAAAGAAAGATTAGTTAGGAAAGAAAGAAAGAGAAAGAGAAGAAGAAAGAAGAAGAAAGAAAGAAAGAAAGAAAGAAAGAAAGAAAGAAAGAAAGAAAGAAAGAAAGAAAAGAAAGAAAGAAAGAAAGAAAGAAAGAAGAAAAAGAAAGAAAGAAAGATTAGTTGGAAAGAAAGAAAGATTAGTTAGAAAGAAAGAAAGAAAAAAGAAAGAAAGATTAGTTGGAAAGAAAGAAAGATTAGTTAGAAAGAAAGAAAAAAGAAAGAAAGAAAGAAATTAAAAAAAGAAAGAAAGAATTTAGAAAGACAGAAAGAAAGATCAGTTAAATTGAAAGATAGATGGGTTAGAAAGAAAGAAAAGTTAGAAAGAGAGAGAAAAAAAGATTAGAAAGAAAAAAAAAAAAAGTAAAGACAGATTAGTTAGAAGAAAAAAGAAAGAAAGAGTAGTAAAAAAAGAAGTAAAAAAGATTAGTTAGAAAGAAAGAAAGAAGAAGAAAGAAAAAAAGAAAAAGAAAGATTAGAAAAGAAAGTAAATAGATAGATTAGTTAGAAAGAAAGAAAGATTAGTTAGAAAGAAAGATAGTTAGAAAGAAAGAAAAAGAAAGAAAGAAAGAAAGAATAGTTAGAAAGAAAGAAAGATTAGTTAGAAAGAAAGAAAGATTAGTTAGAAAGAAAGAAAGAAAGATAAGTTAGAAGAAAGAAAGAAAGATTAGTTAGAAAGAAAGAAAGATTAGTAGAAAGAAAGAAAGATTAGTTAGAAAGAAAGAAAGAAAAAGAAAGAATTAGTTAAGAAAGAAAGAAAGAAAGAAAGAGAAGAAGAAAGAAAGATAAAAAGAAAGAAAGAAAGATAAGTTAGAAAGAAAGAAAGAAGAAAAAGATTAGTTAGAAAGAAAGAAAGAAAGAAAGATTAGTTAGAAAGAAAGAATAAGAAAGAATAGAGAAAGAAGAAGAAGAAAGAAAGAAAGAAAGAAAGAAGAAAGAAAGAAAGAAAGAAAGAAAGAAGATTAGTTAGAAAGAAAAGAAATTAGAGAAAGAAAGAAAGAAGAAAGAAAGAAGAAAGAAAGAAAGAAAGAAAGAAAGATAGTTAGAAAGAAAGAAAGAAAGAAAGAAAGATTAGTTAGAAAGAAAGAAAGAAAAGAAAGAAAGAAAGAAAGAAAGAAGAGAAAGAAAGAAAAAAGAAAGAAAGAAAGAAAGAAAAAGAAAGAAAAAGAAAAGAAAGAAAGAAGAAAAATTAGTTAGAAAGAAAGATTATTTAGAAAGATTATGAAAAGAAAAATAGTGCTGGCATCTGTACATTTACGTCTTTTGGGCGTCATCGCCAGCTTCAAATGTCCAGGCTAATGTCCAGCCTTTAGCTCTGTGTCCAGGCTACAGAGCTAAGAGGTGGGTTTTGATTGGTCCGTCCGTGTTCATTCAGGGTTTTGATTGGATATTGAATCTACTGGAGATAGAACCTTATAATCCCAACTTGGTTTATGTTTTGTGAGATGGAACCTTTTTATTTTATTAATAACTACTAACAAAATATTTTTTTTTTACAAAAATAACACCACACAGGCATTAATAAACCCCTAATGTATCAGATTATGTCAAAAACTCAATTTCGACCAAAAGTGGAGATAGAACCTTATAATTCTAAGCTCACGATTTCCCAAATATAGAAATATGTCAGGGCCTGGAAACAGTACAGGAGAAGTGATTAGTTTAATGTAGTTGAAGTGTGTATTAATTCATTTTAATAATTACTTGATATTTTTAAATGTTATTTTATACTAATTGCATATTATACATTTATCAGGCACAGTCACCTGGAGGAGCTGGGAATGAAACACAGAAGGCAAAGGCCCGAGGTTTTCTCCATATTATAAAGGATGGGGCGGTCATCAAATTCCCCTGTTTCCTTCGTGACTTGCTGACTCAGCTCAGCAGCCTGTCCCTAACCATGCAGCGTTCCTCAGTGACTGTGGCCGAAGTCCATGACTGCCTGACCTCCACCATGGCTTTAATGCTCAAATACACCTCATAGACCTGCTGGCAAAGACTATGGACAACAGGTTTGGAGATGTGAGCCATGGGATCTTGCGTGCCATGCGTATTACCAACTTCCGATATTGGCCAGAGGCTGACAGAAATTCTGGTGAGCTGGGAGCGTTTTTGTATGCAAAGTCACCAGACTAATCAAAACATTAATTTACTGATTTTATATAATGTTGTCTAACACATCTTCTATTTTTCATAGATTTTGGGGATTCTGATGTGCAGGAGCTCATCACACACTTTGAACCTGTGCTGCTGAGAGCTGGGGTGAAGGTGGAAGAAATCCTGGACCAGTGGACTGTTCTTAAGTCAAGGTTGTACCAGGACCCCAGTGTTCTAAAAAACATCTCATGGCGTGAAGTCAATCAACAGCTTGGCCAGGACTGCCCAGACATACTGCATGTGGTTGACCTCATCCGATGCATCCCTGCTTCAACAGCTGATTGTGAGCGGGGATTTAGTGCCATGAAGCTTGTCAAAAGTGACTGGCGGGCCAGTCTTAAGAGTCAGACCTTGTCAGACCTGCTGACTGTACAACTGTCCCCCGTTTCCATCACAGACTTTGATCCAGTCCCAGCCATCAAGTTGTGGCATGTGGGAAGTCTCCGGTCTCGAAGGCCAGCTTTCATGGAGCACAGAGACCAGCATAGAAAGGATGAATCTGATGATGAAAGCTGTGAGGACATTTAATCTGCTCGTCTCCTTGAATATTCAAGGAGAATATACACAGGCACATTCAAGTATTTTTTCAGAATTTGAATTGATGAGCCAAAAATATTTTTTTCCTCTTTGCTCATTGTTGTTCTAATGCAGAGATGTTTTCTACTATTCTACTTTCTACTACTTTTTCTACTATACTTTTTCTATTATTTACTGCTGTTGTTGATAAGGAGTGTTTACATTTACATTGTATGTTTCTATCCATTTCTTGTCAACCTACCCAGTTGTCATTATTAGAGCCTGAGCACAAAAATGACACAAACTGAAATGTTCTTTATGATGAGAGGAACATTCCCCTCAAATTTTAATGAAGATAAAGAGATAAAAGCAACTTTGTCCATTTTTCGTGAGGTTTCGAGACTGACCTACTTTCCATTGCAACTTGTAACAAAGAATTTCCCATCGGGGCTCAAAGTAATTCCGAGTCTTCAGTCTGATATTTAAACAGACAGTGTTTCTAATGCTAAAGGTTTTTTTTTTTTTCAGTTTAGTTTATCTTTTTTTATTAATCTTCTACATCCATACCACGTTTATTATGTAATAAGAAGCTACTTTTTTATGTCTTTATCTTAATACATGGTTTTATTTTAAAAAAGGAGCTTTCAGACCTGCAAACTCCTCAGAGTAAAAAAGGTGACAGTGTTACGCGCGCGGGGGGGGGGGGGGGGGGGGGGGGGGGGGTAGGTAGTTTTAAACGGTTGCTAGGGTGTGGTTACACAGTTACATGTTGTTCTGGATGAACACTATACTGTATATAATATATAATTATCATAGGATTGGCAAAGGAGAAAAAGGGCAGTAAAATATAAATGAACCATGATGAGCAATACATTTGTTACTGTATTTATTATTCTTTGTTAATGAAAATACAGCTGTTCGTTGTTTGTTCATATTACTTCACAGTGCATTAGGCTAACTAATGTTAACAAATATAACTTTTAATTGTAATAATTAAGGCTACTAGTAAATAGTGAAATTAACATTACCAAAGATTAATAAATGCTATTTATTTATAGAGATTAAGAAGTGCAGTTTATGAATAGTTAATATTAACTAGTTTGGTGTTATCGATTTGTTATACACCGATTCAGATCTCTTTTGAAGAGACAGATGTTGGACAGATCAGTTATTTTAACCATTCATAAAAGTGAATCGGTTCAAATGAGTCATTAGTTCGCGAATCGGACGTGCCATTAGCTGACACACACACAGACACGGCACGCGTTGTGTGATTATCCCAGCAGATAAGGACATCGCAAGAAATCTCTGAAAATGCTCCACGTGAAACTTTGATCTTTTACTATCGTGTCAATTCTCAATAGATTTTGATTAATATGCGCGATGGAGGGAGAGCAAGGCAGTTTGAATACAGTGAGAGAGTGCGCGCGCGACCGGCTCTCTCTCTCTCTCTCGTTCGTTCTTTCAGCGCCCTGTCACGAGCGCAGCATAACAAAGCGGTAGCTAACGTTATTTGAATCAAGCAAACAACTAGCTGTTGTTTTTGCTCCAAAAAAGCTTGATTTACCTCGAATTTCACATAAGATTCCTTCACGTTATGAGTTTCCATCAGACTCGCGTGGTAGCCACTAACCAGGGGTCTCATCCACTGGCGATTCTGACGCAAGTGCTAAGATTCCGATTGGCCAAGAGAAAAAGTACTAAGATTCCGATAGGCCCAGAGAAATGTCAATTATAAGAATTATCCAATAATATTTCGCAATTCTAGGGCAGCCTATACCCCCCCCCCGGTTCTACGCGATTCACGTGAATGACCCATTTGACCAAGAAAACGGCGATTATCGCCGAAAAGCGACAAGTTTGCAGGTCTGAGCTTTACACAACCTTATCAGAGCTAATGATAATGACCTGTATTGTTATACATTTATGTAGTCTTGATTTGGGTGTGTACAGTGGTTTTACATTTAAAAGGGTTGTAAATCTAGTTCTAGTTAATTTTAGCACGCCATAGTCAACTTT
Organism: Chrosomus eos; assembly: GCA_036326025.1. Taxonomy (NCBI): domain Eukaryota; kingdom Metazoa; phylum Chordata; class Actinopteri; order Cypriniformes; family Leuciscidae; genus Chrosomus; species Chrosomus eos. The sequence goes on along the minus strand of CM070824.1, from coordinate 31,944,295 downwards.
AATCAGGTAATTTCACAACAACAAAAATTTGGCTAGTAAAAATGCTGTGTGGCTAGTAACTTTTGAAAACCACTAGCCACATTGGCTAGTGAGCAAAAAAGTTAATGTCAAGCGCTGCTTTTAATTATTGCAAAGCTTCCGCGGAGAGAAAAGTTTTACAGCAAGTGGATTTGAGCCAAGACGAATGAACATATTCAAACTATTAAGGGTGACATTTAAGGGATAATGTATTCTATTCATTCATAGTAAACTTATTACAGTTTTATTTTTTATTTTTACCACAGAAATAATTTCAGGGACATGAAATATTGAATTGTGATTAACTTAATTTTTTTAAATCTTACCGGTTTATAAATCCATTAGGCCTATACAAGTTACAGTGTCCAAATCAATCGCAAAGAAAATGAGATCACTACAACAATATTGTAGAAGTATTAATACTAAATTACTCTGAAATGTGTATGTCTTGCGTCTCAGTTTTGATTGTGTGACGAGAGCGATATGATTTTAGTATAACTAAATCCAGATAGCATGGACTATGCCACCCTGGGAATTGCACCCAAGGAAATATAAAAAGGGACCCAGGTTCGGTGGTGTAGAGAAAAGACAGAGTCGCTTCATCCAATAAATTAATGGTTTTATTTGAAAGGAAAATATCCCACTAGCACCATTTGTTCGTAATATAAATCACTGGCAAGTTTATTATAACAATACAGAATATGTCAAAATGTTAAAAGAACATTCTTCCAGACCTCGCTGATTTTTAGCACAGAATCACATTAAACCAAACAAAACAATGTACCGTCCCCACAAAATAAAAGAAAAAAAGAAAAACTCAATGAAACCAGAGATCGCGTCTGCGGTGATCCAATACATGGATGTGCGCTGTGTTATAATTATAATATTCAGTCATGCACACATCCATAAGTGAGTGAATATTATTATAATTATTAATGATAGGGTTTAATGATGGGTTCATTAAAACCTGCGCTAGGAAAACGTATACCTCTCACTCTCAGGGCTCCATGTTAATGTTAATATAATGTCTATGCTTAAAAAAGTGCATATAGCTGCTTATTTTATTTTTTGTCCCATCCCTAATTGTGAATATGGCGAGCGAACAATTATATAGACGGTGTGTTCCTCTCTGCTCTCGTTACATCACGAGTGGGGATACACATGTTTGGGAGTGCAGCATGCCCAGTCAGCTCTCGAGGGGGCTGATTGTGAGCATTGCGAGCGTTTCCCTCTAAGAACGCTCCGCTCTCGCCGATCACTCTTTGAGGAGGGTGATACGGTTCGGGTCCCGCTTCTGTCGAGGCAGAGCGGCGGCGCTTGTCGTGGGGATCGCAAATGGATCTGACAGAGGGGTTTGAGACGGGCCCCGCCCTATCTCAGCCTTCACCTGCCAGATCCACAGCCTCAGTTCAGGGTTTGGAAGCACGCGCTGTGGTTTCTTGGTTTTTTGCACTGCGAGCAAAGAATAAATGATTTTTTATAAGAAAAAATCCACTAAGGCAACATTATTAAATCTTTATATAGGCCTATGATCGTTTGGGGGACTTTGGATTGTTTGTTTTGCATCTGCATATCCTCAGAGCTCTGACTGGTTTAATAATTATCATCATGAAACTCTAGCTCTGAGTAACTGGAGATATGTCCACCTGAAAGTATAGGCCTACAGGTCTTTATTTTCCAGATTATTCCCACAAACGTATCTCCTGCTAGTGTTAATTTTGTCACCTATTTTTAATTTAGTCTTAGTCTTAGTCTTGTGCCAAATGTCCTTTTTAGTTTTAGTCATATTTAGTCATTCACATATCTTTTTTTGTTAGTCAAGTTTTAGTCGACTAAAAGTCTCGTCATTTTAGTCAAGTTTTAGTCAAAAGAGAACTCAAGGTATCTTAGTCAAGTTTTAGTCAACTAAAAGTCTCGTCATTTTAGTTTAGTTTTAGTCAAAAGAGAACTCAAAATATCTTGACTGGCAGGTTACAAAAAGGTTTTTTAAACTGTTTTTGGTTGCCACGTGAGGCGTCTCATTTTTCTGTTCAGAGCAGAAATAAAATAAGTATAGGCTACCCAGAAAAACTGAAAAGAATAGGCCTATTATACTGTAATGTAAAATACAACCTATTTACATTCTAGGTTGGTCTTGAGAAATAACAAATGAGATTAAACAAGGCTTAACAATTAATGTTTCTGCTGTTACTTCGGATGATTATATATATATATATATATATATATATATATATATATATATATATAACATGATATTATTTAGATATTTTTCATTTAAATGACTATTACTATCATAATTAGATCTATCTTTGCAACAAAAACAGAAGAGACAAGCATTATTTCGGCCATCTGTAGCCCGAAAATCATTGCCCTTTGGTTTGTATAATAGTAACTTTTAGAAAATGTCGAAATAACGTGACTCTGGAAAGTTTTTTCGCATTCAAAGGCATGTAAAGGGAACCATTGACACAGAGAAGAAAGAGTTAAAACTTCACATGTGCTTGCGCTCATGACCGCTAATGAACATCTGAACACAAACAATCAAATGCACATCGACGGATCTTCCTCTGTCTGTTCTCCAAAATGTAATCAAATGTATATTTCTGCAAGAATTTTTAAACTGTTTAACTGTGTCTAAGGCAGGCAAAGGCATTCGTTTTCGCCACTGCACAATACACACACATTACCACGGGATGGCGGGTGTTCATTTCATAAACTGTATAAATTAATGTAGGCCTATATGTCCAAAAAACGGGTAATGTCATACTTTGTAGTAGTGCTATCGTGGCGTAATAATCTGTTTGGTTGTAAAATGTATTACCTGAATGAAATGAAATCGTTTCGTCCTGTGGAATTTCACATAGCCTACAGCTTACGAAGATGTTCAACTAATAAAGATCTTCATCGCTGGCAAATAAAACGCTTTTGCTGTTCTTAAATCCGAGTCGAGTGTGAATTGAAAGCGCTTCAGATGAGTCAGTGCGTGCAGGAAACTGAACAGATCATTCAAACTGATTCGCGAACCGATTAAGACAGATCTGCCCACTTGTTTGATGAAGTCTTTGAACAGAATCGACTCAAAAGAGTGATTCATTTGCCACTGGACAAATTCATTGGCAGCAACAGGAGTATGAGACCTGAGCAGCAACAGCGCGAACTCATTCGGAATATTTTGAAGGCGTAACAGTTGAATATTCTATCTCATCATGAAAAAGTAGAGACGATTGTAGACGAAAATGGAGAGAGATTTTACCTTAGTTTTTATTTTATGCAAAACATTTTAGTCTCGTCTTTTTTCGTCAACAATAATGCATGTTAATTTAGTCTTAGTCAGCGTTTTTGGACATTGGTGCAGTCTCGTCATCGTCTCGTCTTAGTCATGGAAAAAAAGTTCGTTGACGAACATATTTAGTCTCGTCTCGTCTGACGAAATTAACACTATCTCCTGCTTTCATGGCATGATTACTTTATTAAAACATAGAATTAACTCTGGAAATATAGTTGTGATACGTGACATAAGGGCAGCCCTGCTAGTAGTTACACCGTGTCCCTTAATCATGAAGATATTTTTTTCTTTATCTCAGCTCTGCCTTTTCTCTTTATCTCGTTCTCCAGTGCATTTTTTCTACGCACTGCTCGGCCACGCTAACTCACGCACTGACTGAACGCTGTGTTGATGTGTGTGTGCATGCGACCAGTTGCGTGTGATGACAGAGATCGTACGTACCATCAGGTTAAAATCAGGCGGGAGGCTGACGGTATACAGGTCTGACGGACTGTGGCTGCCCTGTTACAGATTCAACTTTATCGTTTGACAAAAGTCTGGATGTCATATTTGGCGCGTGCACCCTCGCGCACTGCAGGAGAGCGTGAGATGCGCCTGTGGTCTGGATTTTCCTGCTATTAAAAAAGATCGCTATATCATCGCTGCTGCTGGTTAAGTTGATAATTAAGGGCAGACTAAAACAGCCCTCAGTCCGACGGCCAGTCCGCGTGTTTTGTTATTTCAGATGCCTTTTTGACAAGACTATAATTTTTCAACACGCCAAAGTGGCTAGTGGGAGTGACTGTGTTACCCGCCATGGGTGAAATCCACCCGCATTTGGCGGGTTGGCGGGTGTTAATGTCAAGCCCTGCCTGTATTTGTATAACTGGGCTGCCTATCTTGGCCAGGACACTCCTGTAAAAGAGATTTTAATCTCAGTAACGTTCTCTCTTGGTTAAATAAAGGCGAAATTAAAAAACAATTGTGGATTGTGGCCATTTTAGTACAGTGAACTCATTGTCATGTTCAAGAAACCAATTTGAAATGATTTGAGCTTTGTGACATGGTGCATTATCCTGCTGGAAGTAGCCATCAGAGGATGGGTACATGGTGGCCATAAAGGGATGGACATGATCAGAAACCATGCTCAGGTAGGCCATGGCATTTAAACAATGCCCAATTGGCACTAAGGGGCCTAAAGTGTGCCAAGAAAACATCCCCCACACCATTACAGCACCACCACCAGCCTGCACAGTGGTAACAAGGCATGATGGATCCAAGTTCTTGTTCTGTTTGTAGTATCAGGTTAACTACTGGGGTAGGAACCTTGTGTAGGTGGTTGTTGAAGGGGGGAGAATAAAGCCGTGGGTTCAATGGACATACTGTTGTTATCCTTGTGTCGAGCCTCCTTATAGTGTACTGATAACCCACGTAACATGGTGTCAGAAGTAAAAACGTCATATTAAGTGACGTCGAACAAATAAGAGATAACACAGGACGCAGGCTAGTTGTTTATTTGTTTTCTCTCTGCCGATTACCGAAAGTGTGAGGCTAACGCTAATGCTAGCGAGTTCACGGACGGCAAAATGAATCAGTTTCAAGTTTCTCCACCAGAGAAGTTCACTTTTAAAGCCGAAGACTGGACTAAATGGATTAAACGCTTTGACAGATTCCGCATCGCCTCTGGATTGGAGACACAAGCGGACGAAAATCAAGTGAATGCACTGATTTACACAATGGGGGAGGAGGCGGAGGATATACTGGTTTCCCTGCACCTCAGCCCAGAGGAAGCGAGTGAGTACGACACAGTTAAGAGAAAGCTGGATGCTCATTTTGTAACACGCAGAAATGTGATCTTCGAGAGGGCAAAGTTTAACCAGAGGCAGCAAGAAATGGGCGAGTCGGCTGACAGCTTTCACACAGCGCTGCACTGTCTAGCAGAGCATTGCGGATACGGGGCTCTGCATGACGAAATGGTGAGAGATAGACTTGTTGTGGGTCTGAGAGATAAACGCTTGTCAGAACAGCTACAACTCGATCCCGAACTGACTTTAGAGAAAGCAATTAACAGAGCTAGACAAAGCGAGCAAGTGAAGAAGCAACAAGAAATGCTAAAAATGAACTTCAAAGCAGATTTCTCTAACGCTCAGCTTGACAGCGTGCACGCACGACAGCGCAACGGCGCACGCGCAAAACAACCCATACCAAAACAACCCAAGCCACAATACAAGCAAACAGAAAAAAAACAGAAGGAAAGACAAGTACAATGCAGCAGATGCGGTGATTCAAGATGGCATAGCCAACAACAATGTCCAGCTAAAGAGGTAATATGCAATAACTGCAGAAAAAAAAAGGACATTACGCCAGAGTGTGCAAAACCAAAAGAATGTGTGAAATGCAGGTAGCTACAGTGGCTGAGGACACTGATGAGGAAGTCACTTTTCTGGGTTCACTGTCAGCGGACGCAAATGACAGCCCATGGATGACAGACATGTGGAGAATCTCAATGCACGGTTTAAAATTGACACTGGCGCAGACGTCACCGCTATATCGGAAATGCTGTATAACCAGGGCCAGTTCAGCAGGCTGGAGAAGTCAACGAGGGTTCTGCTGGGGCCGGGAGGGACTCGTCTGAATGTAAAGGGCAAGTTCACCGCCACCCTCAGAAAAAACAGTAAAAGTACTAAAGAGGAAATTTACGTTATGGAGGGGCTGTGCACACCACTGCTAGGCGGGCTTGCTGCAGTGGCACTGCAGTTGGTCGCCAGAATAAATAACGTCAGCCTGGACTCCAAAGAGACAGTAAAAAGGGAGTTCCCAAAGCTTTTCTGTGGACTAGGTAAAATGGAGGGCGAGTACAACATAGTACTGAAACCAGGCGCTCAGCCGTTCTCCCTCTCAACACCCAGGCGCATCTCCCTCCCACTCCTGCCCAAGGTCAGAGAGGAGCTGGACCGTATGGAGCAGCAGGGAGTTATCTCAAAGGTGGAGGGGCCCACTGAATGGTGTGCGCCTATGGTGGTGGTGCCGAAACGCATGGGCAAGGTGAGAATATGCACCGATCTCACACAGCTGAATAAATCAGTTATGAGAGAGAAGCACCCCTTCCCCTCAGTTGAGCACACTTTAGGACAGCTTGCTGGGGCCAAAGTGTTTTCAAAACTAGACGCCAACGCAGGCTTTTGGCAGATTCCACTGTCTAAGGAGTCAACTCTGCTAACCACTTTCATAACTTCGTTCGGGCGGTATTGTTACAATCGCCTGTGCTTTGGGATCTCATCAGCACCAGAACATTTCCAAAAGCGCATGTCACGCATCTTGGAGGGCCTAGTGGGCGTTCTGTGTCAGATGGATGACGTGCTCATCTGGGGAGCCACACAGACGGAGCATGATGAGAGATTGTGGAGAGTACTGTCAAGACTGCAGGAGGCGGGAGTGACGCTCAACGACAAGTGTGAGTTTTCTAAGAGCAGGATCAAATTCCTGGGGCAGGTCATCGAGGCATCAGGCGTCAGTGCTGACCCTGATAAAGTGAGTGCTGTAAAAGCTATGCCAGCACCCAGTAACGTCAGCGAGGTGAGACGCTTCCTGGGAATGACAAACCACCTGGGGAAGTTCCTGCCTCACTTGGCTGAGAGAACACGACCCCTCAGAGACCTGCTAAAAAAGTCCAGTATGTGGGCCTGGGGGCCGCAACAACAACAGGCTTTTGAAAACATAAAAAAAGAACTGACGACACCCCCAGGGCTTGCATTGTATGACCCGAATGCTGAAACGCTTGTCTCCGCCGACTCTTCCTCATATGGGATGGGCGCCGTTCTTCTCCAGCGGCACACAGACGCAGAGTGGAAACCTGTGGCGTATGCCTCGAGAGCCCTCAGCAGCACTGAGCAGCGATACGCCCAGATCGAGAAAGAGGCGCTAGCATCAACATGGGCCTGTGAGAGGTTCGCAGAGTTCCTCATTGGAAAGAGTTTTCATATTGAGACAGACCACAAGCCCCTAATTCCTCTACTAGGCTCAAAGAGCTTAGATGAACTTCCTCCACGCATACAGCGTCTGCGCATGCGACTAATGCGTTTTGCCTATACCATATCACATGTGGCAGGCAAGGACATTGCAACTGCAGATGTGCTGTCCCGAGCTCCCATCAGTCACACAGCAGAAGGATTGCAAGAGGAGGAAATCAACCTCTATGTTGACTCTGTTGTAGCGAATCTCCCAGCTACAGAAAAGAGGTTAAGAGAAATTCAGAGACACCAGGACGACGACTCCACACTCAAGCACTTGAAGAAATTCGAGACACTCAAGCACTTGAAGTGTCGACGGATGGCCAGATAAAATTTCCAATTAACAGAGCGTTTCAGCCATATCTGCAATTTTCAGGTGAGCTCACAATCAAAGATGGCCTACTGTTGTATGGCAGCAGGATAGTCATCCCAGCATCACTCAGGGCGGACATTCTGTCAAAGCTGCACGAGGGCCACCTGGGAATAACTAAATGCAGAGAGCGAGCTAAGTATTCAGTGTGGTGGCCAGGACTCAGCAAAGAGCTGACACACATGATAGAGAAATGTGATGTGTGTAGCCGTGAAAGAGTCAATTTCAAAGTAAAGATGATGTCTACTGAGTTTCCGCCAAGACCATGGTCCACTGTAGGAGCGGATTTATTCCAGATAGACAGCAAACAATACCTGGTCATCGTGGACTATTTCTCCAGATATTTTGAAGTAGCCAAACTGACATCTACAACATCTGGAGCCGTGATTGATCACGTGAAGTCTATCTTTGCTCGTCATGGTATACCTGAGGTGGTCCGCTCCGACAATGGCCCAAAGTTTGCATCTGAGATTTTCAGACAGTTCGCACAGGATTGGGGTTTTGTTCATGTGACATCCAGTCCCCATTTCCCACAGAGCAACGGGGAGGCGGAGCGAGCTGTGAGGACAATCAAAAGTCTTCTAAAAAAATCCAGCGACCCTTATCTAGCCCTGATGGCTTATCGAGCTGCTCCCCTGGCGAATGGATACAGTCCCACTGAACTTCTGATGGGGAGGAAAATAAGAACGCCAGTTCCTGTCATTCCATCCAAGCTCAACCCAGGGTGCGCAGACATGGATAACCTGAAAAGGACGGAGCAAACGTACAGACAAAAACTGCGACAGAATTATGACCAAAGACACAGAGCACGCGACATGCCATTCCTTCAACCCGGTGATCATGTGTGGGTCAAAGATAAAGTGGAAAGAGGCACGGTGGTGTCTACTGCCGGGACGCCGAGGTCATACATCATTGAGACGCCCGGGGGCACTCTGCGAAGGAACAGATACCATCTTTCACCAACCCCTGTGGCTCCTGGAGAACCTGCTAACTTAATTGAACCAGCACCCGAGAGCACAGTTCCGGACACGCACACTCCTGTCACACCCGGAGCACAGTGTGTACCCAGTCAGCAGTCTCCTGTGTGCGAAAGACATTTCCCAGCCCGGATAAGGAATCCTCCATCTTACTTAAAAGACTTTGTTCGTTCTTAGGAATGTCACCCGAGAGGTGGGGGAGGGCAGGGAGAAGTTGATTGTCGCCAATTTATGGTGTTGATAAAGTGTTTACAGAATCACATGTTCATAGTACTTCACAGCCAAACAATGAAAAAAAAAAAAAAAAAAAAAAAAAAACACATGTGTGCTGCTAAAGTTTAGAAATGCCTTAATGTTATTAATGTTTCTGCATCTACACATTGTTTATCCTTTGCTTAGAAAGGGGGATGTAGTATCAGGTTAACTACTGGGGTAGGAACCTTGTGTAGGTGGTTGTTGAAGGGGGGAGAATAAAGCCGTGGGTTCAATGGACGTACTGTTGTTATCCTTGTGTCGAGCCTCCTTATAGTGTACTGATAACCCACGTAACACTGTTTACGCCAAATTCTGACTCTACCATCTGAATGTCTCAACAGAAATCGAGACTCATCAGACCAGGCAACATTTTTACAGTCTTCAACTATCCAATTTTGGTGAGCTCTTGCAAATTGTAGCCTCTTTTTCCTATTTGTAGTGGAGATGAGTGTTACCCGGTGGGGTCTTCTGCTGTTGTAGCCCATCCGCCTCAAGGTTGAGCGTGTTGTGTGCTGCATACCTCGGTTGTAATGAGTGGTTATTTCAGTCAAAGTTGCTCTTCTATCAGCTTGAATCAGTCGGCCCATTCTCCTCTGACCTCTAGCATCAACAAGGCATTTTCGCCCACAGGACTGCCGCATACTGGATGTTTTTCCCTTTTCACACCATTCTTTGTAAACCCTAGAAATGGTTGTGCGTGAAAATCCCAGTAACTGAGCAGATTGTGAAATACTCAGACCGGCCCGTCTGGCACCAACAACCATGCCACGCTCAAAATTGCTTAAATCACCTTTCTTTCCCATTCTGACATTCAGTTTGGAGTTCAGGGGATCTTGACCAGGACCACACCCCTAAATGCATTGAAGCAACTGCCATGTGATTGGTTGATTAACTAGATAATTGCATTAATGAGAAATTGAACAGGTGTTCCTAATAATCCTTTAGGTGAGTGTATATTTTAGCACTGTTTTTTGTTACAAATGATGTACGAACAGTAATAGATGAATTTATTGACAAGAGTGCACCTCAAAAAATCTACATCATAACAGGAGTTCTGACCTTTGTCGCAAAAAGTCGACGCACACACTTTTAATAATTTAAACTTTGGTTTTCATGCTAAAAGTTCATAATAAAACATATAATCTAATATTTGTCAATAAAAAAAATATAATATAATATCCTCTAAAAAGTATAATATATATATTATCCTCTAAAATATAATATTATTATTTTTAGTGCCTTTTTTATTACGTCACATTAATCAAACCTTTATTACAGACTCATGGTCCAGTTTTAAAACACAACAAAAAAAATAACAAAAAAAAAATCCACATAGCCAAATATATATATATATATATACACACGCATCAATACATTACAAAAATACCAGTTTTTCTACAACTTAGACTGATAACGTGTAGTGCTAAACCTTATATTTGATAGGTCCCTGATTACCTCAATTTTTAGAAACATTAAGTCAGCAGATAAATCTGTAAATAAGATTCCGTAACACAGCTTTAAATGTGTTAACTTCCACACTTACAAACATTTAACTCGCACTATGCAATCTAGGTCTCCTTAATAAAATTCTCATTGCATCATTGTAAGCTACTTGAAGCCTCTGTAAACTAGATTTTTTTATAACTTGTCCACAAATGGACAATATAAAGTGGTGTACAGTATGCTTTAAACAGTGATGTCTTAACTTTATCTGAACAAGAACCAAATTTACGCAAGAGTATATTAGCCTGCATATACACAAATGCGACGTTACCGTTCAATGTCTTCATCATGTGTCATGTCCACAGTTCAAGATATTTCACTTTTGCACTCACAGCAAGATCCTTATCAGACAATTTAAAAATTGGAAGATTTAAACTCCTGTCCTCATTCGTTCTGCAAATCAACACAACACTCTTACTAGCATTATATGAAATATCCTGCTCAAGACCATAAACAGAACAAATGGATAACAGCTGTTGGAGACCAGCACTGCTAGGGCTAAAAACCACAGGATCATCTGCATACATAATGTGGTTCACCAACATGTTCCCAACCATACAACCAGTTTTATAGGCATTCAATCATTTAGATGAGTCATCCATGTAAAGATTAAAAAGAACAGGGGACAAGATTCCTCCTTGTCGCACATCATTACTAACCCCAAAAGGTGCAGAAAATTTAGTGGCCCATTTTACTCGCATCATCTGGTGGGCATACCAATAAGCCAAAATTCTCACAATATATTCTGGCACCCCTCTTTGTCTCATTTTTACAAAAAGCTTTACATGCATCAATAAAACACATAAAAACGGATGTTTTTATCTCTATACTTATTTACAATTTCCTTCAAGGCATATGCATAGATCGGTACCGTGTTTAGCTTTAAAACCAAACTGGTTATCTGTAGAATTGATGAAAACATTTATCCTATCCAGCAAAATTTTCTCTAACACTTTAGACAAGATACTGCCTACAGCCTATAATTATCTAAGATACCCACCATTCCGGCTTTATCCTTAACAACTGGTACTAACAAAACAGACAACATTAAATCGGGTAACCATGAATCATAAAACCAGAGAAACAGGAGAGAGCTAAAACGGGAGCTAACCTCTTACTACCATATTTAAGATGTTCAGCTGAGATATGAACTCTAGGCCATTTGCTTTGTTGTCAGACAATTTGCTTATAGCTTGGTACACCTCATGTGACAAACATTATCGTATCATTATTTTCAATGTGGACAACATTATATAATTCATTTTGCACAAAATTAAAAAGATTACAATAATGCTGTCTACATAACTTTGCAATATTTTCTGCTCCTGAAACTCCATCTACATGGAACATGGTACATGGAAGAGATATCCTGCAATTATTTACAGTTCTCACTTCTTTCCAAAAATCAACAATATTATTATTTAACAACTGCATGGCCCTGGAATCAGCCCTCAGGGTTTGCTCATTTTTACATATAAAGTGAATAGCATATACTTATACCTTGCATTAGCAAGTTTCTGATACTCAAGCTCAGGCCCTTGTCTGGGTCTGCCCGCAATAACCCATAATTTGAAAGCTTCCCGGAATTCAGCTTGGTACTCTGCTACATACTTGCTCCACCCCGGCTTGTTATTATGCACCTTATTCTTATATTTAAAATATGACGTATTACAATTGTCCAAAACATGTACTACCGGTATATCATTATACATAGAACAGATATCCCTCCCATGGTTTACGTCTTTACAGTTAACATCGCTACACATTATTACATCCTTAGGTAAATGAATATTACTCAAGGATCTATCTGTACCAATATAAAAAGCTAAAAGATCCTCCTTAGTAAGTACTGACCAATCCATTTTTACGGTATTGACACTCTTTTCATTGTCCGAAATAGCTATAAGATACTCCACATTTATCAACATAACAACAGGTATATGATCAGTTGTTACTGTGTCATATAAGATAATCATATCCTTCAGAGAGGCATGTGAATCAGCTGTACTGATACAATGATCTAACCAAGATGTAAAGCTATCATTTAAGAACAGAGCTAAGAAAAGCTAAGAAGTATAGCTATCTACAGGCAACATCACTTCACTTGACAATATGAGATTAGTATCCTGACAGAATTGAACAATATGTTTACAAAACAATGATTTTTTTTGTCTGAAATGTCAGCATTCATATCCCCAATAACAAATACATTAGAATTGTATACCTGATTATAATTAATTCTAATTATACCTGTACCACTATATGTTGTGGATTCACCAACACCATGAAAATTGATATTAAAAGAGTTCAGTTTTTCCAACTCTTGCACAGCAAAAAATGTCTCTTGCAATATCACAGTTCTCCACAGCCTGTCAACAACGTTACGGGGGGCTTTATCCCCATCCTCTGGCCCACACGCAAACCATGACAGTTGTATGACATGACCCGAATGTCCATGAGGGTCACTAATGAATGATCAAACATAGAATATCACAGTTCTCCACAGCCTGTCAACAACGTTACGGCAGGCTTTATCCCCATCACTCTGGCCCACACGCAAACCACGACAGTTGTATGACATGACCTTGAATCTCCATGAGGGTCACTAATGAATGATCATACTACCCGAAGGCACATGCATATCCCCAGCACCTGGTACAGTGTGAGACCCGATAACTCCCGCCCTGTGCGACTCATAATAGTGTCTAACAAATGCCCCTTCAGGACAGAGCACTGGGTCATACATTTCACTGACCTCATTACATTCAGCAGACACTCTAAACTAACTAAATCTGGTATATACAGAATCAATCCTCTGACTGAAAACTTCGCACCCAAGTTTTTCTTTCAGATACTCAAAGTCAAAGCATCTAAATCAGGTGTGAACTTGGAGGCATATACACTCACCAGTTTAGTTTTAATCATTTTGATGTTACCCATAGCTCCAGTGTCAACAATAGACGTAGGATTGCCAACCTTCTTTTTCTGTCTGAAAATGACAGGTGATCTTGATTTGGTAGTATCATTCTCAAAACCTTGATGGCGAGCCTTTTTCACCACGTGACTCCACTTTGGAGACTACTATACTATACTAGACTATATAAACATATTTTAGTAGTTATAAATTAGGTATCATTTGAAAGCTTACGAACTCAGAATTCATCCTGTGAAAACCGTTTTGCAATTGGACATTGCGTTACCATAGAAATAGTACTCTAATTTTTTTTATCGGGCTCTTCCCTTTTTGGGCGTCATCATGTTTCATAATTTATGATCAAAACTTTTCTAATCTTGACAAAACACATATTGTCAGAAAGTTCTGAGTCTCAAGGTTCCATATTTTGTGACGGAAGTGATATTTGGACAGAAATGTATTAATTTGTTATGGCAAAATGCATACAATTAAATTCGATGAAATGTATGTCACCCAGCTATTTTTGGTATTACGCCTAAACAAAATCTCATGGTAACTTCAATTTTTGTGAAATCAACTTCAAATTTGGAACACAACTTGGTTAGATATATGGCTTTGGTTTTAGAATAATTTTAGAGTAAAAAATATTTATTTTATATAAAAGATAAAATATTAAGTACAGTATATTTGATTTTCTATAAATTTAAACTTCCATAACTTTTTCATACTTTCATTTTTTGAAGTGCTTTTACTTCAGCAATAATCTGCTGAGTGTTTACTTTAAAACAAGATTAAAGGGTACCTATCATGGAATTTTGAAAATTACCTTTCATGTAGTGTGTAACATAGATCTAAGTGAACGAAAACATCCTGCAAAGTTTTAAATATGAAAGTTCACCGTATACAAAGTTATTATCTCTCAAAAGTAAGAGTCGACTCTGAGTCGTTGATATGAATCGATAGACGAACGATGCACTTTCGTACGTCACTTGTCCAAGTTATTTGAATAAGATACGCCCACTCATTGCATTAGGAGACACCAGGGAAAACATCATGTTGACGAGACGCTGCTGTGTTTTGAAGTGCGACGCAAAAGCAAACTTATTTCATCTGCCCAGTGAGGAGCATTTGAAGACAGTGGCTACAGTTCATAACTATACCACAGAAGTATTATAGCCCGAACTTGTTCTGTGTTCGCGTCATTTTGAAGATGATTGCTTCACAAACCTAAATGCTATAAAGTATGAATTTGCGAGCCGGCTGATACTGAAGGAGGGAGGTTCAGTACCGAGTTTATTTGGATCAGCTTCCTTCTCCGAATCACAATCTGTAAGTAGGCTGTTGCTTTTATGTTTGTATCATGTTCTATAATTATTTTGTGTGTTGTGTACGCACAGGCACACCGCAGCTTCTAGCAGCTAACTTAGGTCTTCAATGTCAATTGTATTGAAATATGTGAAGTGTTTGTCGTTGTTAATGGAGTTGTCACAAGGCTCTCGAGTGTCACGCATCACGCATTGAGCGTGACAGTCACTCATTTCGGTCTTTTGTCACGCTCTCCGGCCACACATTGTATTTCTCACGCTGATAAACTATTTGTACTATATTTAATATGCCGCAGTGCCCAAAACTCACTCACTGTGGAACCGGCAGGATTCAAGCGCGTCTCCTCCAGTGTTGCCAGGTCTGTATGCCTGCACTGTTTCCGCGGGTTGTTTGTGTAGTGCACGCTGGTTGACGCGATTGTTTTATCCACTGGAACATGATTGTTATTGAGGAAACACCCGTGAACGCTATTTGAATATTTTTGGCCGTGATTGGGTTAGTTTGATGAGCAATTGGGCTGGTTTTGTTGTGCAGACCTGGCAACCCTGGTCTCCTCTGGTGTTGTTCGTCTGGTGTTGTTAGCCAATCAGAAAATAGCACTGTTGTATCTGGGTAAGATCTAGCGCAACAACCAATGACACCCCGTCGGCTGGGTGTCTAACATATCACCACAGATTAGCGTCACGCAAAGCCGGGGTTTGGAAAAATGACTCGCTAAACGATTCATATGGGAGTCGGTGAGCAAATCAGGTAAAAATAAATGCATATTATAAGACAACAAAAGTGTTTTTTGTCATTGCATGCTTGTAAAACTGTTGTTGGGGACTCCCAGAACAATATTAGGAACATTTTAAATGCCATAATAGGTACCCTTTAAAATTTTAAGCATTCCAAAGCATTCTTGAATTACACAAATTAAAGGTAAAATATGTAGGATTCTTGCGTGTAGTTCGGTAGAATGAAATGTCCTTATTCCTTTATATCTCCGGGACACTCGTTGCGTGTGGCGCTGGTATATGTCTAGCAATCGCGCTCTGCTTAATACCACTGTCATGTTAAAAATATCAATGTATTCACTCATCCATAAAGGATCCATCAGCTTGACGATAAGATCCATAATTCTGCTTAATGCGGAATATACGTCATAAATATACGCCTTTTTTATTGTAAGAGGTTAGCGACCCCTGGTGGCGAAAAATCCTGCATATTGTACCTTTAAGTTTGAATAGTGCATTTTAATTTCCTTCCTCAAAAAGGGGGGTGACAGTTAAGGGGAATAACAACATGACCACCTGTGTAGTGGGTAATCTACCTACCTTGAGATAAATTGATATATTTCACATATTTACAATATTTGGAGGGGACTTACATGTTTAAAAAGTTGTCGTTAAGCATTAGCTTAATAGCCTGGTCCCACCAGACTCTCGTACATTTCATTTGTACAAAGAGTCTGGCACCTCTCCATTGACAAGCATTAACTTCCGTGTAAGCGGGAACTCTATTGAAGTCTAAAACTATTGGATCTGCCCAGAGTCACTCTATCTGCCATAACCAATCGCTAATGTTTGGTCGTGACGTATGTCTTTTCCCGAATCCCGTGGGGAGGATGGCCACCAACAAAAAGCAAAGATTATTCATGCTCCGGCTTTAACTTACGAGCATATTCGGCAGCTTTGCCACAACGGACCGAATGGCTTCACTCGCATCTTTCTTATTTTGAACTACAACTCAAAATAACGCACGAGTTGACATTAATGTCATTGTTCTCAGCCACTCCCTCTGTTCGCTGATTGGCCCGGTAATAAATTGATCGGAAAAAAAACAAAAGTCTACTGCACAATCCCAGACGCAGTACTGAAGGAAAATGAAAAGTGAGCGGAAGTACGAAGGAGGGTGGAGTCAGGCTATTAACTTAATGTGTCTGTTGAAATTTTACTAATTGAATTTTAAAAAATTTCATAACCTGTCTGTAAATGTTTGTATCCCTCCTGTTTGTATTTATTTTATTTTAGCATTCTTTGTAAAAAAAAAAATCTGTTTAACAATAAGTATAATGCCCATTTATAAATATATATTTTGTCAAGGGTGTCATATTTAATATGCAAATTTCTAGGGCCTATAAATTATAAATATGACCACAGCTTTGCTGAAAACCCTGTTGTACACATTGTACTTCATGCCTTCTGTCCTGGATAGTTCATACTTTATCAAGTAAAGTCTTTTTTTCTTCTAAACCACTAGATGGCACAAAAACTTGCCGCAGCACTTTCCAAAACATTTGCTTTTTAATATGCATTTAGAAATCAAAGTTTATTCTGTGCTAATTTGATTTAATATTTTGTGTTTTTTTTTTTTTTTTTACATATTGTAGATTTAATTTTTACTTTTGTTTTATGTTGCTGGTTATTTCAGGTCTAGATGATTATGTTTAATTATGTGTAATCGACAGTGAAAGAATTTTACCTGTCCAACCTTTAATTCTCAAATTACTGGTTTTACCTGATTGTATTTAGGCCTACATTGTTTTCTGTAAAAAAAAAAAAAAAAAAAAAAAAAAAAAAAAAAAAAAAAACATTTCCTGTTTCATAACTGACACATACGTCATGCCAAAAAAATTCCCTCAAGCAGTGCATTTGATATATGATTATAACTAAAAAAAAAATTACAGGGACCAGCTGATGCCATGAGTCCTGCTGACTTCAACATTCACCATGAGTCTCTAATGGTAAAGTGAAAAACATTGGAAATGAAAGGTATGTAGACTATGTTTCAGGAATGGCAAAGGTCTCTATTGAACAGAGTGTGTGTGATCTAAAGATCAGTGTGTTCAATAATGTGCTTTTTTTGTCATTTGTTGTGCATCTTTGGATTATGTTGTGTTGTAAATAAATCCTTTTTTAAGGCTCTCCTCATTCTTTGTGCTCCTAATGATAGGGCCTGATAGCACCTTATATAGGGCCATTATAGGGAGGGTCTTTGTCTTCCTCAGGTGTGAAAAGCATACATATTAATGAGAGATTCACGCCTTCTCACATAAAGCTTTCTTACTCAAAACACGTCATAAAATTTTTCAAATACTTTGTCTTATCTGAATGAGTAGTCAGGATGATTTTCACATAGTTTTGGAGCAAATATTCTAGGCTACGTGATACAATTATCAAAAGTCTTGTGAAGAAATAATTAGTATTGGTTTTATGATCTTATTTCAGTGACAATTCTTTTTAGTTTTTTCACAAGCCACGCATAAACGTCATTATCTCAAAACTACAACCTTTTACCTACATGCTGCTGACATATTATTGTAGCAGAGTTTGTGCTGAATACAGTGTAATAAGACTTTAGCCATGAAAATAAGTAACAGAAATAAGCACAAATGTCAGAGCATGACAGAACACCTCCAGAACCCAGAAAACACCTCAGACCCCAGAGGGTTAATGCAGTTCTATCATTTCAACTTTTATAAATCACCATAAAGCACATTTCAAAGTCTGAAATCATTTAGACCCCGTTTTAAAGACTAGCATCACTCTAAACTCTTTCAAAATAGAGTTAAAAAAATTGTTGACATATAAATAAGTTTATCTTGTAAATTTGTTATATTAAAATGATTGATGTATTGATTGTATTGTCTTGCTTGATCATGTAATTTTATGTCCATTTAATGAGATTCTGGGGAGGTGGTTTTATAAGACCTCATGGTCTTCTCACTCTCTCCCGCACAGTATGTTTTTTGTTTTCTTCTTTAATGGATTTGTAAAGTTGTATTTCAAATGTTATATGTGCAACAAATAAACTTAAACTTAAAGTTCACAACACAACGCAATTAAGCCAAAACACAACGAATGGAATCCACAACACAACGGAAATGAGCCACAACACAATGCAAAATGTACAACACAACAGAAATAAGCCACAACACAACGGAAAATGTACAACACAACGAAATAAAGCTGCAACACAATGGAAATGCTCCCGACCACTAGAGGGCTCTCGTGGCGCGATAGAGTTAGTTTTCCATACCACTGGTCTATAGAGTCAGCAGTCCAAAAAAATATATCAACACCACAATTAGTTTTAACAGTATGTAACCATTGTATATCGACATTTCACTTTTAAGTGAAATTTAAATCTGTCAGTGTGGGTGTTCTTATTGCGAGAACATGACTATCGCTGTTTTGAGATCGTGAAGGTGGAGTCCCCATTACCATGCCCCGCTAGGGCGCCGTGTGGGATCGGTGATCAGAGGATCATAGTGAGGCTTCCCCGCCTGGTAACCAATCCCTGTGGGCCCCTCACTCCTCTATCACACCGCAGCCGGTGGAGCCCGCTACCAGCCATTTCATTCGGGGCCCCTCCAGAGGACATGATGCTGATTGCAGCATCGGAGGGTAAGCTGACCTCTGGAAATGATGACTCGGCTGCGTTATCACCCTCTGGGAGTGTAATGTTGCCCGAGCCAGATCCAGAAATGTCAGCTATGATGAAACGGGCCTCCGAGGCTGTCGGGCTTGAGTGGAATCTTCCACCTTGCCCCGAACAGTCTCGGTTGGATGATTGAAATCTTGGTGCGGGCCGCGCTGGTTCTCTCCCCCCCCCCCCTTACTATCCTTTACGGAGGAGTGGTGGTGGGTTACGAGGCTATCCGTCCAGTGGAGCGGTCTGTCGCGACACAGGTGCACCAGTATGTGTCCGGCGGCCGCTGCCTTTTGGATGGAGGATCCTCGTCTCCCCGTCTCCCCCCTAAGGCCTGTGAGTTCTCATCCGTTCCGAAGGGCAGAGCTTACAAAGCCTGTGGGCAAGCAGCCTCCTCTTTGCATGCCATGGCGTTGCTACAGGTCTATCAGGCCAGGGCACTCATGGACATGCACGAGGGTAGCCCAGACCGTGCGCTCATAGGTGAGCTCCACACTGCAACCGACCTCACCCACCGGGGCACGAGCGTTGTGACATGCGCGATCGGTCTAGTGATGTCCACTTTAGTGGTCCAGGAGCGCCAGCCTGGCCAATCAGCCTGGTTGATATGGCGGATGCAGACAAGGTTCGGTTCCTGGAGTCCCCAATTTCCCAGGTTGGGCTGTTCAGCGATGCGGTGGAGAACTGCACCCAACAGTTCTCTGCCGCCCAATCGCAGATGGAGGACATCTGGCACATCCTGCACCGGCGGCCCACTGCTACCTCCACCCGCCGCCGGTGGCAGTTTATAAATACAAAATATATATAATTTTTAAAAAGAAAATAACAGATGCATGGTGAAATATAGGTGAAATGTATTGTGGAAAAAAAAATGCATATTAAGTTATTTATTGAGCTTTGCCCAGTTCTCTAGGGTTTCCTACTTCTCTGTCAGCAGATAAACCTTGGAGCTTCACCCTTTGTTGTAGAGGTAGAGTTTTTTTTCTGTTGCTCCTGAAATTACAGAACATTTAGTCAATATTTGTTAACCTGAGAGATCAAAACAAGTTTGAACTAGTTTCAGCCCATTTTAGCGCTCCATGTTACGTTAAGTGACGTCACCCATTAACAGTAGCCTACAGCGCATACTTTTAGGTTAAATAAACCTAATCCTTACTTCCAATCCCCCATTGACAAATTACCAGCAAACCCTAACTATCAAAACCTCGTATCTACACATAAGATGTGATTAAAAGCCCAAACAATACACACGTGTGAAGACAACATGTTTTTGAAGCGTTGATCATTGTAGCCAATCAATGATCCGAGTCAATGGTAACGAGTCTGTACTTTTGACAACACTACGGGTGCTTTCACATTGGCAGTTTAGTTTGGAACGGGGCATGGTAGGTACGCATGAAAAATCGCTAATGTGAACGCTGTCATGCAGACCAGGGTGCCCACTGGGTGCCAACCCGAGACTACCTGGAGGAGGTGGTCTGAGTTCGGTTGCACTCAAACAGTGTCGCGTGAATGTAAAAGCAACACGACCTTGGGTGCTCACTTGTTCAGGAAGTAAAGTAACCTGCGCATGCATTTTAGCTGATAATGATGTATTTAGTTAAAGCTGCAGTCCGTAGTTTTTCCTCTTTGTTGCCATCTCTGTTCGAAATCTGCAATTTCAGTTATTCGTGGAATTATCAATTTTAAGTAGGGCTGTGCATCACCAACAATGTCACGATACGATACGCATCACGATACTAAAGCCACGATATGATGCGTATCATGATATTGATAAATTTGGAATTTAAATTTCTTTTGAGCTGAGTTTAGTAACAGTGTTATAACAGTTGTGATAACTGAAAAGCTATTTAGTTTTTGTCATAAAAAAAACAATGAGTTAAATAAATAAAAATGCTTAGAATGGCTCTTCCTTCTGTTTTTAAAGTCTGCCTCAATAACTGAAATGACAATTATAGTGACACTGAAGCATGTCTACACAGCTCAATGACTAAACAAAACTTAAAACATTCCATAAAAGCAAAAACGGTAACAACTTAAATATAGAAACACACCTAGTATTTAACAATTTGAACTTAAGTGTTGAAATGTGCACCAAACAAAGTCATTTATTCTATGTTGAAATCAATTTAAATGATTACATTAAGATTTTTAATGCGAAACAACAATTGATTGACATGCCCAGTGTTAAGAGAGTGGCAGCAGAATATCTCGCCTAACTTCATCATACAATAGCCATTTCTGTTAAAAACGTTTATGCTTATTTAAGACATAACCAAGTTACCAACTGTGTTTAGAGGATACTCGCGAGCTGTATGTGAGGCGGCTTACTCTCAGAGAGCATGCAAGTACTGAATAGTTTAAAATCGTTTGAATGTTTAAACTGTTAATGTAGCAGACCCCTCCCGAATGATGGACAAAACTTTACTGATGTTGAAGTTTATTGAGTCCGTTTCACTCCATTAACCCTGTAAGACCCAAATATAGAAAAAAAAGAAAAGAAAAATTTCCACCTGTCAGATGATGTTGTAGGAGGCCTCTGATGCAAATAATGAAGGATTTTTAAAAAAATTATGTTTTAGTAAGTTTTTAAGGAAACGTTGTAATATTGCAACGTTGGGCCTATTGGGTAGCAGAATTTCAGCATTTGCACTCACACTGTCAGAACAAATATACAGAACTACTAAGGGCTCATTTGAAGTGTGGATTGCTTACATAGCACCATAACAGAAAATATTATGAATAATAATAATAATAATCACCCAACAGTCATATTATGAATTAAAATTTATTAAAAATAAACATAAAATATAAATATGAAATGCAAAACAGATTGAACACTGTCAAAGAAACAGTGTCCAGTGTTCACTTGCAATGGTAGTCCCAAAAGCAGTTCCTTTCCTCTGAAAAGCAGTGACGGACTTTGCACTTCCTGCAGAGCGTATTCGAATATACTTTTTTTTCAGTGTCTGCAGCGTCCTCTCATTCTGAAATGAAAATAATAGTTATAAGAGTTAGAGTATGTTCAAGTATAAATAATTTATATGTAAATGAATCCTATTTATGTGATACATTCCACTGAAGTCTAGGACTGGGACGTTTACCACAATTCCGCGGACACGTGACGCCTACCGCGGGTCAGGCCAAAAACATTGACCTGCACATGTGTGCACGTTGTGTCCAATGACATGGATTAATTGATTCTAATGACATGGACTATGTCTAATGACAGTGTGTCTTCCATGGATTCAAGGTTTTCTAAACAAAACTTATCAAAAGATGGAGCAAATCCGACCTTTTGTGAGTTGTGGAGCGCAATGTTCCATGACACATAATAACATTCCATTCGTATTAGAGATGCGTGGATAGGCTATTATTTAATCCGCAACCACATCACAAAACTCATCATCCGTCCGGCATTATCCGCTCCAAAGTTTTTTGACTAATTTTCAAAACCGCCATCCGCTGATTGTGTTAAGGTCTATAAGCAATGTGAGGCGCTGCTGCCGGGAGGCTAGAAACCTATCGGCTGTTCTAGAAAGGAGACTGATCCAATGCAGCAAAGATATTTAAAGGCTAAAGTAGTATAGCATATTAGCTGTTATATCCCCAGAATATCATAATGAACTCTGTCTCCGATCTGCGCACAGGGACAAAAATAAATAAATAGCCTAAATAAAACGCACATCGGCAAACCTGACCTTACCTGACTAGGCTACTGTACAATTTTATCATTTCATTTTGAATTTTGTTTCAAAGTAGACATTTCAAGCTTTCTATTTATTTCTCATGTCTATGAGGCAAGTAGCCTATAAGCTGAGTTTAGTTTTATTTATGAGATGCTCCAGTTCCAGTATTTAACGCGGTTTACCGCTATACCACGGAATTTTTTGCTTTACAACCGCGGTCAGAAAAAATCCATACCGTCCCAGCACTACTGAAGTCACACATTTCTAAAAGGAACATACAAACCCCCAGACCTCTCACATCCCCACATTCCAGAACATTAACACCTGTCCCTGAACAATGGACCACGCAACCCCCTACGAACATCCACACCTGTCCTAGAATAACCATCCTCCAAAGCACTCCACAAACACTGTCTGCCTTGCTACAAGCAGATATTTGGGCAAACAAACAAAGCCCCCCAAAAAACTGTTAACTATATAGTACTGCTAACATACAGGAACAATTTCAAATACTGAAAGGACTTGAAACACTGCAACCAGAAATTATTTATTCATTTAAAATGATTAAAATCTGATCTAAACTAAAAATTATAACAAATAACACATTTAGATATTGGGAATCATCAAATACATTATATTTCTGTACGTATTTATCCTGTATGTGAACATTTGAGAAGTCAATGCCTCCATGTAATGCACAAGGTGCACATGCTATTTTGACTACCATTATATCCCAACGTTGTAAAATTACAACAAAGACATAAGCTAAAAATCTAATTTGATGCATGCATTCCACAATAACCAAATATTTACATGAACTAGACATTCTAACAATCACAAAAAAAATATTTCTGGGGTTTTACTTACTTCAATGGTGAGATATCCAGTCCAATGGAACAAGGAGATGCGCTTCCAGGAAAGTTTGCAGGTTGTATGAGTCCATGACCTTATGGCAAGACCTATATACACATTTACTATCCAATGACATTGTGAGGCTAAACAATAGGACCCATTGGCTATATAAATGTGGTCTTTCAAAAAAAATTTTTTTTGCAGATGTGTTTTTTGAAGAGCTAAAAGTGATGTTGTAATTTTACAACCACGGGTCTTACAGGGTTAATTATCTCAATAATCACTTCACAAATCACCGTAAGAGCTGAACAAAGGAAATACAAAAGCTCGCATTAACGACTCGTACAAACTCTCTCTCCGTTAAACTGCCAATAACATATATAGCAAAATACATAAATAACAATAAATCATAAACAAATGTATTTACAGACCTTATGCCTTTTCCGGGGGGTGCTTATCACTGTTAAACATTAATGGCCTGCACAACTCCGTGCACTCTCTTTGCTTTCCTTCTATCCACTGCGTGCTCTCCCCTCACTTCCTTTTTCCCGTTTAACCCCGTAGACCACAAAACCCGTCAAAATAAAAGTCCCTCCTTAATAAGACCTAAATACACTAACTAAACCTAATTTAAACTGACAGGACTATCAAAAAAGTATATACAAACAAATTAAAAGAATTAACACATCAAAGTCTGTTACACTCCCACCAAATTATAAATGTAATATCAACATGCATAATTTTCAAGCATAAGTAAAATCACTTTTCACTTATAAAGACCTTTGTGTGTGTATGTATGTAAAGTCCTTTTGAAGAGGTGTTCACTCCGCTTCCAACAATAAGTTGGACTTCTGAGTTGGACTTCTAAGTTGGACAATAAGAACCAACTTCTGAGCTGGCCTCTCAACTACTGAGACCTTGTTCAATCGTTCTCCTTTCTTGTTCAGTGTTTTGTCACCAAGTGTCAATGTGACTTTCCTTACTAACCCATCTTGGCTAGTTACAGTGTCTATGATCCGACCTAGTCTCCATACATTCCTTGGAAGGTTCTCATCCGTATCCATGACAACATCACCAATCTGAAAGTTCCTTTTTGGAGCATGCCAGCATTGTCTAGTAGCAATGTTGTGGAGATACTCCTTTCTCCATCTACTCCAGAATTGCTCAGTAAGGTACTGTACCCGTCTCCATCTCTTTCTCCCATAGATATCTTCTCTTATGAACTTTCCTGGTGGTGGAAAGACTGTGGTGGCTTTCATGGTAACCAAATGGTTAGGTGTGAGTGGTTCCAAGCTCTTGGGGTCGTTCAAGTTATCCACTGTAAGAGGACGACTATTGACTATTGCCATGGCTTCATAAAACAATGTGCGCAGTGAAGCATCACTGAGCCTGCCTGATGCAAGGGAAGCTGTAGCATTAAGAACACTCCTTACAGTTTTGATTTGACGCTCCCATACACCTCCTGCATGACTAGAATGAGGGGGATTCAAAACAAAATCACACTGTTTATCTGCAAGAAAAGCAGTAAGCCTTTCTGGATCAAGTTGCTGTAATGCGGAGTTCAGTTCGTTCTTAGCACCGACGAAATTGGTACCTTGGTCGCATCTGATCTGCCGTACTGTGCCTCTGATAGCAATGAAGCATCGTAAACTGTTGAAAGCATCCGTGGACATATCCTCCAACATTTCTATATGAACGGCTCTTGAACAAAAGCAAGTTAGAAGCAGACCATACCTTTTGTGCTGTTTTCTTCCTTCTGTAGTCATGAAAGGACCGAAGCAATCCATACCACAATACACAAACGGTGGGGAAGACTCTACACGTTCTACAGGAAGATCACTCATCCGTTGTCCTTCAACAGATTTTCTCAACTTTCTACAAGGTACACAGTTGTGAATGTAAGATGTGACAACTCTGTTCATTCCTGGTATCCAATAGCCTGCAGATCTGATAGCATTAATCGTGAAACCTTTCCCTTGATGCTTTACACTTTCATGATAGTGTGCAATTATCAGCTTAGTTACATGATGCTCTTTGGGAAGAATCAGTGGGTGCTTGAATGCATGAGTGCATGACAAGTGACTTAATCTTCCTCCCACCTTAATCATACCATCTGTATCTATGAAGGTGTCTAGATGATGAAGTCTGTTATGACCTGGAAGTTGTTTACCTTGACTCAGGACATCCATTTCTTTCTGATAAACTTGTTTCTGCACTCCTTTTAGAATCAAGCATCTTGCATGTTCTTGTTCACTCACAGATGCTGGTGAATTAGACTTATCCTTCTTGATCCTTCTCAGAAGACGTGCAATGGCCTTGACAGTATTAGACCAGGGGCTCGTTCTTCGTACGTTGCTTAAAACATCCGAGATCAAATGAGACATCCAAGATAATATCATCGGGCTAATCATGATCCGGCTAATTGGGTTCTTCGAACACACCTGTTGTTTATGATTAGTATCGCTGGATTGAATTATCTGAGATAACTGCGCGTTCATGCGCTGGGTTAAAAGGGGATATATATCGATAGTAGAAACATTGATCAGCTACGCTGCTATTGGCTGCTCACCGTGGCCAAAGAGCGCGCTCAGTTTTTTTCTCCACAGAAGAGCAAGAGTTATTGCTTGAAGGATATGCTGAATTTGAAAACTTAATTAAAACGCCAGGGAACACCTTAACGTGTGCAAAAGCCAGGAGAGAGGGCTGGCAAAAAGTAGCAGACAAATTAAGTTTGTAGTTAGATGTTTTTATCACTTATTACAGTATAGTTTTTATATTTGAATAATTTCTAAATAATTAATAACTTTGTTCATTGTAATGTCAGAGTCACCACCCACTACTAGAACATAGGAACAAGTAAAAGTGAAGTACTATTATTCTACATAATAGTAATTTGTACTTATAATCTCTTTTAAAAAGGCACTGTTAATAAATGTTTGCCTGTTTATAAAAGCAACCATGAAAAAGGCTGAGAAATAAAAAGAAAAGAAAAACAAACAGGTGGTGGTCTTGCACCCCCACATTATACCCAGGCAGAAGAGCTGGCCCTTGGGTTAAATGTGACCCATTGTGGAGGGCTCTTCCTCAGACCCACAGCCAGGAGCAGCAACACCTTCACTGCTGGTAAATGAGCTTTAAATGATCCACACTGTAAAATAATTTGTTGCTGCATTAAATTAAGTAAGCCCAATGGCTGTCCAGTCATATCAGCTGTTAAACCTTGTAATGAATTGCTTTGACTTGTGAAAGTCTACATGTGTGACTGTGAAACATAGTTAATGTAAAAAAAAAATGTAGAAATGAGTTATTGATCACATTTCCCCCCAGTGTACTTCATTGTAATGTAATTGTGTTTTCCTCTTTTGTGCAGTTTTAAACAATACACCAACACTTTTATGTGTTCCCAAGCAAGTGGCTGAAGCATGTGCAGTAAGACTTTTCATAACTTTACATCAAAAGGGAAGAAAGTACAACACTTTATAATGCCCATTTTCCCCCCAATGCACAGGACAGTGAAGAAACCCTCTCAGGTATCTTTAAGTGCATAAATAACTTTACTTAATTTACACTTGAGTTACCTATTATTTCTGAATGCAATATGAGTTGCAGGAGTCCACATCTACAGAAGAGTCTGCACAAAGCAGTGATGCAGAGGTGGGCAGTTTTGTACTTTTCCTTGTCATTTTTGTTGCATAAGGCTTGTGTTTACAGGTTTAACCCAAGCCCCCCCAATATAGAGTATATATACAATCTAGAGTATTTTTTTCTTTCGGGGGGGGGGGGGGGGGGGGGGGGTGGGGGGGGGGGGGGGGGGGTGGAGGGGGGACTTGACAACTTAAAGAAAAAGACTGGCACTAGAGATATAGTTGCTTCAAATGAACTTCAGAGTAAGTGCTAATATATTATTTCACACAGAGAACTATTGCTGACCTTGCATAGTATCTCTTATTGCAGGCAAAATATGACTTGATCACTGGCTTTTCTTTACAAAGAACAATTGAAATAAAACTCAAAGAACTAAGCAAATTTGTCTCGTCTTTTATTAAACATTTAATGTAATGTTTTATATTTTTTTCTGATGGTGGTTGTGTAATATGACACATGCAATGTCACAGGTCCTGTCAGGTGCAACCCTCAGGCTTTTCAGACACTGAAATCTCCCCTTTAGTTGGCCAAAGTTCATTGTATTGTGTGCCCTTGTCCTAGAGCTGCATTGTAACTGGAGTGTATGTACAGTAATACAGTGAGCTTGATATTAATATTGTCCTTACCACGTTCAAATATGTGCATAAATTTGAATCGCTGTGCTTCCACATTTGTGATATGGAACAGTCACACACCATCTAAGAGATTTTAGTCGGTCAACTGCCTTTTTTTACAATTTGATGTAATATTAGGCTACTAATCTGGAATATTAAGAATCGTAATAGTAACTTGGCAGCACATTTACATTGTGATCCCCCTTTCAGTTCACAAAATCCCCTTCATTGTGGCCTTGATTGGAACACATGTGCAGTCTATGGCACCAATCACATTAGGGAAGCCTGAGGAATAGGCCTATATTGTACTGAAAGTCATAATCATCATGCTAACGATTACATGATCGACATTAAAAATTATAATGTAACGTTAGGCCTACCTGCGTTGAAAAAAAAAACTGCTATACAACCAATTGGGTCTAAAGTGGCTTGGAAATGCCCTAAAACCTGCTTAAGAGGCAGGTAAACTTTGCGAATGGCACGACAGACATTACTTATCACCAAGTTCTCCGCATCTCCAATGTAAAGGAAAGAGCCACTCGCAAAGAATCTCTATATGCTGTTTATTTGTGCTGTTATTAAAGCCCGACTCCGACGAGTCGAACATTTGTGCGTTTCCAACAAATTAATGATGTAACGACATCATCACGAGTCATGAGAAAAAAAAAAAACCTCAAAAAGTACACTATCTCGCTGCGTTAAAAGACTTCCCGTATCAGCTCTGCTTATAAAGCCGCGATCTAATCCTGTTTACATGAAATAAGCCTGCTCGCGAGCAGGTTCAAGCTAGCGCACCTGTTGCTACTGTATGACAGCAAGTCTAGGATGAGCTTCGAAGAACCAAACGATCCAAGATCATGCCAAATCGCCAACAATCAAATCCAGCTAACTGAGTTAGCGACGTACGAAGAACGAGCCCCAGGATGAAAACTTAGACAAATGGTCTACAAGATCTTTACTTTCTGTGGTTTCTGTTTGAAACGTCTGAACCTTTCTAACTTCTGGATCACCTACTGGAAGTTCTGGTACAACATCTACACTCTGTATTTCCTTCTTCCACTGGAACGACGGACCTGAAAACCAGTTAGATGAGAGCAATTCATGTATTGTTTTGCCTCTTGAAGCATTGTCTGCCGGGTTATCATCCGTTGGGACGTACAGCCATTGTTTGGGTGCTGTGCTTTGACGTATCTTTTGAACTCTGTTGGCTACAAACGTATGAAAACGACGAGCATCATTATTTATGTATCCTAAGACCACTTTTGAGTCAGTCCAAAAGAATTCATCGACATTGGTGAGGTAAAGCTCTTCTCTGAGCATATTGCTCATTTTGACTGATACCACAGCTGCCGTCAACTCTAATCTTGGTATTGTAGTGATTTTTACAGGAGTAACCCGGGCTTTACCAATGAGGAAAGTGCAATGAATCTCATCCTTCTCACTGATCATTCTCAGATACGAACACTGACCGTAACCACAGGTACTTCTTCTTCTTCTTCTCTAGGATTTATGGCGGGTCGCAACCATCTTTGTTCAGGTGCATACCACCACCTACTGTACCGGAGTGTGTAATTTCAAGGTTTTAGTACATGGTATTTATACAAAAAAAAAAAAAAAAAAAAAAAAAATCCACTATATAATATGATCTAATCGTGTATATTTAAGAAATTTAAATACAGCTTTGCAGCACTCCCTTGTTTCTTCACTTATTCCTAAAATCCCTTCTAAATTCCATCCCCGTCCTAATTCATATATCTTATTACGTAAGATGTTCCTCTCAGCATCATATTTGCTACACTTCATGATGACATGCTCGACATTTTCAGGCACATTACAAACCTCACATTTATCAGACATACATGTTGCCATTAAAAACAGCGTTGATTTTAACCCAGTATGCCCAAACCTTAATCTCGAAATTATGACTTCATCTCTTCTACATTTACCTTTGAAACCCTTCACATTAATTGATTTTTGTATGCTGTAATAATGTCTCCCTTTAGTGCCTGTGTCCCACTTCTTCTGCCATACATCTCTCACTGCTTTCCTAATTAATGATTTGGCCTCTCCTTTTCCAAAGGGAACTTTCATTATTTCATCATCTTTTAATTTCAATGCTGACTTTGCAATCTCATCTGCTTTCTCATTTCCCTCAATACCAACATGTGCAGGCAACCATACAAATTGCACATCAATTCCAGCTCTTTGTATTCTCAGCATTATTGTACATATTTCAATCAATAAATCATCTCTTACTGTGTTTTTGGAATTCAAACTATGTAGGACGGCAGAGGAGTCTGAACAAATGACAACTCTCTCCGGTCTCACCTCTTCTATCCACTGTAACCCTAAAATAATAGCAACCATTTCTGCTGTATATACAGATAATTTATCATTAATTCTTTTACATATAACTACATCAAACTCAGGTATATATGCTCCTGATCCTACATGTTCAGTCTCTGGATCTTTTGATCCGTCAGTAAATATGAGCATATAATTATAATAATTATTCTTCACATACTCTCGGACCAAATATACAACATTATCTACATTACTTCCACTCCATTCTTTCTTCTTCTCAAGAAGCTTCAAGTCCACATTGAGCACAGGATAAATCCACGGAGGAACATTACCCCATACAGCAGCTGGTCCATATTCTATGCTATTTAATCCAAATTCTTCTGCTACTACATTAATATTCCAGCCAAATCCTTTACCTTTCATTTGTCGTGTATATTCCCAACAGTCACACAGAACCGTTGTTGCAGGTTGTTCTTCTCCAGATCCTTTTAACTTGATCCAATATGCTAAAGACAACTTAGAACGTCTTAAATATAATGGCAATTCATCCGCTTCTACCAGCAGAGCATTGGTAGGGGTTGTTTTCACTGCACCTATACTGAGTCTTAGAGCTCTGAACTGTATTCGGTCTAGTTTTTCTAAAATACTCTTGGCTGCTGCTCCATATACCATGCATCCATAATCAATACACGATCTTATTAGTGCCCTATAAATATCTAGTAATGATTGTTTATCTGCTCCCCATTGATAACCAGAGACTGATCTCATGATATTCAGTATCTTTTTACATTTTGTTTCAACCTGTTTAACATGATTCCTCCATACACATTTCTCATCAAACCACAATCCTAGATATTTGAACTCTTTCACTCTGTAGCGAACCTACATAATAATAAAATACATAAAATGTATTTAAGGGGGCCGGAAGGCCAATTTAGCTCAAAGGGAATGATTCATCGATTTGCAATGAATCATTGACCGAATCACTATGGAACCGAGCAAATGACTCGTTTAGAGTTCATTTGAACGGGCCGTAATTTTAACCTTGGCAAAAGATATTTATCCAATTTATAGTGAAACACTATGTATTAGCAAGGTAACTTTAGATCGGCAGTACAAGACATTAAATGTGTAAGCAAAACACAAGACAAATATCTTTTCAAATATATGGACGACTTTATTAACTATTCTAAACACATAAAACTAAGGTCTAAACAATCACACACACACATTCATACAAGGCGCAAAGGAAGAGAGAGAAAGAGTGAGTTTTCAGAGTGAGAGGCACTTGTAAGACATAAACCTGAACGAACCACCAAGCATTAATTTAAACCTTTGTTTCTTAGACAGGTTATTACATGTACATTAAAAAGCACCAGGTCAGTTACAGTCTGGAGTACTTGCTTGTCTTTGCGTTGCTTAGGCCAGGGAATTCCCTATTTGAGGTGCTTCGTCAAAGGGGTTTCCCGGCTGCGTGGCTGGTTGTCTTTGGAGTGCCTGGCTGGAGTTTCTGAACCGCCGGTCACGTGATGTGTTGGCGGATGGATGAACAAGAGTCTTTACAGTTCGAAGTGCGTTGCAGGAGAGACGTGTAAACGAACTTTACAGCAAAACTTAACTTAGAACGAGACTTTTAACGAGAAAATAAAATAAAGGAAGAAATGAAAGTAAGAGATGAGATGGCTTGAATGAAGCTGTTTAAACTCCGATCTTGATGGGTTTGTCTGCTGGTCTAATTTAACTTGGTCTGGTCGATGTAAAAGCGTACGAACATGAACACTCTCTTGCTGTTTGATCATAGAGAGAGGCACAAACTTAATTTAACACAGAACCGACTCAAAACCGAACTGAACCGAACCGAAACTGAACTGCTCTCTGAACCGAACTCTGAACTGAACTGAACTGCCTTGTTCGGGTCTTTAACTTAAAGTTAGTCCAACCTCTTTTGGAGAATTCTGGCCAATTGGACAATGGCATCATCTTAGGAGGTGGACCTCGTTCCTTCTTATCGTAAATCAGGCGGTATCTATGATCTGCTTGCTCTCCAACACTAGCAGAGAGAACAAGAGATCACAGTTTAAACATTATAGATCATTATAATCATACAAAGCATTTTACACAGATTTCAAACAAGCCATCTTATGAATTAAGGGCATACGATTATTTTGATTGGAAGCACGATGCTCGTTCATTCATGCACACAGTTATAATCATCATTACATGATTTATATGGAATCTAAGCATAATACAAACATGAATTGTAGGAAAAACAAGAATTATGATGTTTGATTATGAGTCCACTGAGCATTGTTCTGTGTGAGTTGTTCTCTGCAGAATGTGCAGAATTAATGTAGTTTGATATGTAAAGTGTAAAAGTCTTTCTGGTCTCTGAATGAAAGCGTGGTCTGTTAAATAACTCTGTCCTGTTTAGCAGTGGTGATGCTGAGGGAGGTCAAAGGTGGTCAGGCCTGTTTGACCATTTGTGAGGAGATTTGTCTTGGTTAAGAATGAACAGTGACAAGTTCTTCCTGCTTTGGCTTATCCCTTTATGGCCTGCGGAGCCCTAAAAGTCCTTTCTGAGGGGGTTTTGGAGACAGTTTGGAGCCAGTTTTGTGACGTTGGAATGTGTTCAGATCTGGATTGCTGAATCACATTTGAATGAATCCCATGAAAGATTAGAAAGATTAATTTGTGTTTGGTTCATCCGTAAATTCTCTACATATCCCCCCTTCGATCGATGATGGGTTGATGAGAGAAGACATCATTGAACGCTGGAGAAACAGAAGAAGCAAACACACACAGCAAACAACAAGGCAAACGCCTCCATGACTGGTCCCTTTACTGGTGCAGGGCATTAGATTATCTAGGCCTAAACAGGTTCACTCTCTCAATATAGTCAATCATGTGGAAAAAGTTTAGTTCAATTTTAGGACCGTTATTCTAGTTTGTTTTAAAACGGTGATTGATCAACTTTGTGACTAAATTTGATTTGTTTGTTTTATTCTCTTCTAAATTGTTCTAGGTTTAGACCAATTTACCTTTCAAATTTTGATTCGAATGATGCAGGGAGTTCTCTAGGCTAACATTCGTTTTAAGGTGACTTGCAAACATCAGGCGTGGTGCGTCAATCCTTATATGGTAACCTTGACCCTTATGGGGTAACAGGGATTTTACCTAATAAAAGAAGAAGAAAGGAAGAGGTAAAACAAAACAAAGCAGTTGAGTGACTCCTGTATGGCTACTGTTGTGCAGTGTCAGGTGTCACAATGTAATGAGAGGGTTACACTTGTTGGGTGTATTGCTACATGTTTCCTATGGAAAGGATAGCTAAGTCAGTGTTGCGATTTCAGTGTCTACCTGTGGGAAGAACATGTTTGTTGAATGTTTTTCATGGTAGCTGTGTTTAACTTGTGTATGTTAGTGGTACAGTGTAGTGTAGTGCATATACTGCATGTATACTGTATGTATGTCAGATCTGTCTCAGTCTGTTTTGCTCCCCCCTTTTGCTTGATGGTTAAGCTTTGATGGGCTTGTTGCATCTTTGCCTTGGAAAGGGATCTTCTGTGATCTGCTGGGGGTCAGTCCAGTAAGGCAGGAAGTTCTCTGGCAGACATTGGGAGATGGTTTGGCATGGATGCGTGAAGCTGTAGTGCAAAACGTGGTCTCCTTTGTTGCCTTCCTCTTGTGATGCCTTCTGGTTGTGACAGACTTTCTGACCTTCTGTGCTTACTGTCGTTGCTGTAGCACACACATGGTTCTTGAGTTTGGAGCTTGTGGTGTGATGGGTAACCCGGATGGTGTTTTCTGGTACCTCGGGGTGTTTGTCAGTGGTTGACTGTGAGAGACCACTTTGTTCTGGGTTGTTGTGGAACAGGTGGTCGTCTCAGGAAGGTGTACAAGGTGATCACTGGTCTTCTGTGTTCAGCTTGTCTTTGATGAGCACGTGCAGTTGCCTCCGTAGTTACTCCATGTCTTCTGCGGGGAGACTGTCGTGTTCTTGGGCACACTCAGTGGGGTGTTTGGCTGAGTGGTGCGGAGGTGGGTTTCGTTGTCGCTTACCCACATAGAATGCTTTTGGATGCACTCGTTGATTCCAGTTGTTTCCTTCTGGTGGGTCCCATGACTTTTCCATGTGGTTGGAGTGGTAGCTGTCATCGGCATGGGAGTCACGTTCTCTGTGCTCCTTACGAAGGACTGTGGTGTTGTCATGCCACTGGGTGTCTTCCAGTGCAAGGCTTGTGTCTTGGCTGATGGAGTTTGAAACTGTGGATGTTTTCAAACCTTTCTTTGAGGACATCTTTTGTTTGAGGTAGGCCTTGTGTGTCAGGTCACGTAGCTCCTGAATTTTCATTGTGCCTGGGCAGGCCATGATGCCAAGATGATGACTCAAACCAGGGTGCAGGTTTCTCAGGAAGAGGGTTTTGAAGTTCACATCCTCTTCAAGTTCAGGTTTGTTATGTCCACCTAAATAGGCTTGTCGAAAGCGGTGATAAAAGCTTTGGGGAGTCTCTTGTCGACATTGTTTGGTTTCCAAGGCGATTAACACACCGTGTTCTGACTCTGGACCTGTAAATTCTTTAATCATTGTCTCACGTAGTAGCTGGTAGTTTGACATGACATTAGCAGGTTGTCGGTCTAGGAAGCTTCTTACCTCTGGACTGGATGAGGATCTGAGGAGGTAGAACCTGTCTCTGTCAGTCATATGGGGTCTCACCTCGAGGTGGAAGTCGATATCTCGGAGGTAGGCCTGGATGTCGGGACCCTCTGTGGAGTTCGGGTTGAACTGAGTGATATTCTTAACCAGCTGGTTGAGATCTTTAACGGTCATCCCATGTGCAGCTTGGGCATCTGCCTGGATGAGCTCTCTTCGTTTGTTGGCAGTGAACAGTTCTGTGGTGAAGGCCGGTGACGTTTTGGGTTGTGGCCATTCACTTCTTTCACTGTATGCCAGTTCTTGGATGGAGGACTCTGTTCTGCTCAGCAGGGGTGATGCTGAGGGAGGTCTCTCCCTTCTTGGCTCTGGTTTCTGTTGGAAAATGTGCTGGAGTTCATCTCTGACCGCGTAGAGCTCGTCGTTGGCGGCGTCTCGCTGTTGGATCAGATGGTCCACTTCAACGCTGCACCTTTGCAGGTGGTCTTCCAGAGCAGTGATTTTAGAGTTCTTACTTTCAATGTCAGCTTTGGCTTTCTCTAGCTGATGTTCAACAGCCTGGAGTTGGTTCACCAGGTGTTTCTGGACAGTCTTTGACTCTTGTTTGTCACGTTCAGTGACTGCAAGGGCTTCTTGGAGCTTGTCAACTTGTGTCTTTGTTTCTTGCTCCGCTTCGCCGGACACTTTGAGTTTGTCTTGAGCTTTACCTTTGAGCTGGTCTTTGCAGTGTTGAGTGTGCATCAGCTCTCGCAGGAACTCGGTGGTCTTGGAGTCATCCTGGACTTTCACTTCCAGCTTGTCTATGCGGTTCTGGGCACGTGTCAGCTCCTCCTGTAGGTGGGTGACGTGCTGGTGGCTTAGGTTTAGCTGGGCTGTGAAGGCATTACTTAAGGAACAGGTTATCTTGGTTAGTTCCACGTGGTTGTGGTTCTGGCTTGAATCATGTGTCAGGAATCTTCTCAGAATTATGATTATTATTAAAAATAATAACAGTTCAATTGTCTTTGGTGTGAGGCAGTCTGTAATGCCTCTGAACCAGGCGTCCACGTCTTCCCGTTGGGCAGTGGGGTTTGTCGTCCACGACATGTTGGCACGCTTGGTGAAGAGACTGACACAGATCTGTGTGTATAAGCCTATATGTGGTTGAACGGCTAAGTGTCGTTTCAGTAATTGTACATCAATAGTGAAGTGTCGTGATGACTAAGTGTTGGTCTAAGGGTACACAGTGAGGCTAGTGATGCGAAGATCTCGTCACTCAACTGGGTAAATGAAAGAGAGAGAAAAAGGTTAAACAAATCTCAAATGGAAAGAAACCTTTTTTTTTTTCAATGGGAGAAATATTTTTATAAATATTTTCTATCAATGAAAAGCTGGTTTCAACTCGTGGTGTGAGGACTTAGTCGCTCAACTGAGTAAGGGGAAAAGAGAGAAAAGTTAACAACCAATTTCAATGAGGGAAAAAACAAAAGAAAATTATTAACTAGGGGAAGTATTAATTTCTCATAAATGTTTTTTATCAATGAAAATCTGTTTCCAGAAAGGTAAACAATATTATTGCTTATGTTTGCGAGGAAAAATAATACAATAATGATGTTGATACCTCTTCTCTGAGTTTGACAGGATTGACACACACACCTTCAGTTCGACCGCTTACAGCAGGGTTTACAGCAGGGATGCTGTGAAGGCGGAGTTTGCTCGGCACTTGTCTCTGTTACTTGATCTTGGATAAGATGTCAAAGTTTAAATTGCGTTTCAAATGCAGGGAGAGTATGAAGAACACAAGAGGGTTTGATTAAAAATCAAATATCTAATAATCTGTTTGTTGGGACAGATTATATTTGTCTCTTTTAGAGTCGATTGGTGGTTCTTCCAGGTTTGTTCCTACAAATGTGAAGAATAAGATGGAATAAAGCAGGACAGAACAGGAAAGACGTGATGAGGAAGGAATGAAGCAAGGAGGTTGGATCCCGCTACCTTTACGTCTACCACGAGTATAGAATTGATAGTTGAGGAACAACTAAACACACAAATAAACTTTGGTAAAA
Source organism: Chrosomus eos (assembly GCA_036326025.1). Lineage (NCBI taxonomy): Eukaryota > Metazoa > Chordata > Actinopteri > Cypriniformes > Leuciscidae > Chrosomus > Chrosomus eos. Next base: position 31,907,444 of record CM070824.1, on the reverse strand, counting down.
GACGATTGTCTCTGGTTTATTTGAAACTCGTATGGAGATGGTAATGTCCCCTATTGAAGCTTCCCGAAAATTAATTAATCAGAACAAATATAGTGGTTAAGTTTATAACCAACAGGACGAAAGGATAAAACGCAATGACAATAATGAGCAAATCTGAGTCTAACACTATTTTTGTAATAGTAATAACAACTTTCAAATTTTAACTTTCAGAGTTCAAGACTTATTCACCTAAAGTGATTAGATCTCAACGAGAAATTTAGAAATTATGAAAATTATGAAATCAGAATTATTAAAAATAAATCTAGAAATCATTAGAAATGACCTGTCTAGAAAAATAGAATTTCAATTTTATTTTAATATTTCCTTTTCTTCAAAATCAAATTCAAAATTGACAATTAATAATAGTTAACCAGCATTTTCTTTTTCAAGTAACATGCAGGTAAAGTAATTAATAATTGTAAACCAATATTTCCTTTTCCAGTAAAATATAGGTAAAGTAAAAGAGAGAGGTAAAAGGAAAAGAAGACAGGATCAACAGTTGTAAAGGTCGAGGTGTCTAAACGGTTAAATCACTTTAACGTTTTTCCAACAGACACTGTAGTATTGGCTCGTATTGATAACAGTGACTGATGCTAAAGGCTTTAGCACAGGCCTCCGTGCAAGGCTACTGCCTAGCTTAGCGCTTGTTTACATCGAGGGTTGGGTCAAAGTTCACCCGGAAACGTTTGGCCAAGACTTCCGTGTCACGATCGTAACTATAGCGACCAAACGAACGCTAGTGGGCGAACCGGGAATTGCAGACGGTTGGAAAACAGTTTGTTAGAGTTCCATGCAATATGGGAGCATTTCAATGTGCACAGAACATGCATGTACAGTAACAATCGATCCTATTACGGGAAATGTCGGCGCATTTCACACTGTTCAAATAAGATACACCACTCGTAGCTGGGTTTACGACGTGGGGCTTCACTCAGTTTGTCAAGAGTGATATTAACTTTAAGCAAGCGACAGCTTTGCGTTATAATAGATGTAATTAGGACGACCTCGGCGGATCGTCTCTGTGCAAGTTTATCTAGGCACATAAAACAATAACTGTTGGTTCAGTTTCAATGGCAAGCTTTACTTGATAACGAATTTAAATAACCACTATTCAAATTACACTCGGACATGCTCAATGTTACACGAGAATTATTTGAACGGACACAAACAGATAAGATTAGTTAAGCCTCGCTGTTCATCACGGGGATCGCAGTGGGACACGCACTGAATCAGATAAATAAATATAAGGCTTATGACTGCTAACTTAGATGAGGAACACGCTCATCGCTCTGTGAGGAGAATATTAGTCCTTATAACGTTAGGGTTATTTTAATTACTGCAGTTTGATTTCGTTCAGTTCTCTAACTGATATAAACACACACACACAACGTTACAGCTTTCCTGAAAGACTCTGGAACACGCAGAAATCGAACAGCTCTAACGAGGTATTTCTGGAAATGAGGAACACGCTCAATTCTTACCTTATCGTAGTGCGAGGTTTCATATCTTATTTACTGCAGTTAACAAGAGAGCAAATAGGGCGGCAGACTAGACTTTTCAGCTTTCTCTGGGAGCTTCACTCACAGACAACAACAGCAGCAGCATTCATTCAAACGGGGCGCGCGCTGCGCGCGTCACACACAGACTCTCAGAGAATCGGATCTTGCATCCGAAACAAAATGAAAAGATAAATCTTGATAATATGCTTACACTTTAGATTGAACTGCCCGCATTCTCCACCAAATAATGTAGCGAACCTACATAATAATAAAATACATAAAATGTATTTAAGGGGGCCGGAAGGCCAATTTAGCTCAAAGGGAATGATTCATCGATTTGCAATGAATCATTGACCGAATCACTATGGAACCGAGCAAATGACTCGTTTAGAGTTCATTTGAACGGGCCGTAATTTTAACCTTGGCAAAAGATATTTATCCAATTTATAGTGAAACACTATGTATTAGCAAGGTAACTTTAGATCGGCAGTACAAGACATTAAATGTGTAAGCAAAACACAAGACAAATATCTTTTCAAATATATGGACGACTTTATTAACTATTCTAAACACATAAAACTAAGGTCTAAACAATCACACACACACATTCATACAAGGCGCAAAGGAAGAGAGAGAAAGAGTGAGTTTTCAGAGTGAGAGGCACTTGTAAGACATAAACCTGAACGAACCACCAAGCATTAATTTAAACCTTCGTTTCTTAGACAGGTTATTACATGTACATTAAAAAGCACCAGGTCAGTTACAGTCTGGAGTACTTGCTTGTCTTTGCGTTGCTTAGGCCAGGGAATTCCCTATTTGAGGTGCTTCGTCAAAGGGGTTTCCCGGCTGCGTGGCTGGTTGTCTTTGGAGTGCCTGGCTGGAGTTTCTGAACCGCCGGTCACGTGATGTGTTGGCGGATGGATGAACAAGAGTCTTTACAGTTCGAAGTGCGTTGCAGGAGAGACGTGTAAACGAACTTTACAGCAAAACTTAACTTAGAACGAGACTTTTAACGAGAAAATAAAATAAAGGAAGAAATGAAAGTAAGAGATGAGATGGCTTGAATGAAGCTGTTTAAACTCCGATCTTGATGGGTTTGTCTGCTGGTCTAATTTAACTTGGTCTGGTCGATGTAAAAGCGTACGAACATGAACACTCTCTTGCTGTTTGATCATAGAGAGAGGCACAAACTTAATTTAACACAGAACCGACTCAAAACCGAACTGAACCGAACCGAAACTGAACTGCTCTCTGAACCGAACTCTGAACTGAACTGAACTGCCTTGTTCGGGTCTTTAACTTAAAGTTAGTCCAACCTCTTTTGGAGAATTCTGGCCAATTGGACAATGGCATCATCTTAGGAGGTGGACCTCGTTCCTTCTTATCGTAAATCAGGCGGTATCTATGATCTGCTTGCTCTCCAACACTAGCAGAGAGAACAAGAGATCACAGTTTAAACATTATAGATCATTATAATCATACAAAGCATTTTACACAGATTTCAAACAAGCCATCTTATGAATTAAGGGCATACGATTATTTTGATTGGAAGCACGATGCTCGTTCATTCATGCACACAGTTATAATCATCATTACATGATTTATATGGAATCTAAGCATAATACAAACATGAATTGTAGGAAAAACAAGAATTATGATGTTTGATTATGAGTCCACTGAGCATTGTTCTGTGTGAGTTGTTCTCTGCAGAATGTGCAGAATTAATGTAGTTTGATATGTAAAGTGTAAAAGTCTTTCTGGTCTCTGAATGAAAGCGTGGTCTGTTAAATAACTCTGTCCTGTTTAGCAGTGGTGATGCTGAGGGAGGTCAAAGGTGGTCAGGCCTGTTTGACCATTTGTGAGGAGATTTGTCTTGGTTAAGAATGAACAGTGACAAGTTCTTCCTGCTTTGGCTTATCCCTTTATGGCCTGCGGAGCCCTAAAAGTCCTTTCTGAGGGGGTTTTGGAGACAGTTTGGAGCCAGTTTTGTGACGTTGGAATGTGTTCAGATCTGGATTGCTGAATCACATTTGAATGAATCCCATGAAAGATTAGAAAGATTAATTTGTGTTTGGTTCATCCGTAAATTCTCTACAACTCTTTCCATATTTTGTCCATATAATTTAAGCTGTACATTATTAATCCTTCTTTTCCTTGTAAATAACATATAGCATGACTTTGCTACTGACATCTTAAAACCCCAATTATATGACCATCTTTCCACTTCTAATATAGCACTCTGTATGCTTTTAGTCACATGTTTGATGTTTTTCCCTCTTTTCCATATAGCCCCATCATCTGCATAAAGTGATGACCCAATATCTTTACCAACATTTATAAAAATATCATTTATCATGATGTTAAACAAAATAGGGCTTATAGCGCTCCCTTGAGGAATACCATTTAAAATATCAAAATACTCCGACATCTCATCTCCAACCTTTACACGGAATGTTCGGTTGGACATGAAGTCTAAAACCCAGTTGTATAGCCTTCCGCCAATACCAATTTCATACATTTTAATCAGTAGTCCTTCTCTCCACATTGAATCATAAGCTTTTTCAATATCAAAATATACTATAACCATGACCTCTTTCATACTAATCGCCTTTTCTGCCTCATTACTAACTTTTACCAAAGCGTCTATCGTAGATCTTCCTTTACGAAATCCACTTTGGTATTTGTTTAGCAATCCTCTTTGCTCTAAATAATATGACAATCTGCAGACAATTATCTTTTCCATCCATTTACACAAGTGTGATGTTAAAGCTATAGGTCTGTAGTTTCCTGCATTAGTTGTATCTTTCCCAGGTTTACCAAACGGCAGTATCAATGCACTTTTCCAACTATCAGGCATTACACTTTCTCTCCAAATCTTATTAAATAGTTTTAGTATGATTTCCAAACCTTCTATTGGTATCCACAGGTACTTGCATCAGAGAAATGATGTATCTCTGTTTTCACAATTTTGCCAAAATTAGCAGGTACATAACATTGTGGTATGTCAACCTTTTCCAGATTAACAAAATCATGCTGCCATTTCTCCCACCGTGGACTGAGAGCAAGAGACAGTGGATCATCCCAGCTTGTACCCTTGCGACACATTTCTTGTAAGATCCTCTTACCATTGAGAACATAAGGAGCTACAAAGCCCAAAGGATCATATATGGAGGCAACAGTTGACAATATGCCACGACGTGTTGTAGGTTGACCTTTTAATGGGATGTGGAATTTGAAGCTATCACTCTGTATGTTCCAGTGAATACCCAAAGCTCTCTCGAGTGGCATGTCATTGAAGGTAAGATCCTTGGTCTCAAAGTTCACGGCACGTTCTGATTCTGGTATGCTCTGCAGCACAGTGTTGTCATTAGACACAAATTTGTGAAGTCGAAGACTTCCTTTTGCACACAACTCTCGTGTCTCTTTTGTTAGCTGGATAGCCTGTTCCACTGTCTCAACGCTTGTGACTCCATCATCAACGTAAAAGTCTCTTAAGATGAACTGGGCGACTAATAAGTGTGACTGACAATACTCACTGGCTAAATATCTTAGTCCATAATTTGCACACCCAGGCGAAGAAACGGCACCGAAGAGATGAACTTTCATACGGTAATCTTGAAGCGGTGAATTTGTGTCTCCGTTCTGCCACCATAAGAAGCGCAAGTAGTCTCTGTCATTTTCCTGAACATGAAATTGGTGAAACATTTTTTCAATATCACATGTTACAGCTATAGGGTGTTTTCTGAACCTTAAGGACTCCTGTGAGATTGTTTATCATGTCTGGCCCTGGTAACAAATGTTCGTTGAGACTTGTGCCTTTGAATTTAGCGGATCAATCAAACACGACACGTAGCTTGTCTGGCTTTTTCGGATGGTAAATGCCATGATGAGGTATGTACCACTTTTCACCATCAGTTCCATCATCAATCACTGTTTCTACATCACCTCTTTCAATGATATCATTCATGTACGCAATGTAGTCTGCCTTGTATTTCTCATCTTTACAGAACTTTTTGTTCAAGTGATTGAATCTGACTTTGGCAAGCTCTCTGTTATCTGGTAAGTATGGACGTTGTTTAAACGGAAGTGGCATTTCATAATGTCCTTGAGCATTTCTCTTTATGCCTTCTTTGAGTCTGTCCAAAAACACAATATCATCCTGTGAAATTGTCTTGTCATCTACCGTGACATCTTTAAAGTCAGACTCGAGCACATGTATGGCATCCACAGGTGTCAGAGCTGGAATCTCTTTTGTGGCTATTCTGTGACAAAGACCAATTGCTGTGGGTTCATGAATGCCTGGTGTGGAGCTGCCTACAATACTCCAACCTAAGTCAGTTAGAATAGCATAGGGTGCGTCATCTTTACCTAGAATGACTTCTCTGGGAGCTAGCACTCTGGGGCAATTGTAACCAATCAGTAAACCTACTTCACAGCCGAGAAGAGGTGACATTTCCTTTGGGATTACCTTCAAGTGACTCCAGTTCTTTGCCGTTTCCTGCGTTGGTATGTGGTCACGATTGACAGGAATACACTCTTTGGTGTATAATGGAGGCAGATTGATATGTACTGATGAATTATACCCTCTCACTTGAAGATCAGATATCCTTTTGCTATTAATGATTATACTGTCTCCCATCAGAGTAGTAAGTTTGAGTTTAATTGGATGAGCATCCACTTGCAGAACTTTACTCACTCCTTCATCAATGAAAGTGGTGTCACTTTGAGTGTCAAGCAAAGCATAGACAAGCTGTTCATTGGATGGATTTTGGATGGACGACACCCATACAGGTACAATCATAGATGTAATGACTGAACGACCTTCTCTTGTTACGTTAAGTGATGTGGCATCCGTAATCTCATTCTCATGTGCACGCTCACTGCTTACCGCTGGTTGCTTTCGGTTTCCATAATACTCGTAGTTGTAGTCATGAAGACTTGTGGGATGTCTCAATTTGCATACATCACATGTGTGGCGACGACGACATTCCTTAGCAAAGTGACCTGGTTTCATACATCCAAAACAGAGTTTGTTATCTTTGACATATGACCTTCTGTCTTTCAGAGACTTATCCATGAATTTTGGACACTTATTGAGTTGATGGTTGTCATCTTGACACAACATGCATGACGGTTTAGACTGTGTTTTAGCCACTGTCTGTTTATCACCATTTACTATTGTCTGCGTCTTATAAACAATAGCCTTGTTTCTTTTTACTTCATTAGAGACTCTTCTCTCCGGAGGTGACTCACGTGAATGAAGAGCGTGTAAAGAAGTGATAGGATTACACATAATCTCTGCTTCAGTTGAAAGGAACTTTACAAAGTCTTGAAAGCTTGGAAATTCCTTACCGTCCATAAGCGCTGTTGTGACCTGGCGGTTCCATCTGGAGGCTGCCCAGTCAGGAAGTTTCTGTACCAGCTTTTGGTTCTCTTCACAATCGTTCAGTATTTCCAAGCCTTTGACATGCGGTATGGCTTGCAGACATGCATATAAGAAGTCTGAAAATGTTCTCAAACCTTCTGCATCTTTGGACTGTATTCTATGCCACTTAGACAGCTTTTCACGATATGCTCTTTGAATGACGAAGGGCTGGCCATATCGTTGGTTAAGCTTATTCCAAGCATCTTTGTAAGCTTCTTCATCACTTCTATAAAAAGTGCCTTCGAGATATCTGTGTGCTGAACCACTGACATACTTTTTCAAATAATAGAGTTTATCAGCTGCAGAGATGCCTTTTCTATCTATAAGTGACATAAATGAGGCTTTCCAGTCTACAAACTGAATTGGGTCTCCATTGAACACTGACGGCTCTGGTATAGGTAACCTGTTGATCGCTATGCTGTCCTGAACTGCCTGAGCAAGCTGAGACACTTCACTGAGAGTCGTTGACTGGATAACATTGTATTTTCGTTCTGTCTCAGAGAAGATTTTTTTTTTCTGACTTTCGTGTTCAGACTGTATTGACTGACTCTTAGTCTCTTGCTTTATTTCGTCATCATACGATTTTACTCTGGCTCGAGCGATCTCTATGTCCTTTTCTACCTGTAGCCGTTCTAATTCAAACCTTTGAGTCTCTAGCTCTTGTCTGAGCTGCTCTTCTAGAGTTCTCATTTTTTCCTTTTGTTGTCTTTCCGTTTGCATCATCTTGTATTCAGCTTCTTTCGCAGCCAGCTCTGCCGCAGCATCTGCACGCTTGCTTGTACAAGAAGATTTAGAATGGCTGCTGACACTCGTTTGCGAAGCACTGGACCCGTATATGGAATGGGCATAACTATGGGCTAAAAGTTCATGCAGACGGCTCTTTTCCTGTTCTGCATCAAAATCGCCATCTACTATTGCCAACCTTTCCATTACAATTTTGACGAAATCATTGGTCACAGCTTCACATGCGTCAATTTTACGTCTTAAATCAGTAGCGGGAGTACTATGTTCCCTTATCTCACTAAAGATTTTCATGATACAGTTCTTTTTATCCTCCAGTGAGTCAGCGATTTCAACAAGCTGCTTATCAGAGATGTCTGATTTTAAATCATGTCTAGCTTTATGCGCAGCTACTTTCCATTGCTCATACAAAGTGATAATCCTTTTTTCTTTCTTACAGCACTCATCTTTCTGGTAAGCAAGCATTTTCTCTGAAGGGATATGTGGACGTTCTGAGCGTCGAGGCAATCCTATACTGTCTTGTGAATGACACGGGAGTTCAGAGGCATTTTTTTCTTTACATTTAACTGATCCATCTCCATGCTTTTCCTTTACACTTTCTGACTCTGTTTGAAGCAGGCTTTCAGAATCTGGGTCTTCAGTTTCAATTTCCATAGTCAACTCACTTGTATGGCGTTTCAGCTCTCTAGACCATCACGCTGATTCCATCTTGCTGCATTCCGTTAACGATCGTCACGTTGCCCCCTTCACAAGCACGTGCGGCGAAGATCCGAACCAGCGAAGGTGAAGCTCTTACTGTAGCAGACCCCTCCCGAATGATGGACAAAACTTTACTGATGTTGAAGTTTATTGAGTCCGTTTCACTCCATTAATTATCTCAATAATCACTTCACAAATCACCATAAGAGCTGAACAAAGGAAATACAAAAGCTCGCATTAACGACTCGTACAAACTCTCTCTCCGTTAAACTGCCAATAACATATATAGCAAAATACATAAATAACAATAAACCATAAACAAATGTATTTACAGACCTTATGCCTTTTCCGGGGGGTGCTTATCACTGTTAAACATTAATGGCCTGCACAACTCCGTGCACTCTCTTTGCTTTCCTTCTATCCACTGCGTGCTCTCCCCTCACTTCCTTTTTCCCGTTTAACCCCGTAGACCACAAAACCCGTCAAAATAAAAGTCCCTCCTTAATAAGACCTAAATACACTAACTAAACCTAATTTAAACTGACAGGACTATCAAAAAAGTATATACAAACAAATTAAAAGAATTAACCAGTCCCTCCAGGATTTCGCGATGTCGCGATCGCAACTATTAACGCAACTTCAACAAATCCACGTGAATTCAGTGCGCCTTGCAATTTTGACCAATCACCGCAACTTTTCTGCAACTTTGACCAATCATCGCGCCGCGGTCCCCCGCAAAGCGTCGTCATACGTCAGCAAACTCGCTTGTTTTGTTCAGAAGACGCGCAGCAGATGTGGGCTGCCAAGTGCCAACGTCTCACATTTAGGCTACCTACAAAAATAACAGCCAGTGTTGCCAACTTAGTGCCTTAAGTGACAAAAAAAGCGACTAGAGACAAATCTAGCGACTTTTTGGACAAACCTCAGTAACCAAATGTTGCCAGCACAATCCTGCGAGCGCGAGGTTTGCTTTCTTCTCCCTGCGTCCCTGTTCAGTGAACGGCTGATCGGAGCAGCGGCCGACAGACGTGAATGAGCAGTGTTGTTTCCACGGTGACGGACTTATCACTTATCTGCTTCTCCTTTGTTTTATATTTAAAGAATTTTCCATTTTATTTTACTTTCTTTTCTTGTGTTTATCACTTGTAATACTCACTATCACAGTGCATTAGTTCACCCAGTTCCCGAACTCTCTCAATTCAGATAATTTTTTTACACATAAAAAAATAGCTACTCGTTATATTGCCTGACAAAAAATAAATAAGGAAACGAGAACGGCTTTATTGGATATTCGGCTATATTATATTATATTAATTATATTATATTATATTATATTATATTATATTATATTATTATATCATAGTATTAAACTTTAGATTTTTCCACCATTTAACTTTTGTGGCTATTCCTAAGAAAACTGTATTTTCCACTTTATTAGTATTGGCATCTTTCAACATAAATGCTGCTTAATGTTTGTGAGGTTCTGCACATTTACATTTTTGCAGGTGCAGATCTTGTTTAAAAAAAGTTTAGTTTGTTAGATTTTGCTGTCTTTAAATCGTTTGTTTTGCCTTTTTATAAAGGTTAGTTAGTGGGTTTGTTCTCATTAATGTGTTACAAAGTGAGCACGTTTGTCTCTGAAGTAAATTCTGGACTACAATAGACCAGATGGTGAACAGTGTTTTCTGTGGGACATAATAAGTCCCTTCGGGGTGGAATTTGGGCTTTTTCACTTAGTAAACCTGCACAAAAAAAAAGATATATAATACAATAAAGGAAGGGAAAAAGCCAAAAAGCATAATATAAGCACTTTAAGTAAAAATCTATCTACATTTGCAGTTTTAACCTAAAAACAAATGCAGAAGAACATCGCAACTTTCATCGCAACTTTTTGGAAAAGCGGCCGCAACATCAGGCATTTTAGGCCGCAACAATCACAAAAAAGGCCCGCGAAATCCTGGAGGGACTGATTAACACATCAAAGTCTGTTACAGTTAAGACTTAAAGACGCGCAAATGGTAAACTTTAGTCACGATGCAATGCTGGCCCGATTATGGAAGTGAATATTCCGTTATGTCCCGACTCCTAAACGTGAGCGTGTAGTTTCACCGGCTGCAGTGCTTGACGCTTGCCTTGAGCAGCCCGTTTTGAGAGACGAGAGAGAGAAGACGCAGCACCATTGAACTCGCGCTGTTTGTGAAATTGCGTCTCGCAGAACGTTTTAAAACTACTGATTTGATTTTATAATCTGTGTGGATTAATTTACTAATACAACCTACATGCTAAAGTGAATCAATGTTTGCGGGAATTTTCTGCATAAGTGAGAGAGCTGCGGCCTGTGGGAATGATTAAAATTATGCGCAAGACACACGCCAAAATTCGAGCCCTGAATTGGCTACATTCAAAAGCACAACAGTATCGATACGGCAGCTGCTGTATCTATACGCGCATCGCCAGGAGTTCATGACGATGTATTGTAGGGTTTGAGGGTGAACCAAACACAAATTAATCAAATTAATCTCTCATGGGATTCATTCAAATGTGATTCAGCATTCTGGATCTGAACACCACATTCCAAAGTCACAAGACGGCTCCAAATTGTCTAGAAAACCCCCCAGAGAAGACTTTTATGGCCCCGCAGGCCCCAGAGATAAGCCTAAACAGGAAGAACGTTGTCACTGTTTCATCCTTAAGCAAGACAAAGCTGCTCAGAAATGGTGAAACGAGGCCTGACCACCAAGGGGCCTGACCACCTTTGACCTCCCTCAGCATCACCACTGCTGAGCAAGACAGAAATGTAAAACAGACCACGCTTTCATGGAACGTGAGAGACTTACACAGACTTTACATATCAAACCCATTAAAGGGTACCTATTATGGCATTTAAAATGTTCCTAATAATGTTCTGGGAGTCCCCAACAACAGTTTTACATGCATACAATGACAAGAAACACTTTTGTTGTCTTATAATATGCATTTATTTTTACCTGATTTGCTCACCGACTCCCTAATGATTCGTTTGACGACTCATTTGTCCAAACCTCTCCTTTGCGTGACGCTAATCGGCGGTGATTGGTCAGATGACGCAGTCAGTTATATTTTGCGTTAGCCCAAAGCTTAAACATATTGATAAAGCACTGCAGAAGTACAATACGCTTCACATAATTTCACATATTTCAAAAACAAAAAAAATGACATTGGACACCTAGAAGCTGCTGAGCGTAACTCTCACACACACACACACACACACACACACACACACACGCACGCGCACACACACACACACACACACACACACACACACACACACACACACACACACACAATAAAAGCAACAATTGTTGATAGTACTTACAGGTTGTGATTCGGAGGAGGATCCACCTGATCTTAATAAACTTGGTATTGAACCTTCCTATATCAGCCGACTCGCGAATCCACACTTGAAAGCATTTGTGTTTGTGAAGCGATCGTCATTAAAATAACGCGAACACAGCTCAAGGTGGCTATACTTGTGTGGTATAGTTGTAAATATAAACTCTAGCCACTGAGTCTTCACATGCTTGTCCCCAGTGTTGGGAGTAACGCGTTACAAAAGTAATGCATTACAGTAACATATTACTTTTTGCTGTAACGCAGTAGTGTAAGGCATTACTAATCAATTTTCAGTAATATTTTACTCGGTACATGTTCAGTAAGGCTTGCGTTACAAGTTACAACAGACTTTTAATTGTAAAAAAAAAATACACAGCAAGACCGCGAGACATTAACAAATGAAAAATGCAAGTAGGCTAAATTACCTGTTCGTGGTCAGTAAATAGCCGCGTGTGGTGTCCAAGTCTGTTAATAAAAACTATATGGCAGCGTCTGATATATTTGTATAGCGATTTATTTTTTACAGGTGTGCCGTGAGGTATGATTTCGGCCTCTGTGCTGCTCGTGCTGGCCAGTGGAGAAGCAGCTAATGGTGAAGATGGCATGAAGAAGACTGTACATTCGCGAGATGGACGTATGCGCATTAGGCTATTCGTTCTGTGTTTTCTTTCTAAACAGTCAGGCTATGTTTATTATGTGGTATTTTTCATCACGCAATCATGTTTTTGATGCGTGACGCGTTCATGTAAGGGCGGCGGCGCTGCCGATAAAGCACCTAAAAGCTGTCACAAAGAACCGCAAGAGCAATGATTATGAATATGTCAAATATAGCAAGGAGACATTTGAATTGTTTATTAATAAAGTCAAGATGAAGTTGACGATGCTGACTCGCGATCTTCGCAGGAGGCTAGTGCACCAGAGAGAAATGCACATTTAATTTCCTAAGCAGAGAGCAGTCTGTTTTCTTTCGTTTTGAAATTTGAATTGTTCTGTTTTACATGTAGACATTTCAATATAGATATATTTTTCAGGTCCGTGAATAGGCTACCTTATACGCTGAGTTTTGGTTCATTTATGAGTGAATTGTCCTCCATGTCGTGATTATTTATAATTATCTGCTAGGTATATTTAGCCTTCTTATTTATAAAATCCAGGCAATTGGTTGATAAAACATTGATTAAAATTAAGATACAATTAATACAAAACGAAATTCACTTTAAAGAAAGGCTTTGTGTCTTCTGTGTGAAAGTTTTAAAGCATTCTTTTAGTGCCGCTTCAGAGCGGTCGCGTCCGTAACGGAGAACTGTCACGTCTGTAACATTGTTTTTTCCTCATAAATGCGAACACGAAAAATAAAGCGCAGTGTAATTCACAAAATTACAACAACAAAAATCGTTGCCTTCTAAAAGTTAAAGATTTTTTTTGTCACGCATAACTGTCTATTTCCCTAATATTAAATATAAAATGCATGTGTAGACTGATATTTTTCTAATGTCTGGACTGCTTTCAGGGAGTAGCATATGGATTAACAGACGTTTCAATATTTTGGTATTAATGCATTTTCTGAGAATTTATTTTTCAAGTTTTGACAGCAAATGTCATGTCCATAATGCTGGAATTCCCAAATTTTAAATAATTTATCCTCAAATTGTTTTGTGGTGTATATCTACGTATTTTATAATGTTAAGTTAACTTCAAATAATAGGCTACTAATAGTAATTTAAAGATGTGGTAGCATTGGATCTGGACGGTATGGATAACTCTTGGGGTTGGAAGGGGTGTGTCGCGATTCTGCAGGTTCGTGGATCTGAGTGTCGCGATTTCGGTTTCATATCGCATATCGTTAAAGCCCTATAGTCATTTTAGAATGTTAAGTTCTACTTCTGTATAGTTATTTTGGTGAAAGTAACTCAAAAGTAATACAGGAGTAATGTAACGCATTACAATTCTGAGAAAGTAATATTGTAAGGTAATGAATTACTTTTAAATACCAGTAACATGCAGTGTTGTGCAAGTTACTTCCAAACTGGAATACATTATATATTATAATGGCTGGCCTGCTTTAAAGGCAGAGGATGTGCAGGGATTACAGGCTTATGCTTTGTTTTTGCGTACATGTTGTAATACCATCGATGAACTTTCATATATGCAAGAACTTAACATGCCTAGCAACATGAAGATTGTTGTTACAAAGTTACCTTACAGGCTGAGAGAGCAATGGAGGGCTCAGGCTTGTGAGATTATGGAGTCCAGTCAAGGCAGAGCAAAGTTCTCACACATTGTGGAGTTTATTGAAAAACAGGTCAGGGTGGCATCTGATCCTGTGTTTGGAGATATCCAGGACAAACAGGGCACGGGTAAATTCAAACCCCAAGGGCGCAAGACACTTAAAGGGAGTAGTTTTGCCACTGATATTGCTGTTTCAACTCCAATTAAGAAGACTGACATTGGGTCAGTACAGCAAAGATATTGCCCTGTATTTGAGTCTAATGGAAACTGTTTGTTTTGTGCAAATCAACATCCATTGGAAAGATGTTTTGCTTTGAAGAAGAAGACTCAACGAGACAAGATTGAATTCTTGAAAGCCAAGGGAATGTGTTTTGGCTGTCTAAAGGCAGGACATATGAGCAAGGAGTGTGACAATCGGTTGATATGTGAGGTTTGCGGAGAAGTGCATCCAACTATCCTGCACATCTATCGCAAGGAGGTATCTGGGAAAGAGTTGGATGAAAGGCGTAAAGTAGTGTCTGCTCAAACTTGTGGTCATACAGGGGCCGGTAATGAGAGGAGTTTAATGTCAATCATACCTGTTCAAGTAAAAGCTATAAAAGGTAACAACGTGAGGCAGACCTATGCCTTTCTGGACCCGGGGAGCTCAGCTACCTTTGGTTCAGAACATTTACAGAAAGAGCTGATGCTGAGCGGAAAGAGGGTCAACATTCTCCTTCGAACCATGGGTCAAGAAAAGTATGTCTCCTGCAATGTTATTGACGGACTGGAAATTAATGGAATAGATGCCAACTGTTTCTTCCCACTTCCTGCTGTATATACACAGCAGAAGATGCCTGTTGACTCTGAAAACATCATTACTCAAGAGGAGTTATCCAAATGGTCATATCTGGATAAGGTTAAGATACCACACATTCAAGCAGGCGTTGATTTACTGATTGGAACTAATGTAGCTAATTTGATTGAGCCATATGAAATAATAAACAGTCATGGTAATGGGCCATTTGCCATTAAAACCCTACTGGGATGGGTTGTTAGTGGGAACTTGGAGGGAAACGGTGACCGCAAGAATGAAGATGGGCATTCTGCGGTTACTGTTAACAGAATCTGAATCTGTGGTTAAGTTGGAAGAGTTGCTCAACAACCAGTTCAATTATGATTTCAGTGAAAGGACTGCTGATAAGGAAGAAATGTCAAGGGAAGATCTTCGGTTTGTGGACATAATGACTCGCAGTGTCATGCTCCAGGATGGACATTATAGCTTACAGTTGCCATTCAAGACTGGTAATGTCAAGTTACCTGATAACTTTGGGGTCGCTAGGCAACGATTAAATGGTCTGAAGAGGAAACTGGAAAGAAACAAAGGGTTTCATGAACAGTACTCTCATTTTCTTGCTGAGGTATTACGTAAAGGTTATGCCGAGAAGGTACCATCTCATCAACTAGATCGTGTGGATGGCAGAGTTTGGTACATTTCTCATCACGGGGTGTTTCATCCTCAGAAGGGATCACTGAGAGTTGTGTTCGACTGCGGAGCAACGTATAAAGGAACATTACTTAATAGTCAATTGTTGCAAGGCCCTAACCTTACCAATTCTTTGGTAGGTGTGCTGATGAGATTCAGGCGAGAGCCAGTAGCCTTCATGGCTGACATTGAAGCAATGTTCTATCAAGTTAAAGTGGCTGAAGAAGAGGTAGATTTTCTTCGGTTCTTGTGGTGGCCTGATGGAAACTTGGCAAGAGAGCCCATCGTATTTAGGATGACAGTTCATCTTTTTGGAGCTGTGTCTTCTCCAAGCTGTGCTTGTTACGCCTTAAGACAGACCGCAAAGGATAATCAAGCAGACTTTCCAGCTGAGGTAGTTGACACCATTAACAATAACTTTTATGTAGACGATTGCCTCCAGAGCGTCTCTTCTGAGGAAATGGCTATCTCTATGGTTGCTAATCTCACTGCTCTCTGTCAAAAGGGGGGTTTCTGTTTAACAAAGTGGATTAGCAACAGTCGCAAGGTGTTGCAGTCAGTTTCTGAGGAACACAGAGCTAAGGACATACAGCAATTAGATCTGGATAGGGACAAATTGCCTGTTGAGAGAACGTTAGGTCTTCAGTGGAGTGTGGAAACTGACACCTTTCAATTCAAGACTTCTTTGAAAAGTCAACCATTCACTAGGAGAGGCATTTTATCGGTGGTAAGCTCTGTCTTTGATCCATTGGGATTTCTGTCACCACTTATTCTGCCCGCTAAAGTACTTTTGCAGGAGTTGTGCAGACAGAACTTGGGCTGGGATGATGCCTTACCATCGATTTACCAAAAGAAATGGAACCATTGGATTTTCGAATTGGAGAGAGTTGCAGGATTCCAGGTGAACCGATGTTTTAAACCTATGGAATTTGAATTGCCCTCCCACGCTTGTCTACATCACTTCGCCGATGCTTGCGAAGATGGATACGGCACAGTTTCCTATATTAAGATGCAAAATAGGGCAAACAAGGTACATGTGGCTTTCTTGCTGGGCAAAGCCAGAGTAACACCACTAAAATTGGTGACCATACCTCGTTTGGAACTTACAGCGGCTGTACTGGCTGTCAAAGTTGATGTCATGCTAAGGAGGGAGCTGCAGCTTTCATTGGAAGATTCGGTCTTTTGGACTGACAGCATGATTGTTCTTAATTACATCAAGACTGAAGACAAACGGTTTCACACATTCGTTGGTAATAGGGTGTCGTATATAAGAGACAGAACACAACCTCAACAGTGGAGATACGTGCCCAGTAAAGAAAACCCAGCAGATGATGCATCTCGGGGTTTGAAGGCAAAAGAGTTTCTGAGCAATAAGCGATGGATTGATGGTCCCAGCTTTCTCTGGAAGCCGAGTGAGACACACTTTCCAACAAGTGATCTGATATTGAACGATGACCCAGAGATTAAAAGGTTGAAAGTCAATGCTATGGTTGTACAGAATGGACAGAATGCCACAAGTCAGCTTATTCATTTCTTCTCAGAATGGAAACGTCTGAAAGTTGCAGTTGCTTGGTATTTGAAGCTACAGAAACTTCTGATGGAGCTGAGACGTAAACGAAATGAATTATCTTCGGGACAGCTTGACGGTGTCACTGTGGATGTAAAATTGCAGGAATTTAAGGCATCTCTGGGCAGACAAAGCTTGACACTGGAGGATCTTGCTATGGCTGAGCATGGCATAATTCGATTCAGTCAACAGGAACAATTCCAAGAGGAAATTGCTGAACTCAAGGTTGGAAGCGTTGGTGTTAAAAGAACCAGTAATGTTTATAGTCTGGATCCTGTGTTGTGTGATGGACTGTTGCTAGTGGGAGGAAGACTTGGCAAGTCAGCTATGCCGATTGAAATGAAGCATCCCATCCTGTTATCTAAAGATCAGCATGTGTCACATCTCATACTTCGAGACATTCATGAAGAGTTGGGGCATAGTGGCAGAAATCAGATGCTTTCCAAGCTCCGGTTTAAGTATTGGATTACAAACGCCAACTCTGTTGCAAGAAAGATAATTTCCAAGTGTGTCATCTGTAGACGTTATAAAGGGAGGTTGGGTGAACAGAAGATGGCAGACCTTCCAGTGGAAAGGATTACCCCTGACCTGCCACCTTTTACCAACGTTGGAGTGGATTTTTTCGGGCCTATTGAGGTAAAAAGGGGACGAAGTAAAGTGAAACGCTATGGGGTGATTTTTACTTGTATGGCAAGTAGAGCTGTTCATTTGGAAATGGCGTACTCCCTAGATACAGACTCATGTATCAATGCCTTGCGCAGATTTGTCTGTCGTCGTGGACAGGTTATTCACATGAGGTCGGATAATGGGACAAATTTCACCGGAGCTGAGTGGGAGTTAAAGGAGGCTCTCACTGCATTAAACAATGAAAGGGTTCAAAGGGCCTTACTGCAGAAGGGAGTTCAATGGAGCTTTAATCCTCCAACAGGCTCTCATTTCGGTGGAGTATGGGAGCGCATAATTCGAATGGTGAGACAAGTTCTTTGTGCAGTCCTTCGGCAACAAACATTGGATGACGAGGCCCTGCAGACTGTCTTGTGTGAAGCAGAAGCTATTTTGAACGATCGACCGATCTCTAAACTATCCAACGACCCTAGTGACTTGGAAGCCCTCACGCCAAATCACATCTTGCTTTTGAGAGGAAATCCTGCATTACCGCCTGGGTTGTTTGAAAGATCTGATCTGTATGCCAAAAAGAGATGGAGACAGGTGCAATATATTTCCAATCTCTTTTGGAAACGATGGGTACAGGAATACTTACCCTTGTTGCAAAAGCGACAGAAGTGGAACAGAGAACGAAGAAGTTTTTCCCTGGAGACATTGTGATTATTGCTGATTCTACTGCACCACATGGTTCATGGTTACTTGGAAAAGTTGTGGAGACCTTCCCTGACAAAAGGGGCTTGGTACGTTCAGCAAAAGTTCAAACCAAAAGTAATATATTAGAACGTCCAATTAGCAAGCTTTGCCTTTTATTAGAAGTAGACTAAAATATGGCATTCAACAAGTGTTTTTTGTCATACATTTCATGTATTGGTACAAACTTTAATTGGTATGTATGGCTCCATTTTTGTATGAATTTGTAATTGTTATGCCAAAATGTCATATTCAATTAAGGGGCCGGTGTGTAGGAGCCATTTTTGGAGACAGTAACGTTTTTGTCCACTGGGTGGTGCTGTGTATAATTAGATCCCCTGAGCCACAGGTGTGTGCGTTGGTGATTGGGGAAGCACACAGTTTTTGACCGCACGACAGAGTAGCTTGGAAGGAAAAATTGTAGTTGTATGGTCTATAAGGTATGGCTTTTTGTGCATATGTAAACAAGGAAAGTCCTCAGGAAGTTTGCGATCATGTTTACTAAAGCCAGTAATAAAGAGACATTTTTATGCATCTACAACCATCCGCATGGACTCTGTTTGTACGCGTTCTAAACTTGCATACTCCTATCATCAACGGCAAGGGCACTGGAAAGCCGTTACAGTAGTGTCACAGACAAAACTTGTACTAAAAAACGATTTTTCTAAAATGTCACTTTAGACAATTATTATTCATTATCTACTAATTTATTCATATATCACACTACTATTGTGATCCTAAGACTTTGGGAAACCCATTTCAAGGACCAAAATAATTCGTCCACATGAGTAATGTTATGTTTCCACAAGAGATTTGAAGAATTTCAAAAATCGGACTTATATTTTTCACCTTTTAGAGCCAATTTATCCCTCTCTCTCTCTTTACACAATGCTCTAGGACAAGTGGTGAACTCACCAGTAAGAGAGCTGTTTTTTTTCTGCACATTTTATATAAAAACATATGGGATTATGTTATGTAATTGCCTTTAAAAGGTGAATTTATTAAGATATGTAAAATCGGAGGAAAAAGTGAAAAAATGCCCTTAGACCTCAGAGGGTTTAAACAGACATGGAAAATCTAACAGGACTAAACCAAAATCCCAAAGACAGGGGGAAACAAGATCACAGAACTGAACTGAACACATCAAAAATGTGACAACGCTAGAGCCTTGGCATCATTCTTAGAGTGTTAAAGAAGATTAAAGAAATTAGTTGAGAACTTTTTTTTTCTTTTTTTTGCCTTTATGATGGCAACCTTGCTTCGTTAGCACAAGTAACATAATGTTTAGCGACCATGTCAAGCCCCAAAAGATGCTGCAATGGCTAGGCTACAGGGTTGTTTTTTTCTTTTTTTTTTTGTGAAGCGCAGATGAAACAAAGCTTGAGTGAGTTTGGTAATTACATCTGGCCTTTACTGATCCGGGTATCCAATCTGAGATCGGACATACACCCTTCGTCTAAACATATGTCATGGAAATTCTTAATACTAATATAACCAACTAAACGGACTGCTTAATACAATGCTTACCTGAAGTAAGGTGACGGCATCCCGTCAAGAAGCTATTATCAATACCTCAATGATGCTTGATGATCCGTTGTTTTAAGCATCGAATCCATTTCTCAGATATGCAACTTGACAAGTTGGCTCCCAAGTTGCTCTTTGTAGAAATATTTTGTTCATGGCTGGGAGATCACTGGCCACAACAAGTCTCTTAAATAGAAAGATACCATAACGTTAAATCATACGGTTGTGTAAAAACAATGTCACTCGAGTCTTATTCACTGTGATTAGTTCCGGTGATTGGTTTGTTAATATTAAACTAATCATATGACTGTTATGGTGCATTCTATTATTTATCCCTGTCGAGTTCCGACTAGGAAGACAGACGTCGCTTAGCAACACGCACCAATCGAGTGATTAAAATTGTCATTTAAACAACCAAAGAGGTCCAAAAACAATGAAACAATTCATACAAGTCACACTGCCCCTTTTCTCGCCCGTCGGTGTATGAATGAGAGAGTGAATGGGTGAATGTGAGGCAAATTGTAAAGCGCTTTGGTGGCTATTGGGTCTGTGAAAGCGCTATATAAATGCAGTCCATTTACCATTTACCATTTTCTCGGATTACCCAGCTCGGAAGTCGGACACCGAGCAAGAATTCCGATACGGAATCCAAACAAGTTTGACTTGTATGAATTGTTTCATTGTTTTTGGACCTCTTTGGTTGTTTAAATTACGATTTTAATCACTCGTATTACTGCAATACCTTACTCTGTCCGTATCACTGCCTGTATGGGAATCAGTCTTGTTGTGAGTGCAATATTGAATGAAGCCTGGTTTCAACGGGTGTTACTTACGTGGCTAGCGTTGCAAACAGAAGATAACTAAAACATGAAATAGTGAAAATTTTAGAAGTTCAAATGGCTGCGTTTTTGATAAGCGCCTGGTACTTGGCCATTGCTACCATAGCAACAGCTTTCTCTGATTCGGACACGCAAAACATACCAGACGCTTGAAGTGTGGGGGTGACGTCATATGAGGGCCGAGTCGGTTCGTTGACAAAAATGGACTAGTTGCACGTGGCCGCCATTTTGGATATCCGATCAGCAAGTGTGTGGTTAGACACTTCCGGTTTTGCTTTACGCCCGGTGCAGGGAGCCGGAGAAAGCCGAAAATGATCTCTTATAGTTGTTTATAGAATCAATTATATCACTTAAAATACTACTAAGATATATATTACTATCACGCAAGCAAATGGCAATTAAATGCACTGATGCAAAGACAGATTAATAAATGAAATACAACTGTTCACGAACAGAAGATTGTCTTGGTCATGCTGCATACGCAATGAGAATTATGCCTACTGTAAAGTAATGCCGACTACAGACCCTGGGTGTTTTTGTCACCCTCTGATGACAGATGCTTTTGATGCACAATGAGTGTTTTTTTCTGACAGCCTCAGCACTTCACTGTTGTGTGTCGTTATGAACCATTTCGTCACGTTAAAACAAAGAAGTCAGCTTTCATGAATTCCCCGTTGACACTGCGGTACGGGCTGAAGATCCGGAGGGTCTTCACCTAGGTCTGCAGTCAGCATTACTTTGTTTGGTAACATCATTATTGCTAACTGTTTGTATTTTAGTATGTAATTTAAATGCATATAGTTGCATATAATTTTCAGTGTATTTCACCTGTGCAAGTGAGATGAGTAAAGAGCATCGGTTTCACTTTATTTTGATGGTCCCTTTAACACATTCTGTTGACTATAAGCAACGTTGCACCTACATGTCTACTAACTCATTGACATGTAGTTGCATAGTTACTTATAGTCAGTAGACTGTCTGTTGGAGGACCATCACAATAAAGAGTTATCAGATATTAAGCTGACAGTCTACTAATACTCTAATGAGAGTTAGTTGACATGTAGTTGCAAAGTTACTTATAGTCACCAGAATGTTCAAAAAGGGACCATCAAAATAAAGTGTTACCAAATCATTATCTGTCTGTTTTTTTTTATAAGCAGCACATACAGCATTTACTAGGTGTAAAATATACACAAACTTAGCTATATTAAATTGTTTGTGTTAACGTTACAGTTAAAAAATGTAAATTAATCGCAATTATTACAATTTTTTTTCGGTGTTGTTTTTATCTATAAAGATAATTGATGCAAAGAAAGCATGTATGTAAAATATGTGTTGATAATATTGATCGAGCAACTGATGTAAGTGATCTAAGTGAAAATATATGCACAGAATTGAGAAAATAGTATTTATGGAGATCAATTGTAGCCTATCACAGGGCAAACTGGTGAATGTTCACGCGGTATTGTATGCAAACAACTCTAATCGTAGTTGTTATATTTACAGTAGGCATAATTCTCACTGTGTATGCAGCATGAGACCAAGAAATCTTCTGTTTGTGAACAGTTGTATTTCATTCATTAATCTGACTTTGCATCAGTTTATTTAATTGCCATTTGCTCGCGTGATAGTAATATATATCTTAGTAGTATTTTAAGTGATATCATTGATTCTATAAACAACTATAAGAGATAATTTTCGACTTTCGCCGGCTCCCTGCACCGGGCGTAAAGCGAAACCGAAAGTGTCTAACCACATGTTACAGCCCTGCCCTGTTTTTAGCGCCCAAGCCTTGAAAAGGCGAAGGCCCTATTGTTTTCCTAAGGATTGTTCTTTATAATTATTATTTTACTACCTTTTGGGCACTTTTGGGGGCCTTAACGTGCTCAAAAAACTCTTGAAATTTTGCACACATGTCAGAACCCGCGGCCATCAGGGCCGGGCTGAAGCTGGTACCCGGGCGTGGCAGGGGGGCTCGACAGCGCCCCCTGGAACGGGGTTTGAACACTTGGTCCATAAATCAAACACGCTTGCATGCAATAATATGAAACTTGGTACACATATAGATCTCATCGGTTCATTTATACTTCATGCTCTTACTTTTTACCCCAGCCCAACAGGAAGTCGTCTTTTAAGGGTTGTTTGGAAAACGCATGCAATGGAATGTGAAATACTCCTCCTAGAGAATTCAAACCCACGGCACGAAACTCGGTCAGCATGAAGTCAAAACACTGAGGATGAAAAATTGCCAGGGGATTTTTGATATCTCGAACGGTTTGGCCGTGGCGAGGAAACGAAATTATGGTGAGAAACGTGAAACAGGAAGTGTGTTATAACTACTGCATACATTAACTAATCTTGATGAAACTTCAGCAGTGTGTTCGTTGTAAGCCCGATCACATGGATGTGACTATTGTGAGTCAAAGTTATAGCGCCACCAACTGGCAGCAGGAAGTGTGTCACTTCCTAAAGGCTTTGAAATCACCCTCTTATTTTTACCCAATTTGCTTCAAACTTTATGTGTGTAATGTAAACACACGGCAGATGTAGACCTGAGAAAGGATTATTGATATCTTAGATACTGTTGCCGTGGCAACGCATCAAACTTTAATATTCTTGTTTGATGCTTTTGATGCTCTGAGCCAATATGGCAAGCCGTTTTAACATTTAATCATTTTAACCTACTAGTCTCTTTTTTCATGCTACTAGTACTTATTTTTTAGATACTAGTATCTATTCAATTAAGTACTAGTACTTATTCATATAGATACTAGTATCTATTCAATTAAGTACTAGTACTTATTCATTTGCGACTAGTGCTTATTCTCTAATACGTATTAGTAGCTAATGAATAAGTACTGGTATCTATTTAATAGGTACTAGTATGTAATGACTTAGAACTAGTATTTATTGAATAAATTACTAGTAACTATTATCTAAAATGTCATTTTCTCTCTCTCTCTCTCTCTGAGCCAATATGGCAAGCCGTTTTAACATTTAATCATTTAAACCTACTAGTCTCTATTTTCATGCTACTAGTACTTATTTTTTAGATACTAGTATCTATTCCATTCCAAGTGCTAGACTAGTACTTATTCATTAGCGACTAGTGCTTATTCTGTTTAGAATATTCAAAGTGCTCATTCAATTTGTATGCTTATTTATATTTTCATAGCAGAAAATCAGATTTTTCTGCTTATTCAATATTGCATCTAAAATGTAAGTGACTTGACGTGTGTGTGTGTGTGTGTGTGTGTGTGTGTGTGTGTGTGTGTGTGTGTGTGTGTGTGTTGTGTGTGTGTGTGTGTGTGTGGATGAGAGAGAGAGAGAGAGAGAGAGAGAGAGAGGAGAGAGAGAGAGGAGAGAGAGAGAGAGAGAGAGAGAGAGAGAGAGAGAGAGAGAGAGAGAGAGAGAGAGAGAGGAGAGAGAGAGAGAGAGAGAGAGAGAGAGAGAGAGAGGATTGTGTATGTTACAGTGACAAGAGTTTTTAAGCCTTGTATTTTTGGATATATATATTTTTTTATAAAAAAAAAAAGTGCATACAACCCATGTATTTTAAATGTATTGTTTGCTTTAAATTAAAGATTATAAAAGATTATATGTTTGGTAATTGAACCTAAATAAATGTAAAATGAATGTGCTATATTTTAGATCAATATATTTGTTTTCCTTCATTTTAATCAACACTAACTTTATTCTCATCTGAATTATAAATAACTTATTTCTGTATTAAATATAAAATCCCGAATAATCCAGACCAACCAGAGCACACTATTTCTACAACATCATCAGTGCTGAAGCGGAACTACCAGAGCCGTTCGGCAGATAGCGAGCAGATATTTTGTGTCACGTCGTGCACAATAACCCTAAAGGCACCAGGGTGGCGGTTGCCACCGGCTTTTTATATATATTATATATATATATATATATATATATATATATATATATATATTATATATATATATATATATATAAATATAGCTGCGAGCAGCGATGAAGGGCCAAAGCCGGCGGTACCGCCACCCTGGTGCACCAGGGTAGCGGTGCCACCGGCTTGGGCCCGTAATCGCTGCTCGCAGCTATATTTATATATATTTCTTAATTTCTTTTTCTTGATGAGAATTCCAGGACTAACTCCTCCTTGGAGGGCGGGATTGCCGTAACGAAGATCAACTGCACCCGTGGCAACCTATTTAAGGAGCTCCTGGATCTTGTCTAGGCCTCTCTCATTTTTGTTTTGTGACTTTGTTTGAAGAGTGGGTTCATGAGCTTGTGTTCCCATATGATTTCCACAACTCCACAAACTTCATATCCAACTGTTTATTGATTTGATGTTGAGTTGATATTTACTATTATTACTTTATGTTTTGACCCTAGACATTATTTGGGTAACACTTTAGAATACTGTATCTTACTTACTGCATAACTAATAAGGAATGATTGAAGAACTAGTAGGTAATTCTTCATTAACTACTTCTTCACTACTGTTAACTACTAAGGAAGATGTGTTAACTAATCAGTATGCAATAGAATTTTATGATTGTGTTAAGTTACAGTTAGTTAATCAATAACTAATGAATTCTGTCATACATCCTGAAGAACTACCATTAATTATCTATTAATTAAGGTTCAAGAAAAATAACTAAGTAGTAACTACTAATGAACAGTCATACACAGTAGTCAATAATCCAGTTTTTTTTTAGCATTGTAGTGGTGGAAGTAGTACACAACTCAAGTGCTTGAGTAAAAGTACAGATATACCACAATAAAATGTTACTCCAGTAAAATTATAATTAGGTCATTTTCAAAATTACCTTAGTAAAAGTACAAAGGTAAATTTTTAAAGTACTTAAAAAGTAAAAAGCATATTATTATACTTAGTTCTTATACATTTTAAACTTATTTTGCACCATTCAAGTTCCGGCAATATCACGGTAGCATACATTTTACAGTGATTTGGTGATGCAAGAGCGCGGGCATTTGCATCCTCTTCTGGAGAGTTCTCAGCTCCGCCGATTTGGTGCATTTCTTCTGCGAAATACAGGATTGTGTACGTTTTATTTAATCTATTAAATCATTACTGTGCTGTAAATCATTTTATTTTATGCAAGGCAACATACAAGGACACGAGGTCAGTTAGCCTCGTAACTGACCTGGTCTTTTTTACGTGATGGAAACGCATGATCCCTTGCATAAAACACATTATTTTGTTCATAAAGATAGTAAATCTATTTACATCAGATGTTAAAATATGTTCTTAGAGCTGTTTGTTAAACGAGTTTAAATGTAGGCAGTACATGTTAAAACAAAATATCATCTGAAATAAAGGAAGATATCATGTAGCTTAAACGAGTTGTAGTGTATTTTACAAAGGTTATGGATGATTACGTTAATAGTGGTTTTTTTTTACAGTAAGTTTTATTTGAGTAAGAAGTATGTGCTAATTCTTTATTACTGTAATTACGGGTTCCCTATATTTTCACTTTAGAATACTGTTTCAGGTTATAAGTAATTCCTGAAGAATTATCTAATAATTCTTTATTAATTACTAATAAGTTCCCTAATTTTTCAGTTTAGAACACTGTTTCAGGTTATAAGTAGCCTAATTCCTGGATAGTTATTTGATACTTATTTATTAATTACTAATGGGTTCCCTATTTTTTCACTTTAGAATACTGTTCCAGGTTCTAAGTAATTCCTGAAGAATTATCTAGTAATTCTTTATTAATTACTATTAAGTTCCCTAATTTTTCACTTTAGAACACTGTTTCAGGTCACAAGTAGCCTAATTCCTGGATAATTATTTGATAATTATTTATTAATTACTAATGGGTTCCCTGTATTTTCACTTTAGAATACTGTTCCAGGTTATAAATAATTCCTGAAGAATTATATAATAATTCTTTATTAATTACTAATAAGTTCCCTATATTTTCAGTTCCCTCTCAGTTGTTGCCTAAAATACATGAATTTACTCAATGGCATTCTATGCTGAGGAAAACAGACACAGTACTGTATATAAAATATAAAAAATAATCTGAGGTTAGTTTTGTATGACTGTTCATTAGTTACTTCTTAGTTATTTTTCTTGAACCTTAATTAATAGATAATTAATGGTAGTTCTTCAGGAGATATGACAGAATTCATTAGTTATTGATTAACTAACTGTAACTTAACACAATCATAAAATTCTATTACATACTGATTAGTTAACATATCTTCCTTAGTAGTTAACAGTAGTGAAGAAGTAGTTAATGAAGAATTACCTACTAGTTCTTCAATAATTCCTTATTAGTTATGCAGTAAGTAAGATACAGTATTCTAAAGTGTTACCATTATTTGTTTAACTTTAAACAAAATTATCTTTTCTATATTGAAACCTATTTTGTGAATTGCCCTCTTTATGTTATGACTTTGAGCCGGGTCGTAACATAAATTGGAGCCTCGTCCGGGATCAATAATGGTTTGGAGTTGGAGTTTTTGTTGGAGAAGTGTGGAAAAGGTTATTGGATTATTAGAGTTCTCCGGTTAGGTAGAGTGTTCCAGCTGGGTTGCTAGTCAATCCCTCCAACGGTACACTGTTTGTTTTGTTAGTTTGCTTTGTTAGTTTGTTATTTTTTAAGGTATCCCGGGTGGAGATTTAGTCTCTGTTGGGGGTACGCTATTCAGGGCCTGGTTTTTGCCAGGTGACATGAAGTTCAGCGTCTAAAGTGGCCCCGAGTCTGGTAAGCCTTTGAAGATTAGAGAGTTGTTTATTTTATTTGATGTACCGGAGTTGTCTAAGATATCCATGTTTATTGGTGTGTTCTTTGGCTTCAATGATTAGTTTTGGAAACTTGTGAAATCTTTTCTTTTTTTTGAGAGAGAGCAGTTTTTTTCCATCCCCCACTTTCTTCAAGTTGGTAAGTAATTTTGCACCAGTAATCAAAGTTGTTAGGCATGTTGCTGTTTTAGGTATAGCATGCAGTTTTAGGGTAGCATGCTAGGTTGTTGAATGTGGTCAGCAATTTAGGCATTATTTTGTGACTAATTTGGTCTCTTTTTGGAAGGAGTACTATATTGTTAGCATGTTACCTGTTGAGAGGGTTTTGCTAAACCTTTTTAGTGTTCAGGTAAGAAAGTAACTTGTTAACTGGTGTATATCAAATTACCATTTAGTGGCTTTCTGAAAATGGAGTTGTTCGTAAGATTTAGTCCTTTTTTTCGGTGAAATATATTTGAAAGGATATTATGGTGTTTTTTGAGAACTCCTAGGGTAGCTACTGTTTTGAAGGTGTAGAGTTTAGCCATGGCTTCTAATGTGGAAGATTTTTTTGAAAGAACCATCCGAGGAAAAGTGTACTAAGGAGCAGCTGTTGCTGGTTGCTGCTCATTATGATATAGAGCTCACTAGTGTTGATAAAAAACTTAAAGAGTCAGTCTTAAAAAGTTTAAAGGGCACTTTAGATGAGAGAAACGTTTTGGAAGGAAAGTTACAGGCGCCAGGGATTGTTGTCGGCAGTGAGGTTAAGCTGAAAGAGATGGCGTTACGAGAAAAAGAGTTGGAGTTGATAAGGTGTCGTCTAGAGCAAGACCAAATAGCTTTGAAAGGGAAAGAGCTGCAGGGAGAACTTGAGTTGAGGAAATTGGACGGACAGGAAAGGGAGCGCGAGCATGCATTTGTCCTTAAAAAAATGGAGTTGGAGTTAGCAGGTGGGAGACCTGAGGGTCAACCACCTGTTTCTCCTTTTGTGGTTCCCTCAAAGGGTTAGAGCAAGTTTTTGATATTTGAAAGCATATTAAAATGGTTCCTCCTTTTTCTGAAAAAGAGGTAGAGAATTATTTCTCCCACTTTGAGAGAGTTGCTACTTCATTGAAGTGGCCAAAGGAGGTTTGGACGGTTCTTCTTCAATGTGTGCTTACGGGTAAGGCTCAAGAAGTTTATTCATCACTTAGTCTAGAACAGAGTGCTGTATATGACACTGTTAAAACCTCCATTCTCCATGCTTATTAGTTAGTGCCCGAAGCATATTGTCAACGTTTCAGAAATTACTTTAAACGTGAAAAGCAGACGTTCGTAGAGTTTGCTCGGGAAAAAGAGAACATGTTTGATAGGTGGTGTGCTTCTAAGCAGGTTGAGACTAAAGAACAGCTTAAGCCTAGTTCACACTACATGATTTTAAGCCCGATTTAAGCCCGATTTGCAAATCGTTGAGTCGCCGACAAGTCAGGGTGTTATCGCGTGCAAATCGCGGGCGATTAGCGGAAGATTAACGCTCGCCAATCTGTTAGTGTGAAAGAGCCAACAACGCATCAAAGACGCTCACAGACACCTCGCAGACGCGTCGCCGAGCCCAGAAAAATATCTAGCATGCTAGATATCCAGAGCTGTCGCGCGACTCAATCTCAGTGATGTCATGAGCTAGAGCCAATCAGAGCAAGGCATGGGTTGAGGTCACCGGGTAAATAGCATGGTAAATACCGGTAAATATGCGAAATGCGCGATTTTCAAACAAACACGACCAAGACGAGTTTACAGAAAGATGAGCAACATGTCATCAAGAAAGCAATGGACTCAACAGCAAATTTTAGGAGCAAAGTTTAATCGAACTGTGGCAGGAGCATGAATGCCTTTATGATGTTGGACATGAGATGTGAGAAAGAGAAAAGGTGGATGGAAATTACAAACGCCCTCAAACACCCAGGTAAAACAAAATGTTATAGGTTGAAATGTACATTAAATCTTACTTTAATTCTGTTTATTGTCATTTCCGGTTCGTTTTATCGCGTGATTTTTCGTGACAAAACGTGGTTTGTAGACGAGATAGAATCGTTGGGTGACAGAGTTGTTGTCAAATCCTGTAGTGCGTCAGCTCCAGTTGCGGATCAATCACGATGTGTCGTTTGGTGTGAACGGCTCAACAACTTGAACACTCCTGATTTCACAGAGAGCAAGTCATGTAGTGTGAACTGCACAGTTCAGCCCTACGTTTTAAAATCATGTAGTGTGAACTAGGCTTTAGGGACTTGGTTCTTTTAGAGGAGTTTAAGAATTGTCCCCCAGAAGGTCTATTTGCTTACTTGAATGAACAGAAAGTTTCCAAATTGTGTGACGCAGCAATTATGGCTGATGATTTTGCATTAACCCATAAAGGGGTGTTTGGAAATCATGACCTAAAAAGAAACTACTTTCAGGGTCGAAGTAAGTTGGCTATGGCAGGATCAGAGGTGGAAAGAGTACTAAAATTTTCTACTCAAGTAAAAGTACTATTACTTCAATAAAATTTTACTTAATTACAAGTAAAAGTACCGGTCTAAAAATCTACTCGAGTAAAAGTAAAAAGTAGCTCATTTAAAATTTACTCAGAGTAAAAGTTACTGAGTAACTTTAACAGCGGGGGTGGGGTGGGAGACTCTCCTTTGAAGGGCTGTAACCTATGAGAGTTTCACATAACCGTCTCAGAAAATATCACGGTTTATATTGTATTGTTAAATTATGGTTATTATTCCCATCAGTTAAAATAACAGTTAAATAAGTGAAACATTTGTTCAATAAAACATATCTAATCAACTAATTTTAATAATTGATTAGGAATTAGATGAACAACTTATTTATATCATTAATAACTTATTACAGTTTTTTTGGATTGCTTACACACTAAAATTAAAAGTAGTACACTATTAGCAAAACCTTACACTCAAGAAGCAAAACATCAGCCCATATTTGCACAACTATAAGCACATTGTCAACCTCACACTTGTTGCAAAACTCTACACACAGTGATTTGCAAAACACTAAACACACTTAACATACATTACACACAAAAATCTATCATGAAGTCACTTCCTTGCAATACCAAAGCACTGACTGTCAAATTACCACACCGTCCAACCAATTGGTTCAACACAGTCATCGGGTGTGCAAACACTTGTTTGCTTAATTGTAGACACACCAATCAGGTGTATAAGCACTATAAAAAGCAGCAGGTAAGTTCATAGGTCTTCAAGCACAATGGAAAGAGTCAGAGAAAGAGTAAGATGAGGAGGAGGAGGACAAGGAGTAGGAGGAAGAGGAGGGAGAGGAATCTACAGAGGAGGAATCAACAGAGGAAGAGGAAGAGATGGAGGCCATGCTGGAGGTAGGAGGAAGAGGAAGAGGAAGAGGAAGAAGAAGAAGAAGAAGAAGAAGAAGAAGAAGAAGAAGAAGGAAGAAGAAGAAGAAGAAGAGAAGGTTCTCAAAGAGGACCGAATCTGACAAATGAGATCCGCGCAACACTGGTTGACCACGTTGTCAACCACGGCCTGACGCTGAGGGAGGCTGGACTGCGAGTACAGCCAAATCTAAGCCGATACACAGTGGCAAGTGTGATAAGAACATTTCGACTGGAAAATAGGTATTGTAAAAATATCATCATATCAATCAGCACTTCTGTTACCTTTTCCTGTGAAATTACTGTACTATTGTATACTGTTTTTTTTCTACATAGGATTGAGGGTCAGGAACGACAACGGGGAAGGCCTCCTATGTTCACAGAACAGCAAGAGAGGGAGATAGTAAACATGGTTTTGGCCAACAATACTATAACACTCAATCAGCTCCAAGCTAACATTGTCAATAACCACGGCAGTTTTATTTACATAACAGCAGCAAATCAAATCGATCATATTCAAACATTGTTGTCTGGGACAATGTGTCTTTCCACCGCTCTGCTCTGGTTCAGAACTGGTTTCAGCAACATCCACATTTCACCGTCTTATATCTTCCACCATACTCTCCATTCCTCAACCCTATAGAAGAGTTTTTCTCGGCATGGTGGTGGAAGGTGTATGTATGATCTCCGTCTCCAGGCTGAGGTACCCCTCATCCAAGCCATGGAGGAGGCCTGTGACCAGATGGAGGTAGCAGCAATGCAAGGATGGATTCACCATTCAAGACGTTTCTTTCCAAGGTGTCTTGCTAATGACAACATTGCCTGCGATGTTGATGAAATTCTCTGGCCAGATCCAGCTAGGCGAAGAGACAATGTCTTTTTTTTTTCCAGTAAACTTACAGTACAATACGTAAAGTGACATTTTGTTACAGTATTATGAATCTCCATGTCAACATTTTGGAGCGTGTTACTGTAAGAAATAAATGAGTTTCTTCAGTCTGCAACATTGGTCTTGTGTAGTGTTTGGTGAATTTACATTATATTTGTACTTTGTTGATGGTAGCCTACTCTAATCATAAGGAAGTAGAAGTGCTAAAAGTGTTTTAGGTTTATCACAGAAGAGTGTAACTCGTGCAAACTGAGTATAGTAATGTGAAACGTGTGTGTTTCATATGGTAACAAAGTGTGGTTTTTAAACAGAAGTGTATAGTTTTTACAAGAGTGTTTAATTATGCAAAGGATCTGTAGTGTTTTGATAATTGGGTGTGTGGTTGTGCTAATTGTGTGTAGTGTTTTGAAAACACGGGCCCTGTTTTGAAAATCATGCTTAAGCAATCCAAAAAAACTGTAAAGGATTAGTTCACTTTTAAAAAAAAACTTTTGCTGATAGTTTACTCACCCCCATGTCATCCAAGATGTCCATGTCTTTCTTTCTTCAGTCGAAAAGAAATTAAGGTTTTTGATGAAAACATTCTAGGATTTTTCTCCATATAATGGACTTCAATGGGACCCAAAACAGTTTCAGTGCAGCTTCAAATGGCTTTAAACGACACCAGACGATGCATAAGGGTCTTATCTTGCGAAACGATCGGTCATTTCTAAAATAAATAAAAAAACTGTAAGTTTTATGCCTTACTCTGTTCCGTAATGCGCGGTCGTGACTCTCCTGTTCTCTTTTTTCGAGTCATTTTGTTTGTTAAATGAACGAAATGACTCGAAAAAAGACTCGTTCATTTTGATGAACGAGTTCGAACAGGAGAGTCACGACCGCGCATTACGGAACAGAGTAAGGCATAAAACTTACTGTACGTTCACACCGCCGCCGGCGAGAGCGGCAAAATTCGCTCCCGCCGCCCTGCCAGCGACGCTGTGGAAAGATTCGTGGACGCTCTGATGCTCTGACGTAGATCGAACGCGTAGTTTTTTTTACAACTGTATTTAAAGGGGCCACAAAGCAAACAAGCACGTCCATCGTTATTTTTGCAGAAAATTGATCGATGGAAAGAAATTAACAATTATAGTGACATGTTTGCTAATGAAATAAACAAATTAATAGCCATTTGTGTGGTGTGGCTTTTGTGTTCATGGTTAAGTGCTATTATAATTTGCATTCCCACTGAAAAATAACTGTTCTAGTATGAAAATATTGCCTATAAATAGTGTTGCGCGCCTTCTTACCAAATTCAAATGATCAACCTCCTCTATTTTGCTTGGGAACTAATGTGGTCGGAACCAAAGTTTACAGGACTGCGTTCTCTGGACTCCTCTCAAACGGAGCACTTCTATATTCAGATTGGTTGCCGCCGAACCGCGTCATTGCTTATTACCATAAAGTTGACCTGACTTCAACTCTCCTCGCCGCTCTCACCGTCCAAGACGTGCCGCGCCGCTCTCGCCGGAGCTCGCCGCCGGCTCTCATTGAAAATGAATGACTTCCGGCCACTTTGACGCTCTCGCCGGCGGCGGTGTGAACGCACAGTTAGTTTTTTAATTTATTTTAGAAATGACCGATCGTTTCGCAAGATAAGACCCTTATGCATCGTCTGGTGTCGTTTAAAGCCATTTGAAGCTGCACTGAAACTGTTTTGGGTCCCATTGAAGTCCATTATATGGAGAAAAATCCTAGAATGTTTTCATCAAAAACCTTAATTTCTTTTCGACTGAAGAAAGAAAGACATGGACATCTTGGATGACATGGGGGTGAGTAAACTATCAGCAAAAGTTTTTTTAAAAGTGAACTAATCCTTTAATGTTTAAAAACAATTGAGTTCTATGAAATGTTTTTTTATTCAGAATTTTTTTCTTTTTTATGATTTAATACAAATATAGATTTATCAAAAACAGTGGTAATCAAATAAAAGTTTAGCAAATGTGTTTTATCATTTTAGTTTTTGGCAAAGTGCTGCAAAACAGATGTACTCAAACCATGCACAAACAATATATATTCCTTATTATTGTCGTTGTTGTTGTTTATTCTGTTAATGTTAATATTATTATGAGAAGTACATTCTATTGTAGGCCTAAAATAGTAATACTGTAGGCCTATATCTGTGATAATTTCTGCTAGTAAAACCGAACTTTTATTTTGACGGGTTAAGTCCTGTTTCAGAGTGTATTTGACAATGGTTTTTCCATTCAAATAAAATTACGAAAATGCTTATTAGGCGATGTTCATGGAAATGTTCATGTATCCATGTAGGCTAGGCTACTCGTATTGTGTGTGCGATGCTGAAAACAGCATGAGCGTGTCGCGTACTTGAGTATGTCGTAGTAAGTAGACGAAACTGCACAGCTCATTCACACAGAGACACGCAGAACTAGCAGATTATATAGCTGCATAGCAGTCTTTTGTGCTTTAATATTCACAGATCATGTCGCGATTTTATTTATTGTACAGCTTTACTTTCGATTTATTCATCCATACATCTACCAGTTTGCGTGTTTTACGTGACATCTGCAAGGCTATTCCCTGACCAGGGCTTCACATACCGGTATGTGTGCGAGTGAGATTTTGACAGCATTTCACGTTCAGCTGGGTCTGCATCTCTGTCTGTCTGTCAGTTGGGTCCGCATCACTGTCTGTCTTGTCCGTCACCTTCTCCATATTGTTTTGTGATTTTAGCGCGTCTGTTCTCCCGCCCTTCAATCAATCAATGCTGTAGTTTCCGGAGCGCGATGTTCACCCAAAGCTTTTTTTTTTTTTTACTCAGTAACGGATATGTTTTAAAATGTAGCGAATTACAATATTTCAAACAAAACATACTTAAGTAAAAGTAAAATTACAGATTTTAAAAAACTACTTAAAAAAGTAGAAGTACACAAAAAAAACTACTCAATTACAGTAACGCGAGTAAATGTAATTCGTTACTTTCCACCTCTGGGCAGGATCTAGTTCTGTTCCAATCTCTCCTAGTAAACAGGAGGTAGTTCCTGTCAGGACAAATATTATTTGTTTTTATTGCAAAAAGCCAGGGCATAAGATATCTGAGTGTTTTGATCTCAATAAGAAAGCGAAATCTACCAAGCCAGTTGGGTTAACTACTGCCTGCAAAAATGCCCATTGTGACAAGTGATGAGTGTTTTGAGCACCATTCTCTGAAGTGTGAAAGTTTGGAAGGTAGTGATAGTTCCACCAATTATACTCCTTTTCTAACAACTGGAGTTGTGTCTTTATCGGGCATGACGGTGGTGTTCCGGAGCGTATTCTCAGAGACACTGGAGCAGCGCAATCGGTCATTCTTGAGGGGGTTTTGCCTCTCTCTAACTAGACAGATACATGAGCTCAAGTGTTGGTAAGAGGAGTTAAAATGGGTTGTACTATTGTCCTTCTACATCGCATTGTGATAAAGTCACCCTTGGTTTCTGGTCAGGTAGTAGTAGGGGTACTACCTTATTTGCCAGTTGAAGGTATTTCTTTCATTTTGGGTAACGATTTGGCTGGAGTCAAAGTTATACCTAGCCCTCAAGTTACTGAAGTGCCTATGTCAAGTGAGAGCTTTGATGAGCTGTCTCAGTCTTTTCCCGATGTTTTCTCAGTATGTGCAGTAGGGTTGGGTATAGTTTGAATTTGAACGAGACCGATTCCGATTCGATTCCTTGTTTCCATTCCGGTTCCTAACGATTCTCGATTCGGATTCTTTTAAGAGGCAGGGTCAAAAAAATTTAGCTATGAACTTTCTATGAACTTTTTACTTTTTATTAACTTTACTATGAATTTCTCACAGGGCTGTTTTCAACTACAATATAAATATCAAATCCATGAACTTGAATATAAATATTATAAATTATGAATATTTTCACAGGGGAACACTTTCCTCAAGAGAGCTTTATTTTTGAAAACACATTTAACACATGAGTGTATGATGCTGCAGGTACATGTAACCGTGCTCCCACTGGGGATGGCCCCACGATGGGCTAACCTGGTGCAGAATAGAAAATGAACAACAAGAAACAAACAACTTGTAAAAACCAGTCCAGATTAGCAGCAGGTACAGTATAAAATCAAAAACAGTTTTTGTTTAGGAAAATTATCATATCTGCCTTCTCAGGCAGGATGCGTGAACGTTCTGAACAGATAGTATCTCCTGGAGAAAACACGTTCGCTGGGTGTAGAAGAAGCTTGAACGCATAAATACGAGAAAGCAAGATTTGACAGCAAAGGATAAGTATTTTGTTGGTTCCACCACCATGCAGCAGGGTCCTCAGACATAAGGACCGGTGGAACTTCCTGGTATATCTGCAGCTCTCTCTCCACTCATTTCTTGATGGACGTGGAGCTCTGCTGTGACACTATGTTCTGTGCCTCTTCCTCAGCGAACAACTCCTCCAGTGGAGTCTTCCTGGGCAGTTTGCAGGGAGGCTGTTGCTAAAAAACAAAACAAAAGGTTCATCAGTATTATCACTAAAAAAAGGGAAAACCTCCATTAAAAGCATGATCATTATTTAAATTGAAAATCTATATAATATCAGCTATATCGTACACTTACACTCTCCTGCTCATCCTCATTCTCAGACTGTATGGTGTCCCCATCAGCTTCACCGTCTTCCTCTTCTGACTACAAAGAACTTAATTAGCATTTAGATCTTAGATTTTAATAGCTGAAAAAGGACAGTTGTGCATTTCACCTGTTCAATCCGATTTCTTTGGATCTGGTCCCAGATGGTGTCATTATCCAATTTATGTTTAAAGCGTGGATCCAACGCAGTGGCCACTTGGAGAAAGTTCCTGATCTCATCATTCTGCAAAACACATGTTCTTTAAATGTTTCAACAAGCCACAGGATATTTCTATTCTAGAACAATTTCTTTCCAGGTGCCCTGCCTCAGTCAATTACCTGGTAGCGCTTGGATAGGTTTGCCCAAACCTGTTTTTTAAGGTTTGACACAAAGACTGTGTCTCCCTCTTGTACAGCTAAGTGTGCCTCAAGCTTTTTGAGGATAGGGAGAATCTGTCCGCATGTGGGACTCTTTTCGGAGGACACGCAGATTGTTGAAGTGTAGAACACCTTCATCAAGTTGAGGAAATCTTCAGCTTGCCTAAAATCCACCTCAGTTGGCCGAGCAAGTCTGTAAAATAATTAAGAACACATAGATTGGAGATATAAATATTCTCATTTTTTCTTAACAAAACACCTAACATATCATTCCCTACATTAGCACATTCACTCTAATACTGTTCTTTGAATTCGTATTTTTTGTGTACTGATATTTTTTTGTCTAAGACAAGTTTAGACAAAAAATACCAGTACACACAAAATACGAATTCTGTCTGTCTATCTATCTATCTCTACCTGTCCCTATCCATATTTTTATCTCAGCCGTTGATCGAAGCTGGCTGCCTGAATTGCAGGGTACTGCTCTGTGAATCTCTCCAGCATACAGAGAGTTCCATCGTGTTCTCACATCTAGTATGAGTGAGTGTCGGGGCAGCTCTGACAAAAACAAGAACATCAATTTTAAGTCATATAACAGATGCTTTTCATCCTAGGAGACAAACAATACTTGTAAACAATACTAAAATTGGATTCTGCAGAGCTGATAAATAATAATAAGATAGATCAGACATATAAAGTCATTACGTGTCAATACACAACAGTTAAATAAAGTGAACTTTGTGTGTCTTACGTAGAAGTTGTTGCTTCTCTTGGAGAACCACCTTGGCCATTGAGCACCTCTTCATCCACACAACAATGGTTCGGACCTTGGCCACCCACTGACTCACTGAATTTAGGGAGTATAGACTTTGTGCTGCTAAATTAAGTGTGTGGGCGAAACAGCACAGTTTCACAAATCGCATGTGCTTAATAGCCACATCCATGTTGGCAGCATTATCTACAGTGACTGCTACAATTTTATCAGATATGCCAAACTCTGACAAAACATCACTAATTTCCTCTGCAACAACACAACCGGTCTGTGCTTTGTACACACCCTTTGTTTTTAGCACTTTTTGCTGCATTTTGCCCTCTGCTATGTAGTGTGCTGTGATGGTGAGGTAGTGGTCCTGTGTGATGCTACTACAGCCATCACATGTGAGTGCAACAGCGCTGACTTTACTGAGCTCTGTAATAACATTAGCCTTCTCAACCTTGTACCACGATGGGATTAATGTGTTTGACAGGTAATCCCTGGAAGGTGGTGTGTATTTGGGGTTTAGAGTTTTCACCATGTCCCTGCACACATAAACAAACATGTAATGTTGCTGTTACTGTTTAGGGGAGAGTTTCCCAAAACGATAGTTGCTAACTTAACAATTTTGTTGGTTGCAATGCAATTTCCCATTGCCTAGCAACTATGCTTTTGGGAAACGCACCGTAGCTCAGTATCAATCAGCTTAGCTCTATCGTTATTGCTTAACTGACCTGAATGTTGGTGATTCCACCTCTGAAAAGGGATGCAGCCTTTTCATGATGTGTGCAGTGACCTTTTTTGTGGCACTCTTCTTTTTGTTGCACCGACATCTTCCCCCTTGCTGCTATGGTGAACGGATTAGGCTCAGCACATCGCGGACTTGTGGAGTCATGGCTAACGTTCGCGATCTCAGGTCGTAAATTGTCTATGAAAAATACATGGGCTAATTTGTTAGCTGCCTCAATGTTGGCGCAAGATGTATTATTTATTGTATATGTATTGTTTTACTTACCGGATTCGGACTGCAGTGCAGTCACTGAGGTGCCAGGGTCGGGGTCAGAGCCAGAGGAAGAGGTAGAGGAGGACGGTCGGCGCAGCGCGTCAAAGATGGGGCACACATTTGTTTGTACTCCATGCAATCGGAGGTGCTTTATCATGTTCGTCGTGCACCCTCCGATGCACGAAACATTCTTGTCACAAATGTTACATTTAGCCGATATTTTGTTATTTTTAGAAAAGTGAAGCCACACTTTGGACCGCCAACGCAAGCTATTCATGTTCGATTCGCGCGGTTATGCCAACACTTCCGGTGGACGCTTCTTCCGGTTGGCGGACTGTGGATATCGAAACTAGGAATCGAAATTTTAACTTTTGAACGATTCCGGAAAATCGAAAAGTTAGTCCCGGTTCCAATCGATACTCGATACTCGATACCCAACCCTAATGTGCAGTGACACATGCTATGTCTAAACAGACTTCTAAATCCACCAATGAAGGGGGTATGGATTTTAATTTAGCTGATACCATTTTGGGTGAGTGTGACTGGAAGGATGGAGATAAAGTTGTGCCTGTTGAATCTCAAATAGGGATAGGTAAAGAGTTAGAAACATCCCAGGAGATTCCTTATAAAGAATCATTCGCGACAAGGGATCAACTCATTTCCGAGCAAAGTAATGACTCTTCTTTATCTTCTTTGTTTGACGAATTGAGTACTGAGCAAGAGGTGAATGAGTTGTCATCTGGGTTTTTTCGGAAGGATGGTGTACTAATGAGAAAGTGGTGTCCTCAATCTTTATCTGGACAGGATGAGTGGTGCCATGTCTTTCAGGTCGTGGTACCTCAGGTTTTCCGTAATGAGATTCTCAAACTAGCACATGACTGTTGCATGGCAGGACATCTTGGTATAAATAAGACATAAGCGTATATTGCAGAATTTCTATTGGCCCGGTCTAAAAAAAGATGTAGTATCTTATTGTAAGACATGCCATAGTTGCCAGATAGCTGGTAAACCCAACCAAACTATACCTGTTGCTCCGTTGCATCCTATTCCAGCTTTTGAGGAGCCTTTTGGTAGAGTTTTAGTGGATTGTGTTGGTCCGTTACATAAAAACAAACGTGGCCACCAATATTTATTGACGGTTATGTGTGCTTCTACTCGCTTTCCAGAGGCCATTCCTTTAAGGAAGATAACTGCTCCCGTGGTAGTGCAGGCCTTGCTAAAGTTCTTTTCAATGTTTGGGCTCCCTAGAACTGTTAAATCTGATTAGGGGTCCAATTTTATGTCCAAGATTTTTAAGCAGTTACTGGATTAGTTGGGCATCTCACATTGCCATTCTAGTGCTTACCACCCAGAGTTCCAAGGGGCCCTTGAGAGGTTTCATCAAACCTTGAAAGCCATGTTAAGAACCCATTGTCTTGAGTTCCAGAGGGACTGGGATGAAGGTGTGCATTTGATGCTTTTTGCAGCCAGAGAAGCT
Organism: Chrosomus eos; assembly: GCA_036326025.1. Lineage (NCBI taxonomy): Eukaryota > Metazoa > Chordata > Actinopteri > Cypriniformes > Leuciscidae > Chrosomus > Chrosomus eos. The sequence goes on along the minus strand of CM070824.1, from coordinate 31,867,452 downwards.
GTACAGGATTATCTGGGGTTTAGTCCTGCTCAATTGGTTTTTGGCCATAATGTCCGTGGACCTTTGAAATTGCTAAAGGAGAAAGGCTGGCGAGTGCATCCGATTCTTCCAATCTACTGGACTATGTTAGTCATGTTAGTCATTTTCGACATCGGCTTAGTAAAGCCTGTGAAATTGCTCATACTAATCTTGCTGGCTCACATAAAAAGATGAAGGCCTGGTATGACAAGCAGGCTAAAAAGCGATGTTTTTCAGTCGGGGATCAAGTGTTGGCTTTGCTTCCTGTCCATGGTTCTTCATTACAGGCACGGTTTTCAGGGTCTTACACAATTGAACGCAAGGTTGGTGATCTCGATTATGTAATTTCTACGCCAGGCAGACGTAAACGTAGTCGTTTGTGTCGTATTAATATGTTGAAGGAGTACTTTGTTAGAGCACGAAGCTCTGTTGGTCTAACCAATAGTGTGGCAGTATTATCGTGTGCTCCGGTCTTTTCAATCTTGAGGCTCATCTTTCTCATTTGGTACCCAAGTCTGATGGTTCTCAGAGGTTCTGTACTGGTTTCTGTAAAGTTAATGCTCTAACCAAAGTCGATTCTTATCCTTTACCCAGATTGGATGATTGCATTGACCGGGTAGGGCCTGCTAATTACGTGACCAAGTTAGATCTGTTGAAGGGTTACTGGCAGGTTCCTCTTTCGGGTAGAGCCAAAGAGATTTCCGCGTTTGTGACACCAGATGGGTTATGGTAATATCAGGTAATGGCTTTTGGCATGCAAAATGCTGCTTCTACTTTCCAGAGATTAGTCAATCGAGTGATATCAGGATTAAACAACTGTGAGGCATATCTGGACGACATTGTCGTGTATAGTTCTGATTGGAGTAGTCATGTAATTCACATAAAAGCACTATTAGATCATTTGTTAGCTGCTAACCTGACTGTTAACTTGGCCAAGTGTGAATTTGCCAAGGCTACCATTACTTATTTGGGCAAAATTGTGGGGCAGGGTAGGGTACGAACAATTCGGGCTAAAGTTGAAGCTATAGACTTTTTCCCTGCTCCTCAGTCCCGTAAGGATTTGAGAAAGTTCTTGGGAATGACTGGCTATTATCGTGCCTTTTGTCCAAATTTTGCAAGTGTAGTGAGTCCTCTCACTGACTTGTTAAGTCCAAAAAATGATTTTGTTTGGACAAACGGTTGTCAGCAGGCCTTTGATAATGCCAAGGCATTGTTAGTGAATGCTTCTATCTTGTCAGCCCCAAATTTCCAGACTTCTTTTAAACTAGCGGTGGATGCCAGTGAAAAGGGTGTTGGTGCAGTTCTTTTGCAGGACGATGATCGCGGGGTTGAACATCCAGTGTGTTTCTTTGCTAAAAAGTTTAATGTCCATCGAAGAAACTATTCTGTAATTGAGAAAGAAACTTTGGCTTTGATTTTGGCTATCCAACAATTTGAGGTTTATTTAGGCAGCGGCAGTCCGATTAAGGTGATGACTGATCACAATCCCTTAAGTTTTTTTACAGCATAGTTGTACCACCAACCAACGCTTGATGAGATGGAGTTTGTTTCTACAGTCATATCCTCTACAAATCCATCACATTAAAGGAAAGGAAAATGTTTTAGCTGACGCACTGTCCCGTGTGTAATGTCATGCTATGTTCCTGCCTGGTAAACTCCCATTAACTCCCTGAGGTCCGATGACGCGTGGGCGCGTCAACTCGATGTTTACTAAATGTTTCTATTAATATCTCTGCGATTGTGCGGCACACATAAATGGTCCTGATTTTGCCGTAATCGTTAGATTCTCAGCTTCAACGTCCTTGTTCTCGCGAGATCGTACGTGACTCACACAGAGAGCAAGATGGTCGTTCACCTTGCGTGATTGGTGGGCTAGCTTGTCTGTCTGCGTTTTGTGTGAAACCAACCAATAGATGCGGTCGAAATCCTTAAGTACCCTCCCATCTCCTCACGGTGAGGAAAATACCAGCTGACATGGATAGTGGTGGGTTTCTGTGTTATTTCTATTATTTAGTTCATCTTTGGTTTGAAAAAAAATGTTAAAAAGTTGACATGTAGACAAGAAAACATGAAAATCTGTACATTTTGTGAATATTGTTAGTAGTGAGTTTTTTTTACAAAGTAAACGTTTTGCTTGAAAGAAAGACCTGTTGTAATGCTACTTTTTCATTTGCACACATCCCATAAAGCTTGATATGTAGTAGGAAGTTATTTTACTCCTATTTTATCTCATTCACTCTAACATTTGGTGAAGGTAGTGTCACAGACAAAACTTGTACTAAAAAACGATTTTTCTAAAATTTCACTTTAGACAATTATTATTCATTATCTACTAATTTTTTCACATATCACACTACTTTTGTGATCCTAAGACTTTGGGAAACCCATTTCAAGGACCAAAATAATTCGTCCACATGAGTAATGTTATGTTTTCACAAGAGATTTGAAGAATTTCAAAAATCGGACTTATATTTGTCACCTTTTAGAGCCAATTTATCCCTCTCTCTCTCTTTACACAATGCTCTAGGACAAGTGGTGAACTCACCAGTAAGAGAGCTGGTTTTTTTCTGCACATTTTGATATAAAACATATGGGATTATGTTATGTAATTGCCTTTAAAAGGTGAATTTATTAAGATATGTAAAATCGGAGGAAAAAGTGAAAAAATGCCCTTAGACCTCAGAGGGTTAATGAGTAGGTACCTTTTACTTCTATTTTGGTATAAGTTGATTGGAGACTTATTTATTTTTTTCTTAAAATTTTGGGGCCAGTTGTTCAAAGGTAAGCTGATCGGATTTTGGTTATCGGATTGGATCAAATCTTGAAAATGGGTTGTTCAAAAGGGAAAGAAGGAATCTGAAATCAGATTAGATCAGGGAATCCAATCCTAGTTTTAATCTGGATCAAACCTTCAGTTTGTGTTGTTCAAAACTTGTCAGAGGGATTTAGATAATTTTGATCCAAAAAAACAGGATTATCCTGATCCCAACAGGGGGTAGGATTTCAAGGTGGATTTCAGGAAGAAAATGTAGTAAAACTTTAAAATTGGTCAAATAATACATTTGTATAATTTAGTAGTGTATATACTTTTATTTATATTTTGCACTTGACTTGTGTAACCGTTGTAACAGTGATAAAGTAGACATAGGCTAACAATTAAGCTATTCAGTATAGTAAAGTAAAAATAAAATAAAAATGATCTTGTCCCCATGAAATAATCCCCCAAACAGATTTCAATAACAAACAAAAATAATATATTCATTTTTCGGTCATTCATCACCGTATATTAACGTTTTCAAAATGTCCACAATGTATTTGTTGTTTATTTTGTTGTGGTTCAGATGGGTCATAAAATAAATTATGATTAGAAGTGGATGTTTATGTTATTTTTGTGTTTTGTCTCAAAATAAGAAACACAGTGACCCCATGTTGGCTCTTCTACCTGTTCTTTACATAGCTGGTAGCCCACATTGTGATATGTTGTCCCATTTAGAGCACTGGTAATCTGGATTTGGTAATCTTCAAGATCAGGGTGATCCAGTCCAATGTTGCTTTGAAAAACCGGCATAAAAGTAAGACGGATTACCTGATCCTGGATAGGAAAAAATGGGATTTTCATATCCGGATCATTTTGATCCAGATTAAATGTTTTGAACAACTGGCCCTTGGGGATTATGTTTATTTATTTTGTATTAAATAATCCAGATTATTTAATATATTGTGGGTGGAGGTGTTACAGCCCTGCCCCTGTTTTTCTTAATTTCATTTTCTTGATGAGAATTCCAGGACTAACTCCTCCTTGGAGGGCGGGATTGCCCTAACGAAGATCAGCTGCACCTGTGGCAACCTATTTAAGGAGCTCCTGGATCTTGTCTAGGCCTCTCTCATTTTCGTTCTGTGACTTTGTTTGAAGAGTGGGTTCTTGAGCTTGTGTTCCCATATGATTTCCACAACTCCACAAACATCATTTCCAACTGTTTATTGATTTGATGTTGAGTTGATATTTACTATTATTACTTTATGTTTTGACCCTAGACATTATTTGTTTAACTTTAAATAAAATTATCTTTTCTATATTGAAACCTATTTTGTGAATTGTCCTCTTTATGTTATGACTTTGAGCCAGGTCGTATATGAGGAGTGCGACTGGTGAATATGGAAAGCCAGTTTAATATTCTGTTAAGCTTATTTTATTTCTATTCAGTTGCGCAGTTGTTAGTATTTTGCAACTGCCTATGTGAGCGTGGTATTGGCGTAAACTGTTGACATAAATTGTCAACAATGCTTTTCTTTTGTGCAAATTATTTTTTTCTTATTTGGCAGATGCCGTGATGACCAACTTTCCAGCTACAACAGTGTTTTATATCTTAAGTTGTTGATGTTTCATTTTTTTATCATTTTATATTGTATTTTTAATATTTGATTTGGTCATTTTTATGTTTTGATCTTTTTGTAAGTTGTTAATGTTTGTTAGGAAACGACTGGAAGCAAAGTGCAGTAAATGGTGTTTATTATTAATAAACAGTAGCGCTGGTCAGAACACAAAACACAGAGACAACAGAGACAGGGCGAGTGACGCAGGGACTTCGACAGGCAACCGGGTGGTGAATGATGATAAGTGGTGAATATCCAGTCTCCGGGAATGAAGTGAGTAGAACCGGCAGTGCAGACACAGAGAACAAATCCAGGACACGAAGACCACGAAGAAGACCACGAAAGACGACCATGAAGACGACCACAAAAAAGAACAGGAACCAACACAGGAACATACCAAAACGGTCTGACAACAAGAGATACCAGTCACTGGAATAAATAGCAGATGTAAAGTGAAATACCAGTGTGTGGTGGTATCTCTGGACGATAAAATGTGCGGAGGGGACCACGACTTCGGATTCCAGACTCGGAAAAACTGGTGGCTGGTAACCTAAGCTACACTCAAACGGAGATAGGCCCGTGGATGACACTGGTAATGAATTGTGAGCATACTCCACCATTGAAAGTTTCTGACTCCAGGAGGAAGGATTATTGGATTCTTAATGTTACTCAGAAAACTTGTCATAGGTTTAATTCGTTTTAAGTACTTGTGCTAAATGTTACGCTCTTAGATGTAAGAAAGAAATCCTTATTATCTCTAGCCTTGGCTACCGTATATAGACCTCCAGGGCCATATGCTGATTTCCTAAAAGATTTTGCAGACTTTCTCTCAGACTTATTGGTCAATGTCGATAAAGCAATAATTGTTGGCGACTTTAACATACACGTAGATAATACAAATGATGCGTTAGGGGCTGCGTTTACAGATTTATTAAACTCTTTTGGGGTGAAGCAAAACGTCAGTGGTCCCACTCATCTTCTAAATCATACACTAGATTTAATTATATCATATGGAACCGGTCCAACCGATATAGATATTATACCGCAAAGTGATGATCTCACTGATCATTACATGGTAACTTGCATAATACGTACTGCTGAAATTTGTCATGTTGCACCACGTTATAGACCAGGCAGAACAATCCTTCCAACCAACCACTATAGATAGATTCTCAAATAGCTTACCTGATTTATCTCAGCTGCTCAGTGAACCCAAACAAACAGATGAACTAAAGGAAATGACTAGCAGTTTGAGCACCATTTTCTCTAGTACACTAGATATTGTTGCACCAATTAGATTAAAAAAGGTTAGAGAGAAAACTAAAGCACCATGGTACAACAGTGCTACGAATGCTATCAAGAGAGAAACTCGTAACTTAGAGCGTAAATGGAAACAAACTAATTTAGAGGTCTTTAGTGGGAAGACCACTGGAAAGACAGTATGTCACGTTATAAAAGGGCTCTAAAATAAGCCAGGGCTGAGCATCTCCGCAAACTAATAGAAAATAACCAAAATAATCCAAGGTTTTTATTTAACACCGTGGCTAGACTAACAAATAATCAGACATCTCCAGAGCAAAATATTCCGTTACAATATAGTAGTAATGATTTTATGAATTACTTCGATGAGAAAATAGAAAGCATCCGAAACACAATTGTAAATGTACAATCCTCTATGGTGTTTTATGACTCAGCCTCAATTATGGCCCCTCTAGACCAGCTACACCGTTTTGCAACTATAGGACAGGAAGAATTAAATAAACTTATCATTGCATCTAAACCAACAACATGTTTATTAGATCCAATACCCACTAAACTACTTAAAGAAGTGTTACCTGTAGTGGAAGAGCCTCTTCTCAATATTATTAACTCGTCTTTATTTTTAGGTCATGTTCCAAAAATATTCAAGCTGGCAGTAATAAAACCTCTCATTAAGAAACCGCAATTAGATCCAAATAACCTAGCAAATTACAGACCCATCTCAAATCTTCCATTTATGTCTAAAATACTAGAAAAATTTGTGTCCGCTCAATTGTGCTCTTTCTTGCAAGAAAATTATATCTATGAAAAATTTCAGTCTGGATTCAGGCCACATCATAGCACAGAAACTGCGCTAGTTAAAATTACAAATGATTTACTTTTAGCCTCTGACCAAGGCTGTATCTCAATACTAGTTCTACTTGATCTTAGTGCTGCGTTCGACACTATAGATCGAAAAATACTCTTGGATCGACTACAAAACTACACTGGTGTTCAGGGACAGGCATTAAGCTGGTTTAGATCGTACTTATCAGACCCTTACCACTTTGTCTGTTTAAATGGGGAAAAATCGAAGATAACATCAGTAGACTATGGAGTGCCGCAAGGATCTGTCCTAGGCCCTCTGCTATTCTCAATATATATGCTGCCACTTGGTAATATTATAAGAAAACATGGAATTAATTTTCACTGTTATGCTGATGACACTCAATTATATATCTCATCACGACCAGATGAAAACACTAACTTATCTAACTTGACAGAGTGTCTAAAAGATATAAAATGCTGGATGACGTGTAATTTCCTGCTATTAAATTCAGATAAAACGGAGGTATTACTTATTGGTCCAAAAAACTACCCACAAAATCCCTTACAATACAACTTTAATTTAGAAGGATGTCCTGTTACTTTATCCACTACAGTAAAAGACCTGGGTGTTATACTAGACCGCAACTTGACTTTCGAAAATCATATTTCATATGTTACAAGAACAGCCTTTTTCCACCTTAGAAACATTGCTAAGCTACGTAACATGCTATCTGTTTCTGATGCAGAAAAGTTAGTTCATGCATTCATGACCTCGGGACTAGATTACTGTAATGCTTTATTAGCTGGTTGTCCTGCATCCTCAATAAACAAGCTACAGTTAGTGCAAAATGCAGCCGCTTCTTCTTACTTTCTTACTTTTCTTACTTTCGTTCTTACTAGATCAAGAAAATATGATCATATAACACCAATTTTATCATCTCTACACTGGTTACCTATTAAGTTCCGCATCAATTACAAAGTATTACTATTGACCTATAAAGCTCTAAATGGTTTAGCTCCTGTGTATTTAACAGACCTTCTATCGCCCTACAATCCATCGCGCTCTTTAAGATCACTAAATTCGAGGCTTCTGGTCATTCCTAGGATATCTAAGTCTACTAAAGGAGGGAGGGCGTTCTCACATTTAGCTTCTAAACTCTGGAATAGCCTTCCTGATATTGTTCGAGACTCAGACTTGGTGTCCCAGTTTAAAACTAGATTAAAGACGCATCTCTTTAACCAAGCATTCACTTAATGCTGACCTTTTATACTACTTCTGAATCAGTTCGAATGCATTAATATTATGAACATCAGCTATGCTAATTATTTCCCATCTGTCTTTCTGCTGTTATCTCGGGACGCTAGTCCCGAGGTAAATAGCGTTCGTCAGCTCCAGTTTGTATCCAGCCTCTCACGGAGACTTCAGATGCCCCAACACCTGTGATGAGACGACTAAATGATGTTTTATTTAACAAAGTTCGGGAGGAGCACGCGCAGATAATTAACACGGGTGGAGAGCACTCAGCAATCAACGATGAGAGCTATAAATACCCAGCGGTCTCACCTCGTTGCATTGGCAGTTTTTGCAGCATAACAGCATTTGACCAAGCACTACCTTCCTAAACACATCTGAACTGAGCTCTTCCCGTTCGATGAAGAATCTTTCGTCCACCAGAATCAGGAATCTTTGTCGCAATCCTCTGGAGTTATCTCGCGGGCGTCAGGCCAAACAAACGGGTCCTTGCCACCGCCGGCGAAACATGCTATGCTATCTACTTCCGGGTATTTCTTTAAACCGGACCGCATTCAAACAATTCCTGGCATAGAGAAATTGGCAATGCCACCCTCTTCACGCGAAGGAACGGGCGTTTCTCCAGCGTCAGGCCGCCGCAGGCCTCAGCCTAGCCTAAGCTGCGCTGCAGTTTCAGACCCGGCCAGTCTTTTCGTTTTCCGTCCCTGGTTGAACTTTGCATCGAAGTTATTTCAGTTATTTAATCACGAGCCAGTTATACTGCCCTGGATATTCGTTTTTGATTGGGAATCACTCGTTTTAAATCTGTTCCGTACAAATGATTTGCCGTCATTTACGTGAGGCTTCCTAGTGATAAACTCTCACACGTAAACGGTAAGTCGCATATTACGTGCAGATTGCACACAGAATCACAAATAACCTATCGTTAACACTGTCATGCAATTTATCTACAAAAAATCGCTTAGAAACTTAAAGTTATAGCATAAATGTATTTCGATTAAATTTTTGAAGCGATTTAAACCACAGCTCACTGGTTTTTCCAATTCAAAACGAACAAATCGGCAGGGAACGTGACCCTAGCCATAGAAACATTGAGGGTTCGTTTAATAATCGACAGGATATTATTTCATCTCGTCTACTTTCCCAGACAGTCTAAACCGTTCTAAATGTGAACTGCTGTCTTTGCTCGGCCACTTAAACTTCGGATGTCTGAATCTCTCCTCCTCTTCCTCGCGTCTTTGATAACGCACGGAAAGACAAACATCGGTCTCCTCTGCTCCCGCAGGAGCTCTGTTTTCTCCGGCTAATTTTCTACACTGCCACATCAGTGATGTCTCCCCTGCTCACACAGGAGCTCAGTTTCTCTGGCAAATTTTCTACACTGCCGCAGCATTGATGTCTTCTCTCCAGTAAAAATACTGAAATCATATGTTCTGCTTTTTCCGTAGAGAGCGCGAGTCGAACGATTGTCCTTCCATCATAGCGGAGCTCGCGCCGTACGGGGGTAGCCACTTTTACACGTACGTACCACAAATTATTCTCCGCTAAACGCGCCGTTCGGAATTCTCAGCGGAAGACACGTAACAGCAGGGTTGCCATCCGTTGCGTATAATACGGAATCGTTCCGTATAATACGGAATCATTCTGTATTTGACACATAAGTCTTGTTCTGTATTGAACTGATACGGAACGCACTTTGTTCCGTATTTTCGAGAATCAATTCAGTGCAAATCCATGACACACATCGCTTCTAATATATGTCAGACAGACTATGAATGAGCGAAGACCCGCTATAATGGCAAATTCGGGGACTTGGCACCCCCTCGGCGGGCTCTGACATGTAATCAGTGTTGTGCTAGTTACTAAAAAATAGTAACTAGTTACAGTTACTAGTTACTTCATTCAAAAAGTAACTCAATTACTTTGTTGATTACTTACACCAAAAAGTAATGCGTTACTGTTAAAAGTAACTTTTTAGTTACTTTTTTAAATAAAGTTCTTAAATGTTCCCATTAATGCCCTTTTATGCATTATGGTCTATACAAACACAAAACTGACTTAAACAGAAAGTTTTAAACACTATTTTATTTAAGTCAGACCAGCACAAACTGAATATATCACAAGGATTTCTGAAATAAATAACAAAACAAGCATTTTTAAAGCTAGTGACGTGATTGCTTTCTCAACATTGATATGTTCATGCAGCTGACAGTATATATATGTTTTTACTGCATGTATGAATATTTGAGCAATACAATTTGATCATTCTTGTTAGTTCAAAGTACATTAACTAAGGTAATAACAGGTACAATACAATTTAAACTCAATTTAAAATGTATACAATTTTGAAATAAAAAAAAAACTAACAATGAATGATACTTTTACAACATTTATTAACCATATTTAATGCTAAAATTGTAGTCTTATTGTAAAGTATTACCAGTTTATATGATTCAAGCTTAAAGAAGATGGCCATATATTTAAATATCTGCAAAGGCCAGAGCATTAAAATTACATAAATGTATACCTACATGTAGTCTTTCACTTTATTTGCCTAAATTTTAGAACACTTGATGATTAGAACACTTGATGATTAGAACACTTGATGATTAGAACACTTGATGTCAGCTCCCTGAACATATCAATGTTGAGAAAGCAATCACGTCACTAGCTTTAAAAATACAACTTCGCTGGCTAATGAATGCATAAAAGTGACCAGCTGGATATAAACTAGATGGTAACAATTGCGACATACAACATTTGGGTCAGGTCTGGGTGTGTTTTCGTCAGATTGCTTTAATCGCTTGAGGTAAGTTAGCAGTTACTAATGTTAGACTCGACGGCAAGCTCCTGTTCTTTCTCTGCTGATGCAGCATCTAGTTTTTATTAAAAAAATTAATTACTTTATAATTATATGGCAATGTGTACTTTAGTGTTCTGTATTCATACCGTTTCGCTGTCTGTGTTTTAAATGGGCATCTGAAGTGTCAGCAGTCAGCACTCTCCGTGCAGCTTGTAATCTCCGTGCACGTGCTGCCTCACGTGTTAACGGAAACAACTCAGCCAGTGAGAGTTTATGCGTCCTCTCGCTCTGTAAATAATGCTATCTCTTCAGTGCTCTCGTACTGTGTAATGACAGCGCACACTTTGCAGCCGCTCCAGCAACTAGCAAATTAATTTTAAAAAGTAACGGACAACGCACCATATGGTAACGGTAACGGCGTTAATTTATTTTTAAAAGTAATGCGTTACAGTATTAGTTACTGTCAAAAGGAACTGCGTTACAGTAACGCGTTACTAGTAACGCGTTACTGCACAACACTGCATGTAATGACGTAGAGTTGGCTCATTGGTCAAACGTCAGAGGCGCCCGCGCCATTGGACGTGCAGTTGCCGCAGCGCAACCTATGAGCGAGCCAGACTCTGCAGCATAGATACACACACGGCTGTGCAGCTGCAAATGCATTTTACAGGCTTCAGTAAATCGAGTAAAATGAGACATTTGTAGGACATGATAAGAAAAAACTAATAAATTAAAAATAGAATTTTTTGCACTGGAAAGCACATTCTATTTTTAGAAGTCTAATTCTATCGAATAAGTTTGCACAAGGCTACAGAAAACTGATGTTTATTTTTCTTCAAATGCAGTCTAAGCCGATGAGTTTTGAGTTATATGTCGTATTTGTTTAAGTTAAAAATAAAACGTATTATAAACTAAACAATTACATGGTTAATTTTTGGCAAAATGATCGTGATAGCCTTTATATATCTGAGTGGTTAAATCTTATATATTGATTAAGCCTACTTCGCTATTCAAATGAATTTCAGGGGTTATTTTTCAAAATTTTCTTCTGTGGGGGCATGTCACTAACCGGTGTAGTACGTCAGTCATAGTTTGCCCTAATCGTACCAAATGCGAACTCCTCTCGCTGCTCGGCCACCTAAACTATGCTTATAATTCCGCAAGGTCGGCCCTTCATCGCGCATCTCCTCGCTCTCGCGTCATCCGTTCACTCGCTGGAAGACCAAATTATATTACCTCTTGAGTGAAAAAACGAGGTATAAGTTTACGGATAACTTTCCTCAAGTGGAATGGCTTAACATTTTTCTATGATGATTACATCTCTCTCCCTCTTGATATTAAGCTTTTTCAGCAGCCCCCTCGATTAGTTCCGGACACACACCGGAGTTATGTTTCGGACTATTTTACACCTTCATCACGACTATAAGTTTGCGCGTGCATTCGCAGCCTTTTGTTTTGTGCAAATATAGCGTTTTAAGCAGCATTTGCAGACCCCGTCATGCTGTTGGCCACATGCCACTGCAGCAGTCATATTGCAGTATTAAGGCGAGCGATTAATCGATTAATTGATCGTTAATCTAAATTATTTAAACGACGATCGATCATGGGAACTTGTGAAATTTGACATCCCTAGTTTGGGGGATTTTTACCAAGGTCGCTCCCCCATCGTCGTCGATCCCATCGTCGTCGCAGCTTTCCTATGGGGAAAAGAGTGGTCAACTAAAAGCATCCTGGTCCATTGCGTCAACTGTTCGCTGCATTAACCAAGGTCGTTCTCGCTCACCAGCGTTAATGCCACTCCTCAGATGCCTCATCTGGATTCCGCTTGCGAGTAGTTTATATAACTGCCAAGCACGTTCCAGGCTGACAAAATCAAGTTGCAGACTCTCTCTCGTTTCTCTTTTAGAAATTCAGGATGCTGGCGCCAGAAGCAGATTCAATTCCAACTCCAGTCCCTCATTATTCTCAGCCGATCCTCGAATAAACCAATCGCCAAAACCCCTTCTGGATACCTCTATCGATTCCATCCTCCAAGAAGTCGCACCGAGAACTTTCCAAACATATAACATCGCATTGAAATCTTTTAAAACTTTTCACCTCACTCACAACCTGCTGCTTCCCGATTTCTCTTTTAGCCGTTACATACATTTCTCACCTTAAGTAGGTCTCCAAGCCGGGTCCATTAAAAAGCTACCTAAGCAGCTTTCAATTTTCCCTATAAATTAGCCTACGGTAAGCCCGCCCCTGCCGTACACGATTCTCAAACGTCCCTTTTCATTAAAGGAATTCAAGGAGCTCTTCCTACTCGCCCGGATACCAAACAACCCCTTACTATTGATATACTCAAGTGTTTTTCATCACTCCATCTCGGTTACCATTCCTCCAACACGTCTAAATTCGATTAGAATATCCACCATTTCAGACTTGCAGATCGTAGATAACGAAACATTATCTTTCTTCATTAAAGCAAACAGATGGCGTAAAGAAAGGTCCATTTGTTTACATTTTCAATTTGCTAACTCCCATTTAACAGTATCATTCTCTTATAAACTACTTGCAGCATAGATGTTCCATGGTCAAATCCCAACACGACCCACCCTTTGCTGTCGATTACAATTATCCAGCCACAGGTTCTGGTTCCAAAAACACATCTTAAAGCAGTTCTCATCCAGTTAGGCATTGCAGCAAACCAATTTCCAAGTCATTATTTTCGCTTCGGAGCAGCAACCTCAGCCGCACAAAAAGGTCTCTCTCAGCAACAAATTCAAACCCTTGGTCGCTGGTCATCTGAAGCTCTCTATACCCACATCAGATCCAGCCGCTTCCACATCAGAAACGCTCACCAAGTACTAACCAATTAATTAGTTAATTCCCACCACCCGTTACGCTCCATTCATCGTCACTCTCCAAACCACTTCAAAACTATTTCTGGCTCACCGTATTCACGCCCGTTTCAATAAGTATATCTAATATACAGTGTATTCTTTTTTACAATTGCAGGCTCCCCCTTTCGTACGCAGTGATGGCTCCTCGTTCGTAGGCCGGGCCCTGTCCCCCTCCCAAAGCGCTGATCGAGCCCTCCCGTCCGAATCGCAGTGAGAGCCTGCCTGTCTTAATCGTCGTTGGATGGCCGTGCTCGAGTCGCTGTGCGGGCTCCCCGTTCGTCGGGTGGCGAGGGGTCTATTTCCATGTCCCAGCCCCCTTCGAAGCGCTGGTCGAGCTTCCCGACCGAGTTCAGCGGTCGCCCTGCGTTCGATCGCTGGCAGGGCTTACCCGTCTGATGCCGCGAGCACCCAAGCTCCCGTTGGATGCTGCGAGAGCCCTCCCGGTCGAACGGACTCGTTCCATAATCAAGCTCGTTTAAATCTGGCGTCATCGAGCTGTCAGTTCAACTGCTGACGGGGCTTATCCGTCCGATGCCGCGAGCAACCAAGTTCCCGTCGGATGTTGCGAGAGCCCTCACGGTCGAACGGTCAAGCTCGTTCTTTAGTAAATACCTTCTCATGCCTTTCACTTTTTGGGGGGTTTAATTCCGCATAATTTTACGAGTGCTGTCCCGAGTTATCTGGCTTTTATGGGGGAGTATTATGGGTTTGGGCCGAATTCCGAGCTCGAAGCCCTCCCCCGGACAGCACGCCAAATACGCATTAAACTTTCTCCCTCTAATTATATGTAAGTGTGAACTAGTGAAATGATGTTTTATTTAACAAAGTTCGGGAGGAGCACGCACAGATAATTAACACGGGTGGAGAGCACTCAGCAATCAACGATGAGAGCTATAAATACCCAGCGGTCTCACCTCGTTGCATTGGCAGTTTTTGCAGCATCCCTCCACCACCCCTTTCTCCTCACTTTTTGTCATAAGCACTTACATACCGGGGGAGTATTATGGGTTCGGGCCGAATTCAGAGCTCGAAGCCCTCCCCCCGGACAGCACGCCAAATACGCATTAAACTTTCTCCCTCTAATTATATGTAAGTGTGAACTAGTGAAACGCCTGTGGAGAGACGACTCGACGCCTGTGAAGAGACGACTCAACGCCGGCAATATGTTATGCCTAAATTAATACATGATTAACTAACTGTATTTTTCTATGTACATTTCTGAAATGCACTTTCTGTAAAGCTGCTTTGAGACAATGTGTATTGTGAAAAGCGCTATACAAATAAATTTGAATTGAATTGAATTGAATTGAATTGAATTATTGAAACATCGCAACATTCTCTCCAAATCTTGGTTGGCTCTCTCAGTTTGACCATTGCTTTGGGGATGAAAACCAGAAGATAGACTGACAGTCGCCCCCAGTAATCTACAAAATTCTCGCCAAAATTTGGACACAAACTGGGGTCCCCTGTCGGAAACCACGTCTGTTGGCAGGCCATATAAGCGAAACACGTGGTCTACAACAGTCACCGCTGTCTCCTTGACAGAGGGTAATTTAGGGGATAAAGTGAGCCGCCTTCGAGAACCGGTCCACTACGGTCAAAACGACCATTATACCCTGGGAGGGTGGGAGGGTGGGAGGGCGGTGATAAAATCTAGAGCAATGTGGGACCAGGGTCTCGAGGGGACTGACAGCGGTTGGAGTAACTCATTTGGGGGTCGGTTGGAAGTCTTACCGGTGGCACAAACCGAGCAAGCCAAAACAAAACTGCGGATGTCACGAGCCATTAATGGCCACTAAAATCGTTGCTTGACCAAAAAACTGGTACGATTAACTCCTGGATGACATTACACGTTGGAATAATGCCCCCACTGAATAACATAAGACCATAACTCCTCCGGCGCAAATAATCGGTTTGGTGTACCCCCGAGCGGAGGCATTACCCCTTCTAAGGCCGTCTTCACCTTCGATTCGACCTCTCATGTGAGTGTGGAGACAATATGGTTCTCTGGTAAAATGCACTCGGGAGTAGACGGGCGTTCGGAACGATCAAAAATGCGCGATAAAGAATCGGGTTTGATGTTCTTAGAACCCAGGATGTACGAAAGAGAAAAATCAAAACGACCAAAAAAAAGAGCCCACCGAGCCTGCCTGGAGTTGGGTCTTTTAGCGGTCTTGATATATTCTAAGTTCTTGTGTTCGGTCCAGACGATAAAAGGTACCCCGACCCTTCCAACCAATGACGCCATTCCTCCAACGCTAACTTGACTGCCAACAACTCACGGTTACCAATGTCATAGTTGGAGAAGGAAGGCTGTAGACGAGCTGAATGCGGCGCTTTCCACGACTTCGTTAGCTCCCCTTGCACTTCTGGATAGAAGGGGGCAGGTCTCTGCTGAGGGGCCTGCTGGTGCCCCTGCAGGAACCATTTGTCCAGCCTGCTTCACGTGGGCTCCTCGGGCAAAGACCACTCTAGCCTGAGGTCTTCAACAGCCTTAGTTAGCACGCAGAGAAGCTCTGTGTCAAAGCTGGTTCTCAAGTCGTTGAGGGCGCAGATTCAGTCATGGAGCCCGCCAGTTCCTTGCATTCGGATGCAGCGAGAGAAACGCTGTCATCCTTTCTCATCTTCCTCGTCTGATACATCAAAAGAGACGAGACCGGCCACTTGCTGAGAGGGGCCCCACCTGAGTAAATAGGACCGCGGCACGCGGGGACTGGGCCAGCGCCATTTCATCACACTCCAGGCAGCCGCTCTTACCACAGCTTCCGCGTGGTCACAGCCCAGACAGGAAGCGCAGAGGATGTGACGATCTCCACCGAAGAGGGCCTCTGCACAAGGCACAGGAGACCCCTAGGCATTTGAAACAATGCCCGGAAATTGCTCAGGTAACACTTTATTTTGATGGTCCCTTTTGAACATTCTGGTGACTATAAGTAACTTTCACAACTACATGTCAACTAACTCTCATTAGAATATTAGTAAACTGCTTAATATCTGATAACTCTTTATTGTGATGGTCCTCCAACAGACAGTCTACTGACTATAAGTAACTATGCAACTACCTTAGTACAACTACCTACTAACTTTATGCAGTTTGCCTTTATGCAGTTGACCTAAAACACCTCCACGTTTTCCCTATTTAAATACAGTTACTAGAGTAGTGTAACTCGACCAAGAACGGTAACACAAAATAAAACCTTGGGCTTTTCTAAGCGTGTAAAATGGATAACTATATTGTATGGCAGAATACCATAGCAAGTGCTTGGGAGCACTTCGACTCACCGCAGTAATATCATCTCTCGTGAAAAGTCCGCTCCCGTTGAAATGAGAGGGAGGAGGAGAGGGAGCGGGGGGAGAGGATTTTTCACTACTCTAGTAACTGTATTTAAATAGGGAAAATGTGGAGGTGTTTGGTCGCTTCTCTTCTTGGCCCGTATTGAATGAACAGGGCTGAGATAAGATCTAACAAAGTTTCGCCACAAGACAGCGATTTAGTGCACGCACTGAGACGAGAGAGGTATGTATCAACTTGTCTTAGTTAAGGGAATAACATAGTTTAATATGAAAAACCAGTAGATTATCCCTTTAAGGAAGGCTTTTATTGATTAAATCAACTGATAAATGTGATGACAGCTTCTCCAGAATTGCAGTCATATCTCTTTTGTCTCTAGACCCTTCAGAAAGGGGTGTCCCTTAAAGGAGGGTTCCCAGTCATTGTGTGTGTGTGTGTGTTGTGTGTGTGTGTGTGTGTGTGTGTGTGTGTGTGTGTGTGTGTGTGTGTGTGTGTGTGTGTGTGTGTGTGTGTGTGTGTGTGTGTGTGTGTGTGTGTGTGTGTGTGTGTGTGTGTGTGTGTGTGTGTGTGTGTGTGTGTGTGTGTGTGTGTGTGTCAATTTTCAAAAGTCATTTTCAAAAGTCCTCATAAATCAAATGGCTTAAAAAACATAAAAAAACAATGTTTTATTAAAAAAATTAAAAATGCAGCATGTCTCCTGTGATGGGTAGGTTTAGGGATAGGGGCAGTGTAGAGGGATAGAATATACAGTTTGTCCAGTATAAAAACCATTACGCCTATGGAGAGTCCTCATAATGCTGTTGCACCAACATGTTTGTGTGTGTGTCAATGCATCACTTTTTAACCCATCCCTGAATTCCTGCTTGTGTGTGTAAGAGATATTCAGTACAACTGTTTTGAACCCATCCCTGAATTCCTGCTAACCTGTGATGTATAAAAGCAGGTGCCCCGGTACACTTCGCAGGTAGAGTGAGCTCAAGGTCTCAGGTACAAAGATGTTCTCAGCACTGTTAAATCTTCTGATTCTGGTGTCCATTGCTTCAGCAGCACACCATTATGGAGGCTCAATGACCTTCAGCCCTAAAGGAGCCAATGCAGATGGGAGCATGAGGGTGATAATTTATTTCTTATTTGCATATAAAAACTATAAAAGTGTGGAAGTATACATCAAATTATGACACTTCTTTTTTTTTAAGTAGTTGTAATGTCTTTTAGAATTGTATTATTATTATTTAGTAATGATTTTATAATATATTTTGAATATAAGAAGCATTGTTGCAAAGAGCGAACAGTTGTCTCATTTATTATCCAATTCAAACTTGGACTTCCTTTGTATCTCTGAAACGTGGTTGCAACAATCATCATCTTCTAGTGTATTTATTATGCCTGGATATCAATGTTTTAGATGAGATAGATCTTCTGGAAGGGGAGGGGGGAGTGTTAATTTATGTTAAAGATAGCATTAAGTGTGAAGGTCTCATGTTTAACTCCGCTAATGATTTAGAATTTGTGGGGTTGAAAATGATTTTATCTCCTCAAATGTCATTTACTGTTTTATGTGTATATAGGCCCCCTTCTACTAACAATGCATTCTATGATCAACTTACAGGAATTTTAAAAGAATGTAATCTTAACAAAGAAATAATTCTTATGGGTGATTTCAATTTGAATTGGGAAGATAAATTAAAAAGGAAAAAATTGAAAATTGTTGCAGATAAATTTAATCTAAATCAGTTAATTAAAGGGCCAACTAGAATTGCTAAATCTTCAAAGACACAGTTAGATTTAATATTTGCTAATAAACCTGAAAGGATAATTAAGAGTTATAATTTGATCACTGGGTTATCTGATCACAATTTAACCTTAGTTGCACGGAAACTAACGAAAAACAGATTTAATAATAATATAGTAACCCCTACTAATGTTTTTCATTGTATACCTAAAGGAAAATTAGCAGCATTTGATGAAGAAATAGCAGATCTAGAGTGGAATGATATTTTATCCTCCAAGGATATAGATTACGGTTGTAATACATTTTATAATAGAATTAATTCTGTAAGAGAGAAATTTACTGTTGGTGTTCAGAAAAAATTCAAGCATAAGAATGTTTTACCGTGGTTCAATGTGAATTTATGGAAGCTGATGAAGAGTAGGGACTCAGCATTAAAGAAAGCTATTAGGACTGGAAGAGA
The DNA here is from genome assembly GCA_036326025.1 of Chrosomus eos. Classification (NCBI taxonomy): domain Eukaryota; kingdom Metazoa; phylum Chordata; class Actinopteri; order Cypriniformes; family Leuciscidae; genus Chrosomus; species Chrosomus eos. The sequence goes on along the minus strand of CM070824.1, from coordinate 31,848,569 downwards.
CATTGATAGGCTTTGTTACAAGGGTCTGCGTAACAAAGTTATTCGAGAGCTGAGAGTAGCCAAATCCAATTATTATCTGCATTTAATGAATGAGGCTAAAGGGAATAGTAAACTAATTTGGAAAAACATAAATACTCTTTTACGAAAGGAACCAAAGGAATTTATAGGAGATATTAAACTTAAAGTTAAGGGAAAGTTAATTGAAGATGATTGTGCCATTGCCACTATTTTTAATGATTTTTTGATTGACTCCGTTAAAGAATTAGGGGATACATTTTCAAAAAGGGAAATGCATATTAGTCCAACTGAGGATGTATGTAAAAGTTTTAATCTAATCAAGACAAATGAAACACAAGTTAATAAAGTTATTAGCTCATTGAAAAATTCTAAATGTAAAGATGCTCATTATTTGGATACTATGTTTGTTAAAACTCACAAAGATAGCTTAACCCCGGTCATCACTCACTTAATTAATTTGTCATTTGAAGGTAGTGTTTTTCCTACTGCGTGGAAAAAAAGCTATTGTTACTCCTATTTTTAAATCTGGAGACCATTACAAAGTTAGTAATTACAGACCCATAAGCATACTGCCAGTACTCTCAAAGGTTGCAGAGAAGATTGTTTTTGAACAGCTGACATCGCATCTTAACACCATTGAGTTCGGCCTACATTGTATGCAGTTTGGTTTCAGAGTAAATCATTCTACCGAAACAGCTACTTTACATTTAATAGAGCAAATAAAATCTAAAGTTGACAAGGAGGATTTGTTGGGGCTATATTTTTAGATCTACGTAAGGCCTTCGATACCGTTAATCACACAGTTCTCCTTTCTAAATTGTCTACATTTCAATTTTCACCTGAAGCTTTGGCATGGGTATCCTCATACTTACTAAATAGAGAACAATGTGTAAAAATTAAAGGGGTAAAGTCCTGTGATCTGCATTATACAATGGGTGTACCCCAAGGATCAGTACTAGGTCCCTTACTATTTAGTTTGTATATTAATGATCTTCCGCAACAGTGTGAAGGGATACAAGTACAAATGTATGCTGATGATACTGTTATTTTTACACATGCGAAAACAGCCGAATTAGCGGCTGAGAAGTTAAAAGCTGCTATAGAAAAGATTACACAGTGGCTGGAACAGTCATGTCTTAGCTTAAACATCAGTAAAACAAAAGGAATTTTTTTCTCTAAAACAAACGTTAAATCTCCTGATGTTGATATTTTTATTAACGGTGAAAAGATAGAAATAGTAAATGAGCTCAATTATCTTGGTATAATATTGGACTCAAATCTCAGTTTTAAAAAACATGTAAAGAAAATGGTGAGGAATATTAAATTTAATATGGCAAACTTTAGACAAATTAGACAATGTCTTTCTTTTGATGTAGCTAAGGCTTTTATGCATGCTGCAATCTTTCCTCACATGTCTAACTGTTTGACATGTTGGGGTCAAGCGGGTGAAACTGTTATTAAACCCTTAAAATCTATAAACAGACATTAAAAATTTTAGATAAAAAACCTAACCATTTTCATTCTTGTAGGATCATAGAGAAATATAATTTTCTAAACTTTGACAATTTTAGACTTTATTCAAGTTTGTGTATGGTTCACAAAATCCTAAACGGTCTGGCTCCTTCTGTATTGCGTGACTTTATTAATCTTCGCTTTGAAACCTCTGTGAGATCTACCACACTATCACTTATGAGTAATTGTCTGGTTCCCTTTCGTCGCTCCGCTTTTGGACTATCTTCTTTCGCAGTGAAAGCCACTAATCAGTGGAATGCCCTACCAGAGGACATAAAAGGGTGTAAAGCTCATGGTCATTGAAGTTAAAATCTTTTTTAAAATTGAACCAACTATGTAATCATTGAGATTGTTGTAGTTAAATTGATTGACTGATTTATTTATTGATGTTTCTTTATGGCCTTGACAGTATGTGTGTATGGATGTATTTATTATATGTGAACATAGGTATTGTCTGTGTGTAACTATGTTTGGTTTGCTTTGTCCTGTCTGTGGGACTACGGATGAAAAATAGCCTTTGGCTAAATCCGGTACAATACATGAAATGGAAATTTTATGTTAAAAATTGTGCATGGTCCCTTCATAAATAAATAAATAATAAAAATAAATAAATAAAATAATATTTTTTATTAATCTTTTTTTTTACTTAAAGATACCCCAATGATAAATATTGTGCTGTCATGCATACCAAGTAAATCTTCAATATTTTTCAAAAGTTTATTGTGAAGTGTTCTTGACCCAGATGGTGTTACCTGTAGACGAGCACGAAGACACGTAGTCGTCGAGTCAACGTGCCTCATAAAGTTTGGACATGGATTGTGGTACATACTCCGGCGGAGTCCTTGTGCTCGTCTATAGGCGTCCTAAAACAAATGGTAATGACATGTTGTTAGATTAGCACCAGTAGAATTTCCTTTACTGAAAGCCCAGATAAAAGTGAAAAGCTACTATTATATTTAGATCAATCAGAAGCAGTTCGTTTATTATAAATAAATAAGAACTATGGAAGACTGTATTCTCGTACCTTTATTCTCAAAATATTACGACTTTATTCTCGAAATATTTAGACTTTATTCTCAAAATATTTAGACTTCATTCTCGAAATGCTAGAATTTTTATTTTATTTTTACGTTGCGGTTCAGGGCTTCCGTACATTTAGGTAATTCGCACATATGCATAACTAACTTATCACTCTTTCTTCCTAAATAGAAAATGCATGGGAAAGATGGGTAAAACGTGGGTAAAAAAATGTAAATTAAGTAATTCATTGAATTAATTAATTAAATAAATGTATTGAAGAGCATTAACGTGAAAAGATGGGGAGAAGCAATCATGGAAATAAATAAGATGGTGTAAGTTACATAATATTTTTTAAAAATGGTGAGAACTGGTTAAAATCATGAGATAATATTTATTGGTGAAGAGTATTTCTGACTGGTCTATATCACACCTAAATGCATCAATACAGAAGAAAAAAAAAACCTCTACCATCAAGTGTTCTAAACTCTACTAGTGTTCTGCCAACAGGTTGAGTTTCGAATCAAGCAAACCTATGATTGGTGTGAATATGGTATGTGGACCTGCGCCTCCGGGAATTGTGGCAATGAATACACAAATGGACAAGGTCAAATCGATAGGAGCTCGAATGGCAGAAGCGGTTATAGCAACAGCTGGTGCCAAACGGAAACTGTTGTCACAAGAAACATCTATGGAAACACACCCTTTGACCTGCAGTAAGTAATTCAATCAGTTTTAAATAATTTGACAACAATTGAAATATTTAATTTCATTCATTCATCATTCCATCACAGGGAGACCTCATGTTGCTGGGTGCCCACAGTGAACAATCTTGGTTATTGGTTACTCAGGACACACGTAGATCTAGGCATAAGAGCTGATACTAATCAACCCAACCGATCCCCTGTCACAACTATTTTCCAACTTTTACGGTAAACCTGAATTTAGTTTTTAATGAACAAGATTAATAGACATAATGAGAATGCAAAAAATACGCATGATTTTTTAAAAATTAATAACAGAATATCTGATTGTTTTATTTATATATTTTTATCATTAGTGTTCCCCAAAACTGTCCTCGTACATACCACTTGATGGCCTATGACCCAGATGGTGACCAGGTCAGATGCAGATATGGAATTCAGCAACAAGTTGAATGTGACAAATGTGACCAGCCAAATGGTTTCAACGTAAATCAAGTAAGAAGCAGATAATAACTTAATAACTTAATGTATATTGACGTTTATTGATGAATATTGGCAATATGAAACAGTGGCGAGGTCAGAATTCTCCATGTAGGTGAATCTTTGTGAAATAGGGTTATAGGCCTATCTGTGTGATTCATTTATACTAAATATACTGGAAGTGAAACAAAAACATTCTGATTTTAAAAAAGTAAGTCACAAAGTAAGCTACCTACTATACAGTATGGGGTTTTGGACACAGCTTGTGTCTGTTTAGGACGAACTAATTCACTAAAATGAATAGGACTTTCCAATGCTACATAGAAAGAGAGCCATAAGATGAAACGCTGCACTAGAATGAATCTTTCCAAAGCTAGGAATGAGAGGACAGTTTAAGACAAACTAATTCACTATAATGAATTGACTTTTCAATGCTACATACTAGAGAGATCCCGTTTTGTTGGTTACCTCCTCTCACTCAGTAGTAAAGTAATACAGATGCTGCACTAAAAACAGCACCTGATGCGCTTAATGGTTCCGCAAGCTGCATTCATAGAAATAGCACACTCTACAAAATATATAGGCCTATACATAGCAGATGTTTTTTTGTTTTGTTTTTTCATTTTATTTCCACATCATTAGAATATTCTGGCAGCTGTTTTTCATCATTCTGGTTTCTGATCCACTCAATAAGCGCAGCTAGAATGTTCTAGAAATAAAATAAAATGAACATTCACTATAATGAACATATTAACTCTTCATTAGGGTGCCTGCACACTTGACTACAGCTATGCCTACAACACAGGCGTCTATGGATTTGAGATGATTTTGGAGGACTTCCCAAGGAAACACACCACTCTGGCCTATTCTGATGGCTCCAGCTCTTACAGATGCTCTCTAAATGGAAGACACAGTAGTTCAATAGGCTCAACAGGATACACAACAACAAGCTCACCTCAACAATACACGACTTCTGTAGCTTCACATCAGCGTTCTTTTGACCCTTTCAGCAAGATTCCTCTGCAATTCGGTGTTCTCGGTAAGGCTGTCCCAATGATTAGCGAAACAAGAACACAAGATCCTCCTTTTAGTGGCATCTCATCCGTGATTTCTGATTTTGAATCATTGCAGTTGATTCACCTGCTCCTTCCTGCACTGAGGGACATTACATACCTCACTTTGTGTCGCCAACTCCACGCAACGGTGAAGAAATCCAAGCGACGCCACTCCATGAACTGGAAATTCGGGTTAAGGCTACAGCAGCTTATTCAACGTGAGGGTTCATGTGTGAATTAGATCTAATGCAAGCAATGATAAAGATTATTAGATGAGTGTATAACATGCGTTTTTTTCATTCCCAGGGTGTCTGATGTCCTTATCAGTGGTCCTCTGAACATCACTAAGCATGCTTTGAGCAATGGAGAGTATGCCATCAGATGGACACCAATGAGGAGTGACCTTGGGGATCATTTCCCTGTGTGTTTCATTGCAGAGAGCACAAACGGGTGGGCAAACTATTTATCTTATTTGAAATCTAGGATCTAGCAACCTTTCACATGAACTGAGTTTGATCAATATTGCTATTTATTTATTTACAGAAGCAGCATTTATCAGTCGGAAATGAGATGTGTCATTGTCACTGTTGGACACCAGACTGGTTGGTATCACATTTTTACTTGAGACAATGTGTAGCGGCACAAACACTGTGTTATTTTGGTAAATAATTCTGAACGATTAAATGCATTTACAGTGGATGCAAATGTGATTTGCACTGGGACCAACATAGTGATCGAAGTTGAGCAGCTGCACTCTGTCGGGCTCCACAAAGACTTTCTGCACCTCAACGATCCTGCCTGCACTTTGGTCTCAAATGGCACTCATGTGTTGGCAAACTTTTCCCTCAATGCTTGTGGTACCATGATTGAGGTAAAACTTTTTGATGGACAACAACATGGTTGTCATCATTTCCTCATATCCTTCCGAACCCATTTTGTTTTTTTATCTTCCATGAAACACACATGGAGATATTAGTTAGAACTTGTCTTTTCTAAACAATGGAAGTAGATGGTGAGTTATACAAAAAAAACTTAAAAAGGCACCAAAAAGTTTAATATGATCTATTGGACTTCTTTTGTGGGGTTTTTTGTGCTTAGCAAGTTACCAATCACTTGCATTGTATGGAAAACAGAAGCTTGGACATTCAATGATCTCCTTTAGCATTTCACAGGTTGGAATGACACTGGTATGCTCAAATTATGACAAAAATGAAATTTTAGAGTCCTGTTTATACCTCATAATCCATTTTTTTATTACAGGAGGATGATCAGTACATCATTTTCAAGAATGAAATTTTCTCAAGTGATGACCCATACAGCATAATTACCAGAAAACATGAGGTAGAGATTGAGTTCTCATGTCGTTTTGAGAAGAAAAACAACATCTCAATGGAGTTTACTGCACGGAGACACACAACCACCATCACCGAGAGAGGCTTTGGAACCCTCACCTACCGCTTCGGGCTCTTTCAAACAGCAAATTACTACCAAGAAGTAGATGTGATATCATATCCAGCAGAGTATGATCTTGGAGAGATGATTTACATGGAGATTGAATCACAGTCTTCAATCAACAACACAGAGCTTTTCGTCGAATCATGTGTAGCGACACCATACAATGACCCCAACTCCCAAACGTCATACACAATCATTCAAAATGGGTAAGAACAATCGACCATGCGCTGCAGACACAAATTAGCACTGGTAAACAGTGAAATTAACTCACAATGAATCTTCATGAATTTTATTTTTTCAGGTGCATCATGGATGAAACTGTAGAATTCTACACAAGCCACCAACCAATGGTCCGCTTTGGCCTGCAGGCCTTCCAGTTTATTGGAATGCATGATCAGGTAAAAAAATATATATATATATAAATATATATATATATATATATATATATATATATATATATATATATATATATACTGTATATATCAGGGTTTCCGTTGTCCGGTAATTACCGGACATTGGCCGGAAAAAAAAAAGAAATGTCCGACAAAATTAAATCTCTCCGGTCAAATTGTCCGATTAAAATTGCCTAATAATCCCGCCCCCCTAACACAATCTGAACTTGAGAATAAGCCTAAAATGTATAAAGCAAAAATACACAGACCTTTGGCTATGTTATAAAGGAACAGGCTCTACCGTTTGAAAGTTATTAAACAACATCGCATGCTTCATTTCAAATAAAGCGCACGCCTAAACGGCTGTAATATAGACCTAAACAACGAACGATTGAGTGAGACGTTTCAAATATGGCCAGGCCCAGGCAGACTAACCTTAAAAGCGATTTTCAGAGGCCAGCCGTGACGGACGATGGTGAATCAGGAACATCTCATTATATAGATCGATGTAGCCTATATTAGCTCTTAAGAGCGCTCTCTACGTGCAAGGTTACGAACGCTCCCCGCAATTCCTTGCGCGTTTCCCAAAAATGAACTTAACATCAACGCACGAGAACGCGCTCTTTGCTACTTAAGCGTCGCTGTCCATTCGCAAAGTGCTGAAATATAACCGTATATGGAATCGTATTGTGAACCTAAAAATCGTCATTTGTTGAAATCAAGACAATATAAAGCAGCACCTATGCTACAGGCGGAGGCAGTGACAATATGGCTGGAAAAAAACAACAAAAATAAACGAGTAGATACCTTTCAAAAAGATAAAATTAATTTTAAATGTTTAATAAAGGGGCAAAAAGTCATAAACATTTTTTTTTGCGCAGCATTTGTTTAGCCTATACAGTTCAAATTCAAATTTTGGTGTTCAACTTTGCGTTTTAAAAATACAACAACTGTTCATTTTTCTTTTTTCAATTACGGGTTAAAAAAAGAAAAACGAATTGACGAAAAAGTACACGGACCTTATTGAATATTTCAAATAGCCTAATGTATTTGTAGAAAAGTTAGTCTTAGGTCCGTGTAAATTTGCGTATTCGAAGGCCAGCTGCGTCATTGCGGCTCGACGAAGGCTACCCTGATTCAAAAACGACACCAAATCCAAATGCACCCTCCGACTTTTTGCCCCTTTATTAAACATTTAAAATATTCACAAATTAATATGGAAAGAAATTCGATTTTACTGGTTTTCTAAGGCCAAATTAACCTGAAAATAATATTTTCCCACAGTGCTGAATGAGAAGAGCCATCTGGAACCATACAGAGAGATGATTTATATGCTAATGATAATAAATGTGTCTGAAAAAATAATGAGCCATTTTAATTGTTCGTTTAAAAGTGAACATTTCAAGCTTTATATGTAGCCAATAATATTTTGTTTCAGTATGAGACGCGCTCCAGTTCATGGAGATCAAAAGCGCGCCTGGTTGTTTTATTTTATTTTACAAAAGCACAACGTTTTCTTGTAATGTGAGTTTGGACAAATATAAGGAGTTTCGAATGCTGTATTATTCTTTTCTGTATGACCAGAAATTATAAGAGTATTTTAAGTTGTTTCCACTGTTGAAAGTAAAATGCAAGTGTTTACGCCCGCGCCATGCAGTGCGCGCTCCACACTCTCACACACACTTGGATATGCGCCAAAGCTTGTGTTTATTTGTGATAATCTTAGCCCTGTATTATTATTGTCTAACCTGTATTATGACTGACATTTGACGAATTGCTTTGTTCCTTTTTTTGGATAAAAGCGCCTTCTAAATAGCTATGTAAAACCTAAATGTAGGCTAATAATAATACTATTATTATCATTTGCGTTTATAACTATAAATGAGTTCACTGAAGATGTAATACCGGTATGTTAATCATATAAAAAAATAATTTATGAATGTTTTATTTTTATATAACCTAACCTTGTGTTTGTGTTATATTTCGTTTTTAAATGTGAAATTTTTTAAGATACTTTAAAGATACTAGTAGCCTAAATGTGTTTTTTTTTATTATTATTTTTTTTTTTTTAGAAAATTCAAGAAATTATCCATTAAAAAAATAAAGTTTAAACATAATGAAATGCAGGCCTTAAACAGGCCTGGTTGGCATAGACTTGGGGAGGGGCCACAAATCCGTGAGTACAGTTTACAAACCCGTGGGAACAGATTGCGAAAGCGTGGGCACAGTTTATGAATTTGTGGGTACAGATTGCAAAAACTGAAGGCACGGTTTACAAATCTAATCTGAGCGTGCGGCCGCATCCGAGTGAAGATTGCGCAACTCGCGCAGCGCGTCGTCAATGCAACTGATAGCAGCGGACACGAGCCCTCAGCTTGATTTAAAAAACAACAGATTTTAGCTAAATCTCTTATTTAATAGCGAACTAAATGAATGATCTGCTATGGAGATGTTTTTATTTATTTGTATTAGGTACACCCGTGGCTCAATGTTTCAAAAAGTGAATGTGTGTGAAACCATAGTAAAAACAATTGGCGTTGATTGACGCCAATCGGACGTTCAAGGTGCCCTATAATGTGAAATTGAATTTATGTTGGCATAGTTAAATAACAAGAGTTCAGTTCATGGACATGACATACAGTGAGTTTCAAACACCATTGTTTTCTCCTTCTTATTTAAATCTCGTTTTTAAAAAACACCCCTGAAAAACAGGCGAATCTCCACATAATACCGACTGTGACGCAACAGTCGGGGATCACGCCTCCAAAGATTTGCATATCCCACCCCTCAATGACAAGCACTGCACAGCCGAGTCATCAGAGCAAGCGAGGATCAGAGAGAAAATGGCAGATCATGGAAATAAATGCTATGTTCCAGGCTGTGCAGGGATGTGAGGACTTTTCATACCCTTCCCACAGAAAAGAAATGTCAACAGGCGTGGATGATGTTTATCTATAATCGGATACCGCAACAGTTTAATTCGAAGTTGTTAGTTTGCTCTGCCCATTTCACCACGGACTTATTTTAGAACCTTGGACAATATCAAGCTTCTCTCAGCGTCTCAAACTGAAGAAGGGGGTAATTCCAACTATATTCCCGCAACCGGTAAGTAGTGATTTTATTAACGATAATTTACACTGTGTTAGACCCAGCGCAAGATCCTAGTACAGTAATAGCAAACTCCAAGTAACGAGCATAGCTGCTACATAACTAACGTTAAATAGGCTAATTCTCAGTGAATAAACTATACAGAAAGCGATCAAAGAACAATCCACACAGCGCGAGTTTATCTCTCTTGCCAAACTCGTTATGAAATCAATGACGCTGTTACACTGCACAACGAAGCTCTTACTGTATGTCATCATTTGCATTAGTGAAAGCATGAGAGAGAGAAACTGCGTTGTCTCGCGATCAACAAACTGTCATCTGCTTTTGCTCAATGCTCATCACAGCAACATTTTATGTGATGGGAACAGATCTAAATACTTTAAAAACATCTCACGATTCGTTAATCTCGATAGCTGTAATAGTTAAAACTTATTTAACAGCAGTAGTGAAAGTATTCGAGAGAGTTTCACGTGTCTCATTTCATATGCAAGCAGGTCAGCCAATCACAGCAGTGGCCTGTTCTCACAGCAGACACGCCCCTTCAAACAGAGTGTTCAAATCAGAGACTAAAATCAGGCTAGGAAAAATGCCTTTTATTTCTAAAGTATGACTATTTTTTATCTAAAAAACATACTAACATTATAAGGGCAACCCAGAAAACATTATTAAATAATTTAAAAAACCATTATAGGGCACCTTTCATGTTTTTTCCGTCTATTTAAAAGTTAGGCTAAAAATAACATGTTGCATTCTATACGGCCTGATTATGTCATTTTTTAAGTTACATAGCCTGCCTCCAGTTTTCCTCAACTTAACTAATTAAGAGGCAATATTTGACCGGCATATCATCAAAATGTCCGTTAAACGAAACCTGTGACCGGCACCATTTTTTTCTAGCGGAAACTCTGATATATATATATATATCTCTCTTATAACCTATATATATATATATATATATATATATATATATATATATATTATTAATAAGACTACAATAGCTGCGTTTACATAGACCCTTGTAATCGGATTGATGGCTCAATCTGACTAAAAAACGTTCATGTCCTTAATCGATCTGTGTAATGTGTGTAACGACGTATGGCGCACTGAACGAGCTGTTCTTCCTGTTGAATAAAGTGACATCTAAATGAGCTTCCCGTTATTCTAAAATTCTCATTTCACTCAGCGTCTGTAAAGTGGAGCAGGACAATGTCCCACCAGTCCTTGTTTCAGACTCTCATCCACAGACGACATTCTTGGTCCAGGTTTTGGGCATTTTTACTGCGTGATAAATATAAGCAGCACTGCACAACGGTTCATATGCTCATTGTCTCCAAATCATGACCAGAGATAGATAAATATTAAGTCTGCTGTTTAAAACAAATAAAGAACCAATAGAGGAGAAAAGTTATGCGTGAACAGCGGCCGTATATTCGTGCAGTGTGTTCATGTCAAAAATCAATTCCGAAAAGCTTGTGACATATAAGCGCGCTAGGGATGCACGGTAGTGGATTTTGGCCAATATTCGATTTGCCAATATTTTCAAACTCATTTTGGCCGATGCCGATACCGATGTATATACACATTTTTCCCCTGATATAGGCCTACACATTTTCCCCCTGATATACATTTTGATTTTAGTGAAGAGAAATCAAATCAAAGTCTCTTTCCTGTACTACCTTTACCTTATTACACTCATGTATTGTAGATAAGGCAATACAAAAGACAAACATTTGATTCTACCATAAATATATCATTTTACAAATGTAGACAGACATTCACCCCTGAAAAATAGATAAATTATTTTACTTAGAATGTTTGAAGTTCAGACTTCAAACTGAGGCAATCTGTCACGACACATACGGTCAAAAACGACAAAACTGACATTTTGGCATAATTTGTGTGTGTTATGGTTTGTTCAAGCCCGAAAGAGAACTTGATACTGACGCGCGTCTTTTCCTTCACACAGCCGACATGTTGGAAGATTAAGTTGCTGGCGCTCATGCTACTTTCACGCTCGTCACGTGCACATAGTAAACATGCACCCTATCGGCAAGGCTCATCGGCTGATGAACATCATTTTAAGCTTTTATCGGCCGATACCGATGTCGTACCGATATCATCGTGCATCCCTAAAGCATGCACATCAACCCGATTACTTTATTTATCGTTCATGTAAACAACATGTTCGATTCATCAATCGGATTGATTTCATTCCGACTGAACCAAAGGGTGTCCATGTAAACGTTGCTAATGATAACAAACAATAAACAAAAACATGTTGCTGCTACTGATCAGAATGAAGTATTCCAGAGAGCTGTGTGTGACATCATCTCTTTCTTTCTCCCTAGGTGTTCATCAGCTGTTCTGTGATTATGTGTGAGGCGAACAATCCCAGCACCCGCTGCTCTCAGGGTTGCACCAACAGCACAATCGCTCCACCATCCCACCACCTTCATAAAAGAGAGGCTCCCATTCAGACCGGCAGTCACTTTGTCTCCCAGGGGCCCCTAAGGCTGAAGAGGAGCTTTGAGGGTGAAGGTAAAACCTCAGAAACAAGTTAACATAAAATAATATTTTCATAGAATGTGATACTATTTTAAAGATGCATTAAGTGTTGTGCTGGCTGAAATCACAATAGAGTATTTTACGATCATTTGTGAATTACTTTTAATTTTATTAACCGACACTTTGTGTGTTTTCCACAGTGTCCTCCACGGTCTTGAACCTGAATATGGTTTTCATTGCCGGATGTCTCCTGGCAGCTGTTGGCATGATGTGTGGGGTTCTCATCTACAAAACCAAGAGAACAGAGGTCAAATATCAACATCTTCAGTCAAATAAGATTTAATGGATCGGCCTCAAAGACTACAAAATTATTTCGTCTTTGCTCTCTCTGGGAAGAATATGGTTTTGAAAGATTTGTTTCTGTTTGATCACTTTTAAATATTGTGTTACAATCCATAAATGGTTGTCAGGGTTATTTTTCATAACCTATTTCAAGTTTTGGACTATTATGCATATCTTTTGTCTTGCACCCTTTAGATTGCTGGTGACAAAAAATGAGTATCTGGTCGATTTAGAAATAAATAAACATACCTCCTGTTTTATTTTTATAGTCTTTTTTTCAAGGCTATTTCTGTGAATACAAGCAGCATTGGAAAATATTGCATTATTATGCATTAGAATTAGATAGCATATACATAAAAAATACATGCATTTTTATAAAGCAGCTATAGCCTATACTACCAATGGTGGTTCGTGAATGCAAATTAGTGAATCATTAATCACATGAATGTTGAACTGCTTTTACAGCAATAAGTGAATCAAAATCAATGTCAAATGGACCATGAACATATTCAAAAGAACACTATTTAATAACATACTCATTTTAACAACTGCTATTATAGTTTTTTTTTATTCACTTTGGTACAAGTATGGTGTACATTTTCAAAACTCTTAGTACAAAAAATCCAAACTGATCACACTTGTAACACAATAGTCATTCTTTCTAAACATGATCCCATGCTTTCATTACAGTTATACATTTTTCAGTCCACATAATCATGGTTTCAAAAGCAATATTATTGTAATATGTAATGAAAACATTTCATATTAACGTTTAATCACATAAACACAATAGTATGATCTTCTTTCAACTTAGTACTTTTAACAATCAGTTCATCCAAAAGCAAAGAATGCAAGATACAGGTTTCAAATCGAACTTCTAAAAACTTAGAAGTGCTGAAATTAATATGCCACAGTACTATAAAATACAGATTACACAGTTTTCACATTAGGCAATACACTTACATTACCCAACATTTACATAATCTATAATTTCCAAAATATCCATCATATGTGTAATCAAGTGAAGGATCAATGAAGACATCCTCTACAAGCATTTGGGCAAATTACTGTAGTTTTTATTATTTTTCAGATATAATTGTAACCTAGGTATACTTTTTATAATGAAATGTAACAAAACATAACATTTAATGCACACATTACATTAATTTGGATCAAGCCTGTCTTGAGCATTTGGCCATAGATTCTCATCCACATCACAATGAATGTTATCATTGTTCATGCACCGTGGGAAAAAAATGTTGGCATGACGAATCCATGCTTGACATTGGTCTACACTGAGGTCATCACATGCATAATCCATGGCCTGAAGGAGGGTGGCACGCTCAATGGGTTGGTGATCATAGACCTTCCACCTCCATGCTGAAAAAAATTCCTCAATAGGGTTGAGGAAAGGAGAGTATGGAGGCAGGTAAAGGGTCATGAATCGGGGATGGGCCTGAAACCATGCTTGAACTACCTCTGCGTGGTGGAACCTCACATTGTCCCACACAATTACAGAGGTGACCCCTTCACCTTGACAGGTCGGCTCAATTTCATTGAGAAACTCAATAAGATGTGCAGCATTATAGGAGCCAAGTAATGGCCTACGTCCTACGACACCATCTTCAGAGATAGCTGCGCACATGGAGATGTTTCCTCCACGTTGTCCAGGCACTTGGACAATGGCCCGTTGGCCGATGATGTTCCGTCCACGGCGACGAGTTTTTGCCAGGTTAAAGCCCGCTTCATCAACAAAAATGTACTTGTACACCATAACCCTCTAAAAAATATATTTTGGTTAGTTCTTTTTACAGTGATGTTCCAATATACATATGACGTAAGTGATGCATCAAATAGTAACAGTAATACAATATATAGTGCTGTACCTGAACATACTCAGCCCTTAGTTGTTTCACCCAGTCATTGTTTCTCTCAAAAGGCACCAGGTACATTTGTTTCATTGATACCTGATGCCTCTTTAAAAGGCAGCCTACTGTTGGTAGGCTGATGGATGCCAAATTGGCAAAGGTGTCATTGTTTTCCTCAATTGCCTGCTTTATTTCTGACAGCCGTATATCATTCCTGGCCCTCACCATTTCCACCACTGCCCTCTCTTGCTGGTCGGTCAGCACACGGCCACGGCCACCAGTTTGGGGTTTTCTGTTAATTCTAAGCATAAAAGAGTATACTGTCAAAAAATCATACTGTACCAATACTGTAACATGTCTGAGGATTTTACATGCATTACAATTTACTGTAAATGTAATATAGGATACATCCTCTAGGGATGGCTGACGCGAAACAGTCGTTCCGAAGCTTTGCGAGATCCCGAAGTGCAGAAACACTGATCCGAAGTGTGATTCAAAACACCCATGTCACGTGACTATGGCTAAATTAAGCTTCTGAGTGTTTAGACAGGTGGCGAGCTCCGCTGATTCAGCGTTTGATTGACAGGGTCAGAACTGACCATACAATCGCACATCTGTATAAAAGTGAAGTCGAATCATCTTGATCTCGTGGGTTTTTGTGAGAGGATTTTTTTCAAAGACTGAATTTTGAAAAAATTCAAAGCCCCCTCTGATTGGAACAGCTTACCTTGCTCTTTAAGGTCCATCTCTTCCTTTCCACTCTTTAAGTCAGCCCTTTTAATTTACTTACAATCCTGTGATCAGTGTAAATGTTTCTCTGGTTTTTGACCTGTGTGTATGTATATGTATATAGGTGTATTTTTGTATTTGTATATATATGTAGGTCATATACTTGATTGTTTTGGTGGTTTTGTCAAAAATGGTTCACTCCTGTAATATTGTAATATCTCAATATCAAACTATACTGTTTATGTGAATATGCTTTGGATAGAGGTGGACAGGTTCGGGTGGTTGGTTGTGAGGAAGAGCTTTAGTATGTATGAGTGTGTAAGGTGTAAGTTTTTGGTGTTATCTTGAGGACCCCCTCGAAAATGAGATGTTTCATCTCAAGGGGTTATCCTCTAATAAAATGAAATGAAATGAAATGAAATGTTTTCAATTGTGTTAGTACAATTCACAAATTCACAACACAAAATAAGTGTTTTATCTACATTATTGTTTCATTCACAGTAACTGCCTTTCATATAGCTCTTACTATCAAACTTTTGATTTGCATTTCTTTTTGTTCAGTTTAATACATTTGTCTATTATTTAATCCAACTGATCTTTATGGTTAATCAATTAATCATTTCGTAAACCTATAGATTTTCATTTCAGCAATATACAGTATATGGATTTTGAGAACTACAGAAATAAAATGTGTGTTTGTATGAACATTTACAACGCATTCTCACCCCAAGGCGTCATTTAACTGACAATTTTGACCATGCTTCAATATTCGACGCTAAAGGTACCCTTTAGCGTCAGTTAGTTGACGCGATCCCAGGGCGTCATCTAACTGACGCTAAGGGTAACGCGTCAGTTAGATGACGCGGGTAGGTTTAGGTCTGGGTAGAAGGGCGTCATCTAACTGACGCTAAGGGTAACGCGTCAGTTAGATGACGCCCTGGGATCGCGTCAACTAACTGACGCTAAAGGGTACCTTTAGCGTCGAATATTGAAGCATGGTCAAACTGATTCCCAAGGCGTCAGTTAGATGACGCCTTGGGGTGAGAATGGGCTGACATTTATGTAAATTACGTGTAATCACACATGATGAATGCTCGTTATTGCTAATTGATTTCACATAGTGGTAACCACAATTGGCCACTATATATAAAATTGGGGGTGTAAACACTGGCAATTTCTTTCAACATGGAGCAGGATAGACAGCAAGGAATAGGAAGAGATCGTGGACAAGGGTTCTGTCAGAGAGGTCAGAGAGGTGGGCATGGGCTAGGTCAGAGAGGTAGGCATAGGCTAGGTCAGAGAGGTCAGAGAGGTGGGGATGGGCTAGTTCAGAGAGGTGGGCATGGGCTAGTTCAGAGAGGTGGGCATGGGCTAGGTCAGAGAGGTGTGCATGGGACCCGTCAAAGGGTTGATCATCAGAGAGAGGGAGACAGAACTGTTGTCTCTAATGAAGTCCGGGCCATCATAGTTGATCATGTGGTGAACCGAGGCCTTACTATGGCAGAGGCTGCCAGATTAGTTGATCCAAATTTAAAAAGATCAACTGTGAATTCTATCATCCGAACTTTTCGCCAAGAAAACCGCTAAGTGTGGAGGATGTTAGTGGTGGGCAGATCGAGGCTTCGTGAAGCAATGAAACAGTTGAACCAAATGTGCCATATTGTGTCGAGGCTTCGAATCAATCCGACACCTGTCTCCACTGTGACACCTAGTGGTCACTTGCAGGTGTTGATCTGAAACAACCTTGACAACGAGCCATTAAAAAAATGTGTTTTTCTTATTATTGTAGCTATTTTTCTAATATGTGAAGCTTGTAACCTGTAGGCTCCTCACTGTGCAGAATGTTATTTTGGTCCTGAAAAATGAATATTAATAATAGAAATCAAGCCACAATGTCTCACTTTTTTAGAGATTCTTATGAAAAATATAAATTTCTCTTCTTTGGAAGGACTTAGCCTACTTTTTTTTAACAGATAATTTCTCCAGTCTTTGAAAAAAATCCTCTCACAAAAACCCACGAGATCAAGATGATTCGACTTCACTTTTATACAGAATCAGAGGGGGCGTCTTCCGACTTCTTTATGTATATTTGGAACGGCAAAAAAAAGATGATCAAGGTGTCTCAGGCCATACGTTGACCTATATAGGACTAGATGTTGCTTCAAATAAGAAGGATAATTAAAAAAGATACATTTATAAATAAACTGAAACCAGTGTAGCTGTCGTCTGGCCCTTGGTGATAAGAGATTCAATTGTTGGTACATATGAGAATGGTGAGTTAGAAACGGACATCTCAACACAAATCGACAAAGACTGTTATAAACAACATTTAAGGATTTAAGGTGTAATTCTGTTGTACTCATATAGACAAAGTCAGCGTAACCAATAATGGGAAATAAAAGTTGAGTTACAATTCTTAATCTAATCAATTGTGTGAAACAATTAATTGAACGATATAATAATCTTAAATTATAATTTACTTTTTTCACTACAGTCTCAATATGAGGCCTGAAGGATAAGCTGGAGTCGAGCCAGAGGCCCAGATATTTAAATTCCTCAACATTCTCCATAAATGTATCATCTAAGAATTTAATAGTTAAACTATTGGTTATGACGGGCAGACCTAGTTGAGAATAACATACTATATGATTTACTTTTATTCAATATAAGTCCATTATCCGAGAACCACTTTTGAATAGTATTAAAATCAGATTGCAGTGAGAATTGGATCGAATTAATATAATGTTTTGAAGAATAAATAACTGCAGGCCCGGCGCCACGAGGGGGCAAAAGGGGGCATTGCCCCCTCAGTTCTGATTTGTGCCCCCTCAGTTTAATTTTTGTATTCATGGTTACAAATTAAATGTTTAACCTTTTGAGCGGTACGGCCCACATAATGGGATTTATAATGTTCAGTGACGTGACTGCCAGATTCGCGCGTTGGTTGGCGCTGAGCCAGAGACAGACGAGCTCAGCGCTGTCATATATCACAACTATGCAGTGTTTTCAACCTCATAAATTATGTTTATTTTAGGTTTCAGACATTTAAATACACATAGGCCTAAGCACTAGTAAAACAATCCATTTGGAGTTTGTAAAATACACACAGATGTGGAAGCAGCAATAACAATCTATTCAAATTTGCCAACGTGTGTTATTCATATCAGACAAACATAGTGGAAGTAACTCTAAAGTTTACTCTATTCTTCTCACGGTTCACCGGCCACTTTCTTACATGTATTTCGCGAGAAACTGATGACTGACAGGACTCTGAACTGCGGCGCAAAGAAACATGGTGGCGCACATCTCATAGATCAAGATCAAGATTATTTCTAAAGGTTTTAAACGACCAAACACACTCACTACCAGTTTTTTGAGAATCGGAATATCAGATAGTTGATGACATGGTAAACAAGTTTGTGAATATTTTGAATAAAAAAGGAAATAAAAGCGGCAAATAGGAAATAAAATAAAAGAAATGTCATGCGTTATTGTGCGGTGTCACGTGACAAATACGACGCGTTGCCATGGAAACGTTAAGGTGGAACGTTCCAAAATAAAAACTCACTCTGAGGAGTCAGTTAGAATATTTAAAATTTAAGCGTGAAAGAGTCAATATATGAATAATAAATTATGCTGGCTTATCTTTTTATTATGCGGTTACCTGTGCAGTTGCATATGGAGCGTTTTAGGGAGCGCTGCATTTAAAAATCTGATGGTATAAAGTTAAGCCCCCTTAACAATTTCACATGCCCCCTCAGTAATTTCATCCTGTAGCCGGGCCTGAATAACTGTATCATCAGCATACAAGAGAATCTGACTATCAGAGCACATTTGTGGAAGGTCATTAATAAAAATAGAAAATAAAAGAGGGCCTAAACAAGAACCTTGTGGAACACCCTTTTCCATTATCAAGAACTGAGAGAGAGCCCCATTGAGATTTACACACTGACGTCTGAAGTGAAAATAAGAATTAAACCATAAAATTGACTGTTCAGAGAGACCAATGTTATATAATTTATCGAGAAGAATATAATGATCAACCAAGTCAAATGCTTTGGTAAGATCTATAAATATTGCTCCAGTGGACATATTATTGTCCAAGGAAGATGTAGCATCGTTAACAAATTTTGTGAGAGCAGTAGTGGTGGAGTAATTGGGCCTAAAACCTGATTGGTTTGGAGAAAAAATAGAGAACTCATTAATGTATTTAAATAATCTCTTGAATATAATTTTTTTCAAATACTTTTACTACATTACTAATAATTGAGATTGGTCTGTAGTTGTTAGGATCGAGAGGATCACTACTTTTGTTTATAGGTGTTACCCTAGCACACTTCCACATTATTGGAACTTTACAAGTAGATATAGATAAATTAAATAGATCACATAATGGATATGCTAGAACATGAGAGGCAATCTTAATAAACTTTATCTCCAGACCATCTATACCAACACCACTACCAGATTTAATCTCAAGAATTGCCTGCTGTACCTCAGTGGGAATAATTGTAGTAAATGAAAAGGAGCTGTTTGCTACATTACTATTTATGGAGTTGGAGTAACAGAAATCAGGTGGACGTAAATTACAGACAGAAGAAAAGTGCTGATTAAAGGCATCAGCTACAGAAGTTGGATCACTTATAATTTTATTATTAATTCTTAATTTTGCAAGGGAATTATTTTTAGATTTATTTAACAGGCAATTAAGTTTTTTCCAAAAGTGTTTTGGATTTGTAAAATCATTTAATAATGAGTTTTTATAATAATCAGATTTGGCATTTCTTGTTTTGACAGTACATACATTCCTTAATCGTTTATACTCAATCCAATCTACCTGATCTTTTGTTGAATGATATCTTTCCCAGGCCTTGTCCCTTTGCTTAAAGAGATTTATTAAATCACCTGCAATCCATGGTAGATGTCTACCCTTCACTTTGACTGATGCCCATGGTGCATGTTTATCTATAACTTTTAATACCTCAGTATAAAAGAAATTCCAGGCATCATCAACATAAGGAATTAAATCCATCCTGTTCCAATTAATACATAACAAATCTTGAATAAATGCATCATTATTCATATATTTAAATTGTCTTACCTTAATTATTTTAGGTGGTAAACGAGGTAACCTTATTTTCCAGGTACAAAAGATAACTGAATGGTCACTGAAACAATCAGATAAAACACCTGAATCAGCGATTCTATTAGGATGCGTAACCAAGATCCAGTCTAAGAGAGACCTGGAGTTCCCCTCCACTCTAGTAGGCTCCTGTATTAATTGAGTAAGATTTAGGCTTTCAAACTGATTCTTCTCTTTAAGAGAGGACCTGTCAAGCCAGTTTCAATTGAAATCTCCCAATACTATAATTTCATCAAAACAATTTAAAGAATTAATAGTACTAAGAATATTATTTGTTGATTCGGATGGAGAATTGGGGGGTCTGTATATATTTCCTATAATTAACCGTTTGTTTTGATGAAAACATATTCTAACAAAAAGACATTCAAAGTGCATGGGACTTTCACTTGCAATAATAAGTTCAGAAGATAGACTTGCAGAAACATAGGTAGCAACTCCTCCACCACGATTGCCTCTGTCTGCTCTATAGTATAGCCATCTAGACTTATTTCATCATCACGTACTTTACTATTTAACCAAGTTTCAGATAGAGTAATAACAGCAGGTTTGTTATAAGAAAGCCATGCTCTAAGGAGATCAATTTTATGAAGTAAACTCCTAATATTTAGGTGAATAACTAATAAACCTTTAACCATAGTCATTAAAAAAAAGATAAGAGAGATGAACATGGGATTGGATGGAAGAGCAACACACATAAACACACACACCGCACCACACTCGTTTCTCCAAACACACACAAACAAGCACAAACTGCCTGGTCCAGAGCATTGTAAATAAAAGTAAAAAATCTGCCAATATATACTGAGTGTTGTATTTACATCATTTACTTCTTAAATTCCCAGTATGAACAAAACAAAAGAGAGCCATTCCAGTAGCATTATAAAAATAAATAAATCTCACAGTACAACTCAGGAAAATATGCTTCAACTTTTTATCAGCAATTTTGAAAACTTTTAAGCTTGTAGAACATAATTTAACAATTCCTCACAATTAATTAAGTGATCTCATTTCTCATCTATTCAATTCAAAACAATTCAAGCCTTCATTTTGCAGCAAGTTCCCTCAAATAACGTCAAATAGAGTCAATAAGTAAAGCAAAATCAGCCAGTCAGCATTTTACAGCGCCCTGAAGAAAACAGTTCGCTTCAGCTGGAGTTTTGAACAAAAGAGGTTTCCCATTGAAAGTAATCCTGAGAGTGGCGGGATAAATCAGAGTATATTCCAATTTGCGTTGTCGGAGTTGTTTCTTGATATCATCGAATTGACGTCGCTTACTAAGCAAAGCAGCACTAAAGTCAGGAAATATGTGTATACGATCACCGTTATACTCAAGATGTTTTTTCTCCCGGGCAAGTTGGAGGATTTTATGCCTATCAAGGAGACTGAGACACTTCACCATAATCACCCTTGGCCTAGTACTGTCCTTGGTCTGATGCATTGGAGAGCGGTGAGCCCTTTCAATAACTGGGGGAGTAGAAAAACTTTCTCTCCCGAATAGCTGCTGGATCAGACTGGAAATAAATCCACATGTGTCTTTGCCCTCCGACTTCTCGGGAACGTGAACAAAACGCAGGTTATAAACCCTGTTACGATTCTCGGCATCATCCACCTTGTCCCGCAGGTAATCGTTTTCACTCTCAAGTGTTTTAATACGCTTTCCAAGATCAGATATATTATCCTCGTTGCCACCGACTCTTTGTTCAAGCTCCGATATATGTTCTCCCAGGCTTGATAGAGAAAGCTTTATTGTGTCTAAGTTCATCTGTAGGCTATCCATCTTCACATCAAAGTGGGAAACCATTTCGGACTTTAATTGTTGCAGTGCGTCCAAAAGGAATTTATTTGATGCAGATTGTTCCATTGTAGTACTTGCGCAAATCAAAGCTGGCTGTTCCTTTGTAGAGCTTTGTAGAGCTTGCTTAAGTCAATAATTAACTAAAGCTTTGCTTGTAGACTTTCAGATTCAATATACTACTTATTGTAAGATTAGTTGAAGACAAATAATTCCATAATTAGCAGACCAGTCCGCACCAAACACTCATGCCGCCGCCATTTTATAGTTTGTGATGAAAACATGATGAAATGTTTGAAAAAAAGTGCACTTTTGATGATCTGTTGTGATATTAGTACTTAGTACTAGTATTTAGTACTAGTTTTGAAAATGTACACCTTACTTGTGAAAATAGTACCAAAGCGAATAAAAAAAACTGTATGAACCCTTATCAACATGTACCCCAGTAGAAACACTTCCAAAACATTTCATTTAAAATGTCTTTGAAACACAAATAAGACTGTCTTGTATGGACAGTTTTTGACTAATAAATATTCCAGTTCACTTACAAAGAAACCTGTAATTAATTTGGTAGTTTGGGGTGGAGTGCTGATGTTACACTGAAGTTGCAGAACAACTTTTAATTGAGAAGGCCAAAACAGCATCCAAGGATATGGCGTGACTAAACTTTGAGATTGTCAGCACCACACCGAAGTGTCATTAATCAATCAATCAACAATTGTCACTCTGTTTATGTGCCATGTCTACCACACCTGATCATTCGTCCTCAAAATAAAAGTACAAATTAACAATGACAAATATATTTAAATGGATGGGTGGAAAGAACTGTCCATATAGCATAACTAAAATAAGTGACTATCAGAGAAGGAAGTGATGAACATACAGTGAAGATAATGTATATTAAAATAAATATTAAACATATTCTATATATTTTAAAATATATCAAATAAAAAAAATACACAACCCTGTCTCCTTTTGTTAAATGTCAGTTTTAATTATCAATAATATCCAGTATAAAAGTAGCCTAACAGGTATAATGAGAAATAAAGCAAACAATTCAGTCAAACATAACTCCAACTCACAAATCCGAAAACGTCAGATACATTTTTCAAATAGGCGCTATCTTTATAAATAAACCACAGATTTGAGCTTTAAACAACTACATTCTCGACTGAAACACTCTTAAAATTACATTTCGTAATGCAGTAACTGTAGTATTTTGATATTACGCGGGTTTACTCTTCTGCTATTGACACTTGCTGGTTGGTGCGAGATGCATTCTGGGATACCTAGTTCTGCTCACCACAGTCCTCTACACTCACTCATTTCTCTCCTGATCCTCCTCACTCCTCATCAGCCACTTGAAGGGCCTGATTCTTTTTTCACGCTATTTCCCTGCACTTTTCTTGCGTTTCTTCTCCATCGCTCTGACGATTTAAACAGATACTGCCGGCTCGTGCTCGCTCAGAGCCCAGAGGGTGAGGTGTTTCAAGATGTGATTGGACCAGCCCAGTGTCAATCAAGAAAATAACCAATGGGCCGCAGATCTACGCGTTTCATGGGCCGGTCTGAGAGAAAAATAAAACCTTCTGACTTTTTTTGTCCAATGCATTACATCGGTACAAAGATCACAGCGCCGCCAATTAATCAAAACTAAACGAATGGGCCGCTGATGTACGAGTTTTATGGGCCGGTCAGATAAAAAAAAAAAAAAAAAAAATTACGTTTGAGATGTATCGGCCCAAATAGCACGTCGGCCCATCGGGCAAATGCCTGAAATGCCCGATGGCCAGTCCAGCCCTGAGTGCCAGGAAGCCCGAATCACCTACACACAAGACATTCTGCTCAATTTTAAATCCCCTGCAACGCGACTTCCACCGTTCCACTGTTCCACTATTCCACTGTTACCACCGGAATGTGTCAGGGGTAACAACGCCAAATCAAAGAAATGTGGCAGGAAAGGAGGAATCCGGGAACGATTGAAAAGACAGTTCTAAAGACAATCACTTCCATCTGTTATGTTTGGCATTGTCCAAAGCCTAAGGAATAAGGCAGATGAGTTGCAGGCCTGCACTCAGTATCTCACTGAATACCGGCAATCCTGCCTTATCTTCCTGACAGAAAGCTGGCTCATGGAGGCGGACCCTGACTCGTTGGTCGACCTAGGGCTACACACTAATGACGATGGACCGTAACCAGAACTCCGGGAAAAGTATAGGTGGAGGTGTGTGCATGTTTCTTAACAATACATACTGTAACCCTGGTCATATTACGATGAAGTATCAGATTTGTACGAAGGACATTGAACTATTAGCGCTTTCCCTAAGGCCTTACCACTTGCCTAGGGAGATACATCAAATCAGACTGTTTGTTGTGTATATTGCACCCTCCGCCGACAAATTGGCCGCTGCCACTATGATTCATGAACTTGTAACTAAAGCGGAGGAAGAGGCCCCCGACGCAGCTAATTTTGTGTTGGGTGATTTTAATTCATGCAGTTTAAAGGAACATTTACCTACGTACCAACAATATGTCACATGTTAATAAAGCTTGCCTCGACCATTGTTATGAAAACATCCAGGACGTTTTATTCTAAGGTCTTGCCCGGTTTAGGGAACTTGGACCATAATATGATTAAACTGATGCCTATGTTTCCCGCCTACGGGCGTGAGAAAACAAGAAAGGTGGAGGTTAAATGCTGGACTGCTGCTGCAACTGAGGCACTTCAGGATTGCCTGGAGTGCACAGATTGGAATGTAGTGACCGACGGGACTGACAACGTCAATGACGCAGTGTTTGCTATCTCAGGTATGTACAATTCTGTGAGTACAATTCGGTATGTACAATCATCCCCCAAAAGACTATTAAGATGTTCCCAAATAACGAGCCTTGGGTTACCCCAGAGTTAAAGCAACTCCTTGATGAGAAAAGGCGTGTGTTTAAATCAGGAGGAAGTAGAGAAGAGAAAAAGATTGCAGAAAAAGATTAAAAGCAAGATCAATGATTGTACAGCAGCCTATAAACACAAGTTAGAAAACTTCTTTAAAAATGATGCTAGGAGAGCTTGGCAGGGAGTCCAATCTGTCACAGGATACAAGCCCAAGAAGCACCCGATGGTAGCAGAGAACAATTGTAATATGGCAAATCAATTAAATAATTTTTATTGTAGATTTGACACATATGATTTTAAAGTTGAACAGAATGAGGCCATTATAGAAGTAAAAGACATGAAGGGTATACGGGCATTGACATCTCTATGGATGAGGACGAATCTTATTTTAGACGTGTAAATCCCCGTAAAGCTTGTGGACCAGATGGTATCAGCTGCAGGACACTAAAGGTGTGTGCTAATCAGTTGGCACAGCCCTTCCATATTAAAAATGTGACCTTTTTTTTTTGTTTTGTTTTTTGGATTGGAATATTGTAAACTACAGCAAATCTTTTTTAAAATTGCCAAAAATATCAATATTGGGAGATGTCATTACCGGTATGATTTAAAGACTTCAAGAAAATATTTATTTATTAGTTTGTTCAATATTAGGTCAACATAAACCTATACTTTGATGTATAACAATACAATTCAGTCTTCACAGTGGACCTTACATTTAAGATAAAGACTTTCAATAGGCCTATGTAACCGCTAGAATCTAAGTTTTCATAGTCAGCTTTGGATGTGTTAATTGAGGTTATAAAATATAAACATAAACACATGTTCAGTTTTCATAGAAGCCAAGCTGATTTTGGTGTAAGGTCTTGAATGAAATAAAAAACATCAATAGCCGCGTTTCCACTGCCGGGCCAGGGCCGAGCCATGCTGGTGCGTGCCAGGGCCAGTCGCGTTTCCACTGTCACTTCCGGGGCTTGAGCAGGGCTTCCTCGGGGCCAACGGCCAGGATTTCTGGCCCGTCGAAAACCTTGGGCCAAAGCGGGCCAGCTCGGGCTAGAGGCGTGCTCAAGGTAAAAGGCGGAGTTTATCGGTGTTATGGAACGTTATGATCTGAAGCAAGATGCACATTTCACTGTTTTATATCGCAAAAAATAATCGCTGTTTGAAATGGAGAATCGCCTGTACTGGTCTGTGGAAGATACCAACGCTCTTCTGAGCATTTGGGCAGAAGAATGAGGGCGTGTGAAGAAACGAGGACGTTATAAAATGCATCGATGCTGAACTTTCTAAGCTACGCATTCAGCGAGCAACGCTTCAAGTTCAGGAAAAAATAAAACAGTCATGGGCGCAGTATATTGTACAAGGCGATTAAAACGCACAATGGACAAAGCGAAGCTCAGAGAAGGGACTTTCCATGCTTCGACTTGATGTACGGTGTGCTGGGTCACCGTCCACTCGCGAGACAATCGGGACACTATTGCAGCCACGGCCGGTGAGTTAATATACATGCTATCTTCCTATTATAAATAAATTCATAATACCCGCTGAAATGGGTTGGGTTGTATTGTATGACGTTTGATCCAGAAAGGCGTGTTGGGGCGGGGTTTAGGGCAGCGCTGCAGGGCTACTGGCCCGGCAGTGGAAATGCGAGCACGGTGCTTGAGGCTCGGCTCGGCTCGCTGTTCGCTCTGGCCCGGCCCTGTCCCGGCAGTGGAAACGCGGCTAATTTTGTTTGCATTTACAGAGATATCTACTTGATCAAAGATATCCTCCTAAGATTCAGACATATCTGACCTCTATAGAGTAGTAACTGTGGTCTCAGATAAACATGAAAATGTTTGTTACATTTGTAAAATCGATTTGTCTGATATAAATGGTCAGTATATTTTATAGGCTACTATTGGCAGGGGCGCCGCTAAGGGGGGGTTAGGAAGATTCTAAGGGCATGCAGAGATTGATTTTATTAATGGAATGGGTGTGGTAGGGGGCCCAACCTCATATTCTTTCATAGGGCCCAGAATTTCTAGCGGCACCCCTGACTATATAGGCTTTTTAATTCATAGTCTACTCTATTTGATTTTTATATTTAGGCATATACAAAAGCATATAGTGTTGCAGTTTTCGCTGCATTTGAATGTTAAAGCGTATTTCCATGAAATATGAGACATTGTCTGTTCCTGAAACATTTTAATGGGAGATGGTGAAAAATGATGTGGAATATCTCTTGCTTTTCCGAATTAGCCGTCAAAGCCCTGTTTATTAATAATAGCCTCTGCTATACAGTATTTAACTTTAACAGGGTTGCCAACTTCATGCATCTGGCGTGACACTGACGCTTTCAGCATCAATCTCACGCACACACAAGAAATGCCACGCCAAAATCCATTTTTCTCCCCTCTCAATCGAATCCGTTGATATTCTGTTAATGACTACTAGACTACCACAGCGTATTAGGGGCGGAGTTCCAATCGGGAGAGTCAGGACTTTTCCCGGTGGGCCTGTAGTGTTTTGAGGCTGCGAGGGCCGGTCTGATAATAGTTATACATTGCAAGTTCTTAGCAACACCATCCGGCGGCCTGGTGTGCGGCCGCTGCCCGCTGGTCAAACTGTGCAGCCTCTCTGCTCAACCAGTAAATAAATGCATCAATCCGCAAATTATGTTTAAATTCTTAAATGGTCTAGTGGTCGATCTTTTGCCAAGCGTTCAGAGATAACAGGTTCTAATCCGCACTCGTAGGCCTATAGTTTTTTTTTCTCTCTCATCCAAACCGAATATGTTCATCAGTGGTTACAGTCTATCAAGCAGGGACACGTTTGTGTGCATTTTATTTTGTGATTTCACCTAAACAAACAGAGAATCTCCGCAACGGCGATAGATTAAAGATCTGCGTCCAAGTGAAGACTGTGCGCGCGCCACAAGAGAACACTGTATCCATGACACTGAGAGCAGCGAAAATGAGCGCTCAGCTTGATAAAAAAAAAAAAATACATTTAAGCGCTAGATCTCTTATTTAATAGCGAACTAAATGAATGATCTGCTAGCTAACTGGATATGATTTATTTATTTGTATTAGGTACATCCGTGCCTCAATGTTTCAAAAAGTGGTGGGGGACAATATCGATCCTGAGAAAAAGTGGTGGGGACATGTCCCATCCGTCCCACCCGCAAATTTCGCCTATGACACGACTTCACTGGATTTAAACAAATCAATCTAACCATAGATGTGACCAGCGGTGGCTTTCATAATCTATTTTTGTTTTTAAATAACTTTTTTTTTATATAGTACAATCAATAATTTAATTGTACATTTTGAAAAAGCGTTTCCATTCTAATATTTTTTCTATCTTATTTTTTTATTTTTTTGCATAAGTCAGGGTTTATACAAAGTAAACAAGGACTGACTTTTTTTAAATTAGGGTCAGGGTTACCAAAAATGTTCTCAGCGCACACTGCACATAACTTTCTAAATCAGCCATTGCAATAATCAAATGTGGACTAGTTAGAGGATACAATCAAGGCATAAGAAGTTAAACTAAGGTAAGAAAAACACAAACATGTTAAAACGTGTCTTCACGCGTAAACAACAAGTTGGGAAGATGATTGGTTACTCGCACTTCCGACCAGTCGCCATAGGAACGCGTTAACAACACGTAAGCACATGTAGGAACGTGTTAAATATTATTTTATGTTTATGTGGCAGACATGAAAATCAACGAACCTCAATTACAAAGTAAAGTATATTCAGCTAATTATGTCTAAATGTAATATTAGAACTCTTATACATATGTTTTTAATAAACATTTCCACTTTAACATTTATGATGTTTATTTGTGAAAGATTATGATAATTTAGTAATTTTATTAACCCATTTAAGCCGCAGTGTATAGTTGTCATTTTCCTTTTGTAAGTATTTTTCTAGATGTTATCCATGTTGTATGTCTCAATGTCATGCAAGGAAACAACCAAATAAAGGATTTCAAGAAAAAAAATGGTATTCACTTCCTTCCTGTCACATGAGGCTGTCAACTTCCTACCCCTACTTCCAGGAAGCATGGCGAAGGCAAACCCTCCCAAAGAAAGCTCATTTTCATTTGACTAATAAGTATTTTTTGTTGACAAAAAAATTACATTTTGTACAAATGTAATATGTTACATTTTGTAACAAATTACATTTTTGATATATGCATATCTACATATTATGAAATCATAATTATAACAATAACATTTACTTTTTGTCAAAGTTTAGCAGTTTTTGTACTGAAAAAAAATCAGTTTTTCAATAATGTTACATTACGATTAGAATCAAACCTGATTAGAAAGTTACAAAAAGAAAAGTTGGAGTCTTTAGAGTTTATCATTTATTTCAAACATCTGTTTTTCATATAATTCTAAAAATTGTGTGAAGTGTGCCACTTCATTTCTGTCTATGTGTGTTCTTTCTGATTTTGAGGATGAATTTTGTCCATTGACAAAAATCATTTGATTCTATTCATAATATAACATTATTGAAAAACTAGTTTTTTTTCCAGTACAAAAAATGCCTAAACTTCGACAAAAAGTAACTTTTATTGTTAAAATTGTGATTTCATAATATGTAGATATGAATACAACTGGAAAAACTTGTGAAAATAATGTCTTTCATTTAGTCAAATAGCAAATAGCAAATAGTGGAGCTCTGCAGCCATCTACAGGTTAAAGTGATAATTTGTTACTTTTAAAACGGCATTTTCCAAAAGATGGGCAAAATCTTACACTTAAACCATGTCAAATTATCCATGTTATCCCCATAAATGAAAGTTAGAAATGTGGGTCAAAAAGACCCCAAAAGGCACACAAGGTTTAAGACAAATGGATTTGTTTTTTGTTGTGTTTTCATATTCAAGAGATTATAAGTTAGATTCCGCTTTTTTTTTGGGTTCACATCAAACGTTCTTCGACTTTTATACACAATAAATTTGTTTATGAATATAGATTCTCTTTTAACGATTTCTTTAATAACTTTTCGGGGCTGTCAAGTTTCAATCCCTTAGAAGCCAATGGAGGAGTGATCCAGCTCTCTGATTTAATCAAAAATATCTTAATTTGTGTTCCGAAGATGAACAAAGGTCTTACAGGGTTGGAACGACATGAGGATGAGTAATTACTGACAAAATTTTCATTTTTGGGTGAACTATCCCTTTAACACGACTATGTGCTTGAAACCATTCAGAAAAATTTGGGCACAAATGGGTTAAGATTGAGTCATTTTTGAGAACTCTAAGTTCTTGAAATAAAAGATCATGCTGCTTGATTAGATTCACGTTTTATTAGTTTGTTATTTGTTTTATATTAATAATTTTTTTATGCATGTTTTTAATCTATTTTACAGCTTTCCTGAATTGCTAAAAAACACATTTCTTGGAACCAAATACTTTCTTAAAACCTTAAACACAAAACCAAATCTTCAAACTACATTCAGAGAACATCTGACTCTTCTGTCAAAATCAAAAAATTTACTCAAAACCATTTTATCTCTGCTCAAAATCAAACAATGCTTTCAGATCATACACACACACAGCTCAATATTATAAACGCTACAGATCATTCATACACTACAGAAAAAAATGGAGAACAATCCAAAGTATGCAGTTACAGAATAAAAAGAATTAAATAAATTAAAAACAAACAATATAAATAAATTTTGCAGTTAAAAAAAAAGTAGGCTATAGTAATTGCAACTTACAGTAGTAAGGTGAATAAAGTGTACACTGTATGCACTGCAAGTATAATATTGTTCTGAATATTGTATAGTACGTAATAAATGTATGTACAGGTGCCGCTCTCTCATGGCCCGCGGCCTCGTCCTGCTCGCCACAAGGCTCCATTTATTAATTTGGAGTGTTTTTTTTATGGACTGTGAGAACATTGTACATTGGGCAATAAAATTAACAATAAAAACTAGTTAATATTTTTATATTGGTCAAATAGGCTAGCCTACAGTATTTCTGCTCTTTGAAAGTAAAACACATAGCCTTACAGTATAAGCACAGGATTCAGGAAAAATGTTTTAGTGTTGTTTTAGGAGTACAATATTTATATGTATTGCCTTTCATGTCCATTTATAGTCTTTACACATCAGCTTGGATACTTGCATGGTAAAAAAAAATGTTTCAAGATAATTTCAAGACGCTGACGTCAAGTCAGGTCGTCACATCAGGTCATCACGTGGGTCACCCGCTCGGTGAAGGCTGATTTATACTTCTGTGTCTGACCTAAGCCAGAGCCTCTACGCTTTAGGCAACGTGTTGGTTTTCATTTATACTTCTGCGTCGTTGTCTGCGTTGGTGCGCAATTACATATGCAGAGGGAGCATGTGAAACCGGAGGGAGGGGTTCTAGCAGACCAATCACAGCGCTTGCGTCTGCGTAGAATTGACGCGTTGTTACATTTTTGAAGAGGTGCACGTCAGGGTACGCCGAAGGGTACGCACGCTACACACAGCCTACGACGTAGCTACGGCGTGAGTTTGACGCAGAAGTATAAATTGGGCTTGAGACGCTCAAAAGTACAAGATGTTCGGATAGACGTTTGATCAGTCGGTCGGCCGTTGGATGTTTGATTTTGGCACGGAGTACGTGCCATAAGTTTGCAAAGTAAGTGCACAAATCACACCTCATAATCAGTGGCACTATCCACACGCCATATACGTCTAAACAGGCATGTCACCTTTAAAGACGCCTGATACATCGTCTCTATGTACGTCGCATTAAAAGACGCACGATACATACGTCGTCTACATGTTGCATTAGTAGATGTATTTGTTATAGGCTATTGCTTGTACAGTAATTCATCCACTTATTTCCCAACAAGTGGCAATACTTTATGTTTAATATATATATATATATATATATATATATATATATATATATATATATATATATATATATATAAATAATAATATATGCATTGTTGGGAAATAAGTGATGAATATATATATTTGAAATAAGTTATAATATATAAATAATAATGTAAGTACGAAGTGAAGTAAACAACAATTAAACACGTTTTTAAAATTAAATGCATCCTTTTTATATTGGACGCTAGCCCTAAGAGCCCATGCACAATTTTTTTCTTCCTTCCTTGTTTTCTTGTGATCTCGCCTTAATTTTCTTTGTCATTCAACATTTTCTTCAACATTAAATGAAGTGGAGAACAAGTTATTCTAAGCAACCATGCTTAGTTTCATGTATACAGTTTATCCGCTTAGGCAAATAACAGGTTACAAAAAGTAACCTCTAGTACAAAAAATTACAACAAAGGAATACTAACATCATGGTAACTTCAGACCAAAAAGAGGGGCAATTATAATAGATGTATGGATTTTTGATGCTCAGGAGGAGAAGAGCAAATTCTAAACCAGGGGTTGCCAGCTCTTGTCCTCAAGGTACACTTTCCTGCAGAGTTTATCTCCAACCCTAATCAGTTAAGAACCCCTGGTTTAGAAAAGAAATTCATACATCTATTACAACTGTATTTTTGGTATTATGACCCCTGCTCTAAACCATCAGCCATTTCAACTGAAAGATGAAGACTGTGATATTAACGTTGCCCAGTAGAGGGAGCCATAGGATAAGGAATCGTTTATGCCTAATATAATTAATTTGGTTTCCATCCCTTTGAATTTAAATAAATGCATTGATTGGTCTAATTCATTTGTTATATAATTAATTTACATATAAATTTGTGAAATGTGAATCGCTAATATTTGATGGGAAAATGTTTGTCCTACATCATCATTTGTGGTTCAGTTGCAGGTTGGGAATGCAGGTGAAATATCCAAGGCTATTTTTAAAATATCAAATAATATTTATTGTTTATAATATTTTATTTAAATAATTTCTGCATTTAAAATCACAAGCGTGTTGGAGCAGGGTTGGAACTGAAGTCGGGGACAGCAGGACAGTAGCTCTTCAGTAGCTCTCCAGGAGCAGGATTGGAGAACCCTGCAGTATGAGACTCCAAAACATTAAATGGGTACATGGGAATCCCTGCTCTACCACAGGAGTGGGTGGAAGAAATAACCAAAAAGATCATGATTTGTATAGACAAGGGGTCTCCAACCCTGCTACCGTCCTGCAGACTTCAGTTTCAACCCTGCTGTTCCAACACACCTGTCTGTAATTATCAAGCAACCCTGAACACATTGGCTGAATCCGAAACCCCCTAAACCCTCATTCACTATTCCTTACTTTAGTCCACTAATACTGTTCACTTGAAGCAGTGAATGAAAAGGAGTGAGTGAATTCAGACAGCAGTTGAGTGTACATCGGTTGTACACACGTTATTGTGGTGCAATGTGGAATAGAATGAGTGCATTCAATAATGTCCACTTTGGTTTCGGACACCACTACAAATGGCTGTCCCTTCAAATAACACCTTATTCGGATTCAGCCCTTGATTTACTGGTTCAGGTGTGTTTAATTGGGACTGGAGTTAAACTCTTGAGGAAAGTGGCCTTCCAGGACAGAGTTTGTTGACCCCTGTTGTAAGAAGTATATCAGAGGTTAAGGTAAGTAGGATTACTTTGGGTTTCACCATGCATGGGTGTGAAAAGGAATGAGGAGGTGGATAATTTGTTAGAGATCATAATCATCTCATATCCGTGTATTTGAGATTCATCCTTAAACGTGTATACAACTAAAATGTTCCGCATAGAAAAGATGAAGATTTCACCTAAATCAAGTATTAATAAAATTGGGGGTCATCTATTACTTCAGGTTTCCTTTTCTTTTTCTGTTACTTTTTCGTTTTTCAGTCCAGTAGGTGGTGGAAATGCAATCCGAATTGATTTGAAGTTAATAAAACAACAATGTGAGGAATAAAGAACAGCAACATTGGAAAAGACAAGAAAACAGATAAATATGCGAGTTGTTCTGTAAATGTTTAATGGTTTCAAGAGTTTTCATAATTTCTCTGAAATGAGCCATTGTATTTATCATAAGAAATCCCAAAAATCATATTTTTGAGGGACATAATAATAATAATTTGTTACATTTAAATAGCACTTTTCTGGGTACTCAAAGCGCTTTACATAGAGGGGAATCTCCTCAACCACCACCAATGTGCAGCATTCACCTGGATGATGCGACACAGCAGCGTAGTGCGCCAGAACGCCCACAACACACCAGCTTATTGGTAGAGAGGAGACAACCGGTCAATACATGGAAAAGTCTTCCATAAGTCTCCATGTAATTTGTATGTTCCAAAGCAGAAAGAAAAAGAAATACATGTTTGGGACAATATAAAGATCCCTTACCCTTTATCTCTCTTATACTGTTCTGTTCAACAGAGTTAAATATTGTGGCAAAACCATTTACGGTCCTTGTATTTTATTCTATGCTACGGTATTTTTTTTTTTCTTTTTACTACAATAGCGTGCATTTGGGAATGTGGACGAAACTTGTGCTGTTGGACTGTTTTGTAACAATTTAATAGCATACGCCAACAACACAGGAGGCTGCATAAATATATTTCTAAACATGCAAATTGATGTTTGAGGTTTCAAAATAAAACTTTAAACCCTAGCTCTCAGTTTGCATGTTCTGATACCCACATTATTGTTCAAGAAATTAATGGCTGTTCACATTTGAATATCCATTGTAAAATGTCACCAGTTATAACTATTAGTTCATTTTTATTAAAATATTAAGGCTTCTGCTTAGTTAACATTCACTATTATATTTAAATCCAATACAGAAAGTCCCTGTAAAGGGGAGTATTTAAGTGCACTATTTTGTATTTGTCCACTAGGTGGCAGGCCAGATTTATTATGCTTTTGAGTGCAAAAATTACAGCAATTCCAATTTCTGACATAAAAGATGCTGTCACTGAGCAGCCATCTGTACTTTCTGTTAACATGTTATCACCTAATGTAACTTTTTACATAGCTGCAGACATTCGCTTTCGACCAATGCATTTTATTTCTTCATATGTCAAGTGCTTTCAAATGAATTTGTTTAGAAAAAAAGTATATGGTATATAGCAGGGGTACTCAATTAGAAACCAAAAAGGTCCACTCACCAAATTTTCCTTACGTCCAGGGTCCGGAACGGTGATGGTCAAAATCCCAAAACAGAACTCCAACAAAAAAGGTGGTAAATCCCACAAAACATTCAAACTATGTACAAAAGGTGATGTGGTCTGGCCTTATTGGTGTAAAAAGTGACACCTTTTTTGTG
The DNA here is from genome assembly GCA_036326025.1 of Chrosomus eos. Classification (NCBI taxonomy): domain Eukaryota; kingdom Metazoa; phylum Chordata; class Actinopteri; order Cypriniformes; family Leuciscidae; genus Chrosomus; species Chrosomus eos. The sequence goes on along the minus strand of CM070824.1, from coordinate 31,813,344 downwards.
CCACCAGTTCTTTAAACTTGGGCATAAAAGGTGTGACGGCCAGGCGGACCTGTATTTGTTTTCACCATATGAGAGTTCAGATGCAAAAGCCTCTAAATGCCATCTGAAATTTCTTCTAAAATGTAATTTTTATCAAGCTCGTATATGTAAGTTCAATAATTTATTTAAATTGCAAGGAATTACCATTAATTGTCCTTTAAGTGAAATTACTGAATTAAATATACGAGCTTGATAAAATTATCATTTTAGAGAAATTTCAGATGGATTTAGAGGCTTTTGCATCTGAATCTTCATATTCATCGTTGAAAGGCACACTAACAACAGTATGATGAGGGAAACATGGTTTTACGTCCCTGGTCTAGGTCAGGGTGTAACATAAACAACAAAACCAATTCCTCTAGTTAGCTTGAGTTTGTTGCTATTTTCTTGCCCTCTGAGTTGTTTTCAGGGTCGCATTGTTTTGACATTCATAAAACAATATCTTGAAAATACAGAATCAAACAAGCAGGGAAAAACGATTAGAAGCAAGATCTTCAGGGGTGAGCTAATGCCAAAACAATAAACCAAACAGAACTAACTTTCCCACGAAAACTACCTTTCCTGTGAATCAAATAAAAGAAACATAACATACAATGAAATACCCAATCTCCTTAACTAGCACAATAACCAGGAGAAAAATAACGGCCTTTGGGCCTACAAAGAAAACAAGGCACTCACCCCCTACGGCTTCTCAAATGAATCATAACATACAGATACGAGCACGGGCATTGGTGTGCTGGGTACCGATCACACCGTATCAAAGTAGTTACACAATACTTTGCTAACACAAGCTAAGAGCACATAAATCACTTGATTGGGCTACATTTTCACCGGCTGACAAACACACAGTACAACACCGGGGCAATCGAAGAGGCAGAGAGCAGGAATTTATAGTCCAGGCATCTTCTCTGATCCAACCACCCATAGCGTTGCATTAGATCCACGACCAATCCTAAAGGAGAAGGAGACAGCAGCAACAACAGCAGAAACAACATAGCTGCATTACGTCACAATCGTAACAATGGTGAGAATTTGAAGGGGCATCTTCTGCAAGGAAGGGACAACTTCTGCAGGGACCATCTTAGTCCAGAAGGTGGTAGGGTCACAGACAGACTCCTGCAGTGCAAGGTTTTCCTGAAGCTCAAATAGCTCTGATTGAAAAGAAGCAGCACTAGCCCATGGGCAGATTTTCAGGGCTTCAGTTGAAAATTCTGCTATGTTTTTGACAAGGAATGGATTTTCCAATGATAAAGACTTGTTTTCCAGAGTTGAATCTCCAAAGCTGTTTGGAAATTTTGAATCAGCTTTCAGGAATTCAGCAGATTGTGATAAAGATGTTGTTTGCTGTTTGATTTAAAAGCTTTGGAAGTGAAGCAAGTCTGCTGTAAGTCAATTGACACTCAGTTCTTCTGAAAGGCACAACCAGCAAATGTGATGTTATCACACTGTGTTTTTTTGCCTGGAGCTTCATGTTCAGATCATTGAGATGGTCAGGGGAATCTAAGTCAGTTAGAAACGCAACAATTTCCATTTTTTCTCATCTGCATTAATTCACAAATTGTTTTGATTTTTGCACTCCTTCTGAGTCCACACTGAAAGGTTCCAATTCTTCTAGCAAAAGTCCAAAAGCGCTCCGTGTACTTTGCCTATTACTCAAGCACGGGACATTAGGTTGTAAAGAGAAGTTCCAACTCTTCCGTAAATCAGCGTCAACTTCTTCTGGCATTTTCAAACTCTCTGTCCTCTAGGAATGAGCGCAACTGTCATGTTCCTGGCTCTTTTCTCTCTCTGTCTCCATCTACAGGCTTCTCTCTGTTCCTATTTCTCTTGCTCTCATCCGCTCTTTCACACACACCCTTTATCACTCACTCATCTCCTTCAGCTGTTCCTCATTCTCTCATCCCCACACCTGCTCTCTATCTCGTGTCATTAGTCTCTCTATTTCTAGCTCTCTCTTTCTCCTCTTCTCTGTCAGATTTTTATTGTTTGTCACGTATGTTACTGACTATTGTGTTCTATCGACAGAATATTAGTCCAGTCCACTCCAGGCTAGTCCAGTCCAGTCGTTCGCTGTCTGATTATTATCTGCTGTATGTTACCTGATTTGTGCTTTGCCCAGTTTCGTGCCGTGGAGAGTTGCAGAGGGTTCGACGCCTCACCAGCATTCCTGGTCTCGCCTCACACGAGCCTTCCGGACCTGACGCTTGAGCATCTCACAGTCTCAACCAGAATATTTTATCGTGAACTTCCTTTGTTGATCAGCCATAGCGACTTTGCCTCATTTCTATTAAAGAGTTGTTTCCCTGCTTTTCGCCTTTTGGATTCTCTCCCTCTGCCCTCCGTGACAGCAACAAGTGATGCTGCAGAGCAGATGATGCCCTCAAAAAGTTTCATTACTGTTGTCATGACCTCTGCATACTTTTCTTCAAGACTGGCACACAAAACCATCTGATGAATTATGCAATGATATGCTACGAGGTCAGGGTGATGAGCTCTCAAGCGTGCCACTATCCCCTCTCTCTTCCAGTCATACATGGAGCTCCATCAGTAGCAATGGAAATAACATGCTTCAGGTCTGTCTCTAAATATCATCCCCTCTTGTGTGTCCATGGAGGGCTGTGAGGCCTAACACATCTTCACAGAATTCTCCCTTCTCTTCATCTAAAAATCTGACAAACACCAGAAGTTGTGCGGTGTCTGTGGATTCATCCAAAGCCAATGAAATGTATTTAGCCTTTTTTATTGCAGACTTCATTTGGTCAAGCAAATCATCAGCAAGGACTTCAGTTCGCTTTACAGCAGTGGATTCAGACACAGATATTTAGTTTATTTTTTGTATCTTTTTGAGTTCCCTCAAACAGGGCAATTGCTATTTCATTCATACATTTCTTCACAATCTCCGAGTCAGAGAATGGTTCTTGTGCTTTCCTAAGACCCATGCCACTCTTAATGAGCCTGGCTTCAGTTGCACGTTCTTGTTGGGTGGCTGATCTAACTATTACACTGCATGTTGCATGGTATGATTTTTTTTTCCCCACCGGCAGCACAAATGCATAACTGTCAGTCCACTCTGTCTTAAATTCACGATTTTCAGAATCGACTTTTCTCTTTTTGTCAGGTTTTGAGCACGCCATGATTTTCGCTAGCAGATGGATTAGCGCCTGCGTTGTTGCGAATGACACACACAGCGCGGCCTATGACACAGCAATGCTGCTGCTGCCCTCCTCCTTTGGGTTGTTTCTTGCAAAGGAATACACTTAAGTGTTAATTAAATGTAATGTTTTTAGCGCACTTAATGCATATTGTCACAGTTGTCTTGTTGCTATTTTACGGTGGTTGGCATCCAGCTTATTGGTGCATTTCCTCCACCTTCTGTTCCGGAGTGTGAATCAGAAAATAGGTTTACTAAATCTCCCCTCCTCCTTTTCTTCAATTTGTTATAATTCTGACTCCGGTTCTTCATTCATCATATTTGGTTCTGGGTCTTTGACTGTAAATCCCTTAACAGTGTAATAGTTATGTTATGTTTAATTATGTTTCCCCTGTGACCTATCTCTGTTTGATTAGTCATTTACTTTAATTATCTCATTGGTTCCTGTATTGGTTTCTGTCTCATTGGTTCCTGTTAGTTCCTGTATACTCCCTGTATTGTTCATTTCTTGTCCAATCTCGTCTGTACAGTGGATTTGTTCCCCGTGTTTATACCCCATCTCCTGAATTATTGAACTAAAGACCATTTCATTGCACTCTTCATGAGCTTATATCCAGCCTCATGATAAACAACAGGACCGTAACAGTTTTTTTTTTTTGTGATTTAGGGGAAATTGTTGTGTTCTTCATGTTATTTTGCTACTACACATTACACGTATATTGTATAATGACCAACCACAGATTGTTTTGGTTTTATGTGTCATTTAGGCAAGGCTAAATTTGACTGCACAATTTTAGACCGATGTGAGGAAAAAAGTTGGGGTGAGGTTAGTCTCTATAAAATGAGTATTAATTGTTGTGAAATATGTGAAGGGGTACACCAGGGTAAAAGGCCCCTTTGATTTTATTTTTCTCTAAACCAATAGATGGCACAAAAACTTACATGCGGAAATTTGGCTGATCCAGAAATTCACTTTTGTTTTATTTTATTCTTTAATTCTGTGTAATTGATTGTTAAAGAACATTTTATCTGTCCAACCTGTATTTCTCAATTCTCAAACTGTTTGTATTTACATTGTTTTCTGTGAACAAAAAAAACATTTCCTGTTTCATAGCTGAAACATCCATCATGCCCAAAAAAGAATTCCCCTTAAACAGTGCATTTGATATATGATTATGAGTGTATTGCAGTTCTATCATTCCAACTTCTATAAGTCATCAACAAACACATTTCAAATCTAAAATAAACTTTGTTTGTTTGAGATTTGCTCTTTCACTGCTGTGGGTAAGGCATGTGACATTTGAGAGAGCAAACTGGTATTGTCTAAATGGATTTAAATCTTAAGTCAGGTCATTGTTATGGAGGAGTGCTGTCGCGAAAAATTACAATAGAGCTAAAAATATTCACTAAGCTGCAGAGATATTATACAGTTTTAACTGTAATGAAAACATGAGATATGTTATACTATATTTGGGCACTGAAGCTGTGCAAATAAAATATAGAAAGCAATTTATATATTTTTTTCAGCTTGCCCTAGTGGACACTCATGACAATGGTATACTTTGTATGTGGATGAAAAGGTGTGTGCTTTTGCAAGTAAGGTCAGATCAGTGTCTAGTTTCAGATTTTAACCATGTGATTTCTCAGAAGAAGAAGTATCTACCTTAGTTTGTTTGTTGTTGTGTGTGTGTGTGTGGTGTTGCTGTGTGTGGTGGTGTGTGTGTGTGTGTGTGTGTGTGTGTGTGTGTGTGTGTTGTGTGTGTGTGTGTGTGTGTGTGTGTGTGTGTGTGTGTGTGTGTGTGTGTGTGTGTGTGTCGTGTGTGGTGTGTGTTTTAGTGCTTGAACCCATCCCTGAATTCCTGCTCACCTGAGATGTATAAAAGCAGGTGCCGTGTGCACTTCACAGGTAGAGTAAGGTCTCGGGTACAATGAGACCACAAGATACAATGATGTTCTCAACGCTGTTGTTGAATCTTCTGCTTCTGGTGTCCATTGCTTCAGCGCACATCATTATGGAGGCTCAATGACCTTCAGCCCTAAAGGAGCAAATGCAGATGGGAGCATGAGGGTGAGAATTTATTTCTTATTTGCATAGAAAAAAACTATGAAAGTGTGGAAGTATCAAATTATATATAGTTATTTTTATTTATCATTTTTTTAAGTAGTTGTAATGTCTTTTAGGTTTTAAAAAAAATAGTAATGATTTACTAATTGTTTTATTTTTTTATTTTTTTTTTTTACTTAAAGATGGCCCAATGATAAATATTGTCTCGTCATGCATCCTAGTAAATCTTCAAGATTTTTAAATCTAATCGCAATATAATATTTATGAATTCCACACTCATTTTGGTCATTTGCACATTATGCATAGCTAACTTGTCACTCTTTCTTCCGAAATATAAAATGCCTGGGTAAGATCAATTAAATTAAATTAAAAGATTAACTTAAGTTAAGGTAAATTAAATTGAATAAATGTATTGAAGAGCATCAATGTGAAAAGATGGGGAGAAGCAATCATGAAAATAAATAAGATGGTGTAAGTAACATAATATTTTTTTTTTAAATGGTGAGAACTGATTAAAATCATGTGATAATATTTATTGGTGAAGAGTATTTCTGACTGGTCTATATCACACCTAAATATAAAAAAGAAATGCATCAATACAGAAAAAAAAAACATCTACAAGTGTTCTAAACTCTACTAGTGTTCTGCCAACAGGTTGAGTTTCGAATCAAGCGAACCTCTGACTGGTGTGATTATGGTTGGTGGACATGCGCCTCCGGGAATTGTGGCAATGAATACACAAATGGACAAGGTCAAATCGATAGGAGCTCGAATGGCAGAAGCGGTTATACCAACAGCTGGTGCCAAACGGAAACTGTTGTCACAAGAAACATCTATGGAAACACACCATTTGACCTGCAGTAAGTAATTCAATCATTTTTAAATCATTGGACAACAATTGAAATATTGAACTGTCCATTCATCATAATCTTCAATGCATCATTCCATCGCAGGGATTATTCATGTTGCTGGGTGCCCACAGTGAATGGTCTTGGTTCTTGGTTACTCAGGACACACGTAGATCTAGGCATAAGAGCTGATACTAATCAACCCAACCGATCACCTGTCACAACTATTTTACAACTTCTACGGTAAACCTATTTTTTATTGAATGTTGTTTTCCATGAACAAGATTAATAGACGTAATGAGAATGCAAAAAATACGTATGATCTTTTTTCTTAATTAGTAACAGAAAATCTGATTGTTTTATTTATATATTTTTTTCATTAGTGTTCCTCAAAACTGTCCTCGCACATACCACTTGATGGCCTACGACCCAGATGGTGACCAGGTCAGATGCAGATATGGAATTCAGCAACAAGTTGAATGTGACAGATGTGACCAGCCAAATGGTTTCAACGTAAATCAAGTGAGAAACAGAAAATAATTTGCTGTAATAACTTGATGTATATTGACATTTATTGATGTATACTGGCAATATGAAACAGTGGCGAGGTCAGAAATCGTAGGTGTAGGTTCATGTTCATGTAGGTGAATCTTTGTGAAATAGGGTTATAGGCTAGCCTGGCTAACGCCAGACCCAATTCTCGTTGAGACTTGGGTCTGGGAACCACATGTACATTTTCTCGTATTTGAGGCGTGGTTTACGAATGCCCGGCGCTGTTTATTGGGTGCTAAGAATGTCTATCAAATGCTCATAGCCAACATATGTCGTCATCGTCTTGCTGTTCCCTCCCGTTCTGTGATCCCGTTCTGTGATTGGTTCCTAAATGAGGCGAAAAATCTGGCCATGGTATCCAGACTGCCTTTCAGCGTGAATTGAATCGCGCTGCGGTAAGGCAGTATGGGGAAACCCAGGCTAGTTATAGGCCTATCTGTGTGATCCATTTATACTAAGTATACTGGAAGAGAAAAAAAAACAAACAAAAAAAGTAGTCAGTCACAAAGTAAGCTACCTACTATACAATATGGGATTTTGGATGCAGTTTGTGTTTGTTTAGGACAAACTGATTCACTACAATGAATAGGACTAATGCTACATAGAAAGAGAGCCATAGGATGAAACGCTGCACTAGAATGTTCTAGAAATAAAATGAAATGAACATTCACTATAATGAACATATTAACTCTTCATTAGGGTGCCTGTACACTAGACTACAGCTATGCCTACAACACAGGCGTCTATGGATTTGAGATGATTTTGGAGGACTTCCCAAGGAAACACACCACTCTGGCCTATTCTGATGGCTCCAGCTCTTACAGATGCTCTCTAAATGGAAGACACAGTAGGTCGATAGGCACAACAGGATACCCATGGTATTACCAACAAGGTACCACAAATGTACCATGGTGGCAACAGCAACAAACTACAACTTCTGCTTCATGGTGGGGGTGGTGGCAACAGCAACAGCAACAGCAACAATCGACCACCTTTCCACCTACAACTTCTGCTTCATGGTGGGGGTGGTGGCAACAGCAACAGCAACAGCAACAATCGACCACCTCTCCACCTACAACTATGCCATGGTGGTGGTGGCAACAGCAACAGCAACAGCAACAATCGACCACCTCTCCACCTACAACTATGCCATGGTGGTGGTGGCAACAGCAACAATCGACCACTCCACCTCCAGCATCCCAGTGGTGGTGGTGGCTGCAGACCACAACCACAGCAACAACAACAAGCTCACCTCAACAGTACACGACTTCTGTAGCTTCACATCAGCGTTCGTATGAACCTTTCAGCAAGATCCCTCTGCAATTCAGTGTTCTCGGTAAGGCTTTCTCAATGATTACCTTAACAAGAACAAAAGATCCTTCTTTTAGTGTCATCTCATCTGTGATTTCTGATTTTGAATCATTGCAGTTGATTCACCTGCTCCTTCCTGCACTGAGGGACATTACATACCTCACTTCGTGTCGCCAACTCCACGCAACGGTGAAGAAATCCACGCGACGCCACTCCATGAACTGGAAATTCGGGTTAAGGCTACAGCAGCTTATTCAACGTGAGGGTTCATGTGTGAATTAGACCTAATGCAAGCAATGATAAAGATTATTAGATGAGTGTATAACATGCTTTTTTTCATTCCTAGGGTTTCTGATGTCCTTATCAGTGGTCCTCTGAACATAACTAAGCATGCTTTGAGCAATGGAGAGTATGCCATCAGATGGACACCAATGAGGAGTGACCTTGGGGATCATTTCCCTGTGTGTTTCATTGCTGAGAGCACAAGCGGGTGGGCAAACTATTCATCTTGTTCGAAATCTAGGATCTAACAACCTTTTACATGAACTGAGTTCAATATTGCTATTTATTTATTTACAGAAGCAGCGTTTATCAGTCTGAAATGAGATGTGTCATTGTCACTGTTGGACACCAGACTGGTTGGTATCACTTTTTTACTTGGAACAACTATGTGTAGCTGCACAAACATTGTGTAATTTTGGTAAATAATTCAGAATGATTGCATTTACAGTGGATGCAAATGTGATTTGCACTGGAACCAACATAGTGGTCGAAATTGAGCAGCTGCACTCTGTCGGGCTCCACAAAGACTTTCTGCGACTCAACGATCCTGCCTGCACTTTGGTCTCAAATGCCACTCATGTGTTGGCAAACTTTTCCCTCAATGCTTGTGGTACCATGATTGAGGTAAAACTTTTCTCGAGAGCTCATGGAACAGTTTAGCAAAAATTACGGTGATGGTTGTCATCATTTCCTCATGTCCTTCCGAACCCATTTTGTTTTCTATCTCCCATGAAACAACCAAGGAGATATTACTTATTTTAGTACGGAGATATTTCTACGTAGAACTTGTCTTTTCTAAACAATGAAAGTAGATGGTGAGTTATGCTACAATGCTCAAAAAAGGCACTAAAAAGTCAATGCTATCTCACAACCAATTCATACAAATTCGTACAAGTGGGTAAAAGGTAGCTAATTCATACAAATGTGTACCTCACTCGTACGAATTCGTACAATTGGTCTAAACCCACGTGATGGGTAGGTTTAGGGGTGGGGTCAGGTGTAGGTCCTGCGTACAAATTCATTCGAATTGGGCAACTCATAAAATATGTACGATTTATAGGAATGAGAACCGAGAACCGGTTCTTCTTCAGAACCGGTGCCCAGTGAACCAATTCATTGGAACTGTTAGCATGCCTGCTTAACGATTGCGCTTATCGATTCTGCTCATTGCAAATGTGTTGTTTTGGTTCAGCAAACATGGCATCGAGGCAGAAGTGCTCTAAAGTTTGGATATATTTTATGCGAAAAGACGACAATAAGGTCACTTGCAACACTTGTAAAATTTCCATTTTGTCAAAGGGGGAACTACCTCCAATATGCAGAAACATTTGGCCACACAGCATGCAATTCATTTGACGCGAGTCTGAGTAATTAAACATGCTCCAACTACTTTAAAAGCCTACATCTGGGCACATTTCGCTGGTAAGCACGACCTGGAGAAGACACACGCTGTGTGCGCTCATGTCACGCACAAATAGAATATGCAGGAGGTAATACCACTAACTTGATAAATCACTCGTTAGCCATTTCACCCAAATCCGTAGCTAAAAACAAATCATCCACCCGACCCAATAATTTTCTCTGATTTAAGTATCCGCACCCGATGGTCAAATTACAATTATTCTGTGTTGTTACGCATGATTATAAATGGATGATCGTCACCTTCAACAGCGGACTCGGCGACGGTATCATGCGTCGCATCTCTATGGTAACATTATACACTGATGAATGAGCGCTGCTTTTAAATGAACATTTCTTTAAAACAAAATTGATTCGACAGAATTTCATTTTCTTAATGGCATAAACAGACTTTAGTCCCATGAAACTAATCCGGAATGTCACTGTTTCTGTCACTGCGACTTCCCGAACAGGCGAACACGCACACACGCGCGCACAGCGGCACATGCACACATCACTTTTGAAGTAAAATTGAAAATTGAGGATGCAGTGCATCGTAATGCATCGAGATTTCGAATTTAACTGAATCGATGACATAATCGTAATCGAACCAAACCGCGAGGCCAGTGTAGGTTCATAACTTCATACCCCTAATACTCTGTGCTGTGTCTTCTGATCAGATATTAAAGCGAGTTAATACAAACAAACAAATTTGTACTTATTCCCTCACCCAATGAGAATCGATAAGGAATCAGATCGATAAGCAATATCGATAATGGAATCGGAATCGTTAAATTCTTATCAATTCCCATCCGTAACGATAGCTAAAAAATGACTAATGAGTGAGGTCATATAAATTCGTACGAATAAGCCACCTCATAAAATTCGTACGAATTGCCATCCATTGGACTTTTTTGATGGTGTTTTTTTTGTGCTTAGCAAGTTACCACTCACTTTGATTGTATGGAAAACAGAAGCACTGGTATGCACAAAGATGGCAAAAATGAAATTTTAGGGAGAAACATTTTAAGTGCAGTTTATATCTCATAATCCACTTTTTTTACAGGAAGATGATCAGTACATCATTTTCAAGAATGAAATTTTCTCAACTGATGACCCAAATAGCATAATTACCAGAAAACATGAGGTAGAGATTGAGTTCTCATGTCCGTTTTGAGAAGAAAAACAACATCTCAATGGAGTTCACTGCACGGAGACACACAACCACCATCACCGAGAGAGGCTTTGGAACCCTCACCTACCGCTTCGGGCTCTTTCAAACAGCAAATTACTACCAAGAAGTAGATGTGATGTCATATCCAGCAGAGTATGATCTTGGGGAGATGATTTACATGGAGATTGAATCACAGTCTTCAATCAACAACACAGAGCTTTTCGTCGAATCATGTGTAGCGACACCATACAATGACCCCAACTCCCAAACGTCCTACACAATCATTCAAAATGGGTAAGAACAATCGACCATGAGCTGAAACACAAATTAGCACTAGTAAACAGTGAAATTAACTCACATGGATCTTCATCAATTTTATTTTTTCAGGTGCATCATGGATGAAACTGTAGAATTCTACACAAGCCACCAACCAATGGTCCGCTTTGGCCTGCAGGCCTTCCAGTTTATTGGAATGCATGATCAGGTAAAAAATATATATATATATTATTAATTAGACTACAATGATAGGAGACAACATACAAAAACATGTTGCTGCTTCTGATTGATCAGAATGAAGTATTCCAGAGAGCTGTGACATCATCTCTTTCTTTCCCCCTAGGTGTTCATCAGCTGTTCTGTGATTATGTGTGAGGCGAACAATCCCAGCACCCGCTGCTCTCAGGGTTGCACCAACAGCACAATCGCTCCACCATCCCACCACCATCGTAAAAGAGAGGCTCCCATCCAGACCGGCAGTCACTTTGTCTCCCAGGGGCCCCTGAGGCTGAAGAGGAGCTTTGAGGGTGAAGGTAAAACCTCAGAAACAAGTTAACATAAAATAATATTTTCATAGAATGTGATACTATTTTAAAGATGCATTAAGTGTTGTGCTGGCTGAAATCACAATAGAGTATTTTACGATCATTTGTGAATTACTTTTAATTTTATTAACCGACACTTTGTGTGTTTTCCACAGTGTCCTCCACGGTCTTGAACCTGAATATGGTTTTCATTGCCGGATGTCTCCTGGCAGCTGTTGGCATGATGTGTGGGGTTCTCATCTACAAAACCAAGAGAACAGAGGTCAAATATCAACCTCTTCAATCAAATGAGATTTAATGGATCGGCCTCAAAGACTACAGAATTATTTCATCTTTGCTCTCTCTGGGAAGAATATGCTTTTGAAATATTTGTTTCTGTTTGATCACTTTTAAATATTGTGTTATAATCCATAAATGGTTGTTAGGGTTATTTTTCATAACCTATTTCACAGTTTTGGTATATTTTTCTTGCACCCTTTAGATTGCTAATGATAAAAAAATGAATATCTGATTGATTTAAAAAGAGTTCAAATAATGCACATCCACAAAGAGAAATAAAAAACATATACTCCTGTATTTTTTTGTCTGTCTTTTTTCGTTATTTCTGTGAATACAATCAGCATTACAAAATATTGCATTATTATGCATTATAATTAGATTGCATATGCATTAAAAATACATGCATTATTTTAATCAATTGTGGTTCATGAATGCAAATTAGTGATTCATTAATCACATGAATGTTTATAACCAATAACCATATAATTTATTATTTATTATTATAATTAATATAATTACTCATATAATTTAATATTATAATTTAATAACCATACTCATTTTAACAACAGCTATTAAATGAACCCTTATCAATATGTTTCCCAGAAACACTTCCAAAACATTTAGTTTGAAATGTCCTCGAAACACAAATAAAATTATAAATTGTTGTATGGACAGTTTTTGACTGTAATAAATATTCCAGTTCACTTGCTTACAAAGAAAGCTGTGTAATTGAGGTGGTAGTTTGGGGTGGAGTGCTGATGTTACACAAAAGTTGAAGAACAACTATTAGTTGAGAAGGCCAAAACAGCATCCAGGGTGATGGCGTGACAGGGAAATTTGAGATTGTCCGCACAACACTGCAATGTAATTAATCAATCAATCAACAATTGTTGTTTATGTGCCATGTCTCCATGACAAAACTACCACACCTCATCATGAGTCCTCAGAATGAAAGTAAAAATTACACAAATATTTTAAATGGATGGTGGAAAGAACTGTCTATTGGCAGGCATTCCACTCATTCTCATATTCAGGTGCAAAGCACCATCAAGAAGAATCTGTGCAATCTATTCAACAATATTTACATAGCATAACAAAAATAAGTCATCCGCTACTGTCAGATTGACTACCAGTGCAGGAAGTGATAATGTGATAACGATAATGTGATAAGACCATTTTATATATTCTACTAACTTTGCAGCCACATGAATATAAGCCCAGACAGCAACATAGTGTCGGCCCAGATCCGGCTCACATTTGGTACGCGTTGAATCCACATATACCAGATGTGGCCGGATCTGGGCCAACATGTTTCTGTCTGGGAGTTGACATGTACAAAAGTAATAGTCAGTAGAATTTCTGTTTGGGAGCAACTAATACTCTAATGAGAGTTAGTTGATATGTTGCAAAGTTACTTCTAGTTAGTAGAATGTATATCTACTATTGAAGAAAGTGTTACCCAACACTGGCAGTCATTTTAAATATTCCATCAAGGTGGAATCTTTAGCTGAAACTATTATATTGTTTTCTGTTCTGTTCTGTTTTACAAAAAGCTTTACAAACCTAAACATTCTTGAGTGATGTCAGTCAATCAATGTCAGATACTGAAAAGAACTGTCACTTAGTAGTTGATGATACTGGTGAGTCATGTCGCAATTGCATTCTACTTGTGAAATACCATATGTCTTATACAAGGCAATGAATAGAAATGTAAACTAAAATACAGAACTTGAAATTAGCTAATATAAATATGGTTTTCAGGCCCTAATGACTGTCCATAATCATGTTGGACATGTTAGACTTAAAATAAAAGATTGTGATCTCATTCTTATCTGTGCTTGATCATGAAAGCATCGTTTACCTGCCTGTCTGAAATTCTGGGTTTACAGGCTTCACCTGATGTTACTGAAGATCTTTCATTTAATTGCAGAGTTTCATCAGTATTGCGCTGCATCATTCACGCAAAGCAAAAGACAAAAGTCATCTAGTTCTTTTAATATGTTATATGATTTTAAGGTTAATCCAATTCTGATTCCAACTGTTATAAATGCATCAGCAAGTGAAATCTTAGTCAAGCAGGTGACATTTGAGAAAGCAATTATGTATTGTCTAAATTTCTTATCTTATTTCAGCTAATTGCTGTGGAGAAGTGCTGGCGTGAGAAACTGAAATGAGCAAAGAAAAGTAGTAAATTTTCTTATATTCAATAACCTACAATCAACTAATGCAAAGATATCCATTTCATGCAACAAGATTTTCCAATCCACTGTGAACTTTACTGTCAGAAATTTGGCACTGAATCAAATGAAAGAGTTCTGAAGAGGTATTTTTGCTATGACGAGTGTGAGTTTCACATTTAAACCATACGATTTCTCGGAAGACACGGTTTTACACTACAGTTCAAAAGTTTAAAGTAAAGATTTTTTTTAAAGAAATTAATTATTGTATTAATTAAAAAGTGAAAGTAAAGACATTTATAATGTTACAAAAGAATAATGTACTTTTGAACTTTCTGTTTACAATATTAATGTATTTACTGTATTTTTGATCAAATAATGCAGCTTTTAAAACACCTTTAAAAGTACTGGGAGTATGGTGGTTAAAGTTCAGGGCTATTAAAGTAACACCAAGTAAATTTTCCTCTTCGGTCGCCCTACTGGTTGGAAACAAAATTGTCCTTTGCCGCTGTCGTAAATAATCTAGCCTATCGTCGCACGCACGCTCGCTGTTTACCCAGCACCGGCTTTAGAATGAACGACAAGGTAGAGTATGTTACATGATTTCATGAAAGGATGATGTATTGCGACATCAGAAACGTAGAAAAACGAAATAATGACTATTGTAGCGCTTGACGTAAAGCAGTCGAATTTTGTAGTTCTTTTTGTGCACTGGTTCCTACCCGAAACCCAAAGTTACATAGTGCCAGTAAAAGATATACAGACCACGTCAGGCTATGGCAGACGAGTCATTTAACTTATTTTAAGTCGATGTACCATCACAAGGGTCTTGGAAATATATTTGAGGTTGAAAAACTACTTAGTGTTACTTTAACCATAGGTTGCTAGTTCAATCATCAAAAAGAAGCAAAATATGAGGTCACTATTAGGCCTATATCCTTTGACATTTGACCCAAACCTTTGGCTGACAAAAAGTTGGATCCACACTGCAGTTTATTGTAAAGAACTGCTCACTTAGGAAAAAAAGGAATTCATGACACATAAAAGGACCAACTTGTTCTTTTTGTTTTCACATGCCGCTCAGGGGCAGGTAAATAGACTGTAATACAATAATAGACTGGCATGAGGAAACGGCTGTTTTTTTAACCCTTGTGCATCAATCAAAAAAAGGTAAACATAGCTAGGACAAAAATGTCAAAAATGTCCACGTCAAAAAAAAAGTAAAACAAAATTAATAAGTGAATCCAAAAAAAGTTATATAGGTTTAAGTTTATGAGAATTATTTATGAACATTATTTTATATAAAATATATATTTTATGAAACAATTTGAACTTTAAAACGCTTCTAAAATCTAAATAAGTTGTGTTCCAAATTTAAGGTTGATGTATCAAAAAATGAGCTTTCGGTAAGATTTTGTTTGGGTGCAGTAACAGATTTTCCCCATTGGTTACCAGCAAAACTCCACTGGTGCACACAGTGATTGGATTTAAGATTTGCAGTTGAGTTTTTCTCTCTCAAATATTACAAGCACACAAACACACACACTTTTTTAAGTTAAATTGCCCTGGGATTTAAAATTGCCGTTTTAATGGGTTTCAATGGGCCCATTTTTGTCCAAAAGGCCCTGAGGGGAAGTTTTTTGTATGCCACCTAGTGCAAAATAGATTTTTTTAAAGGAAATGGTGGTGAAATAGTAAAATTCCAATAAAAATACACACCTGTGCCAAATTTTATGCAGTTAGCATTAACACAGGCAAAGTGATCAAAAAAAAACTGAAAAGGCCAAAAAAGGATGCACAAGGTTTAAACAAACATACACACACATTGTGTTTTCATGTTTTATGGGGACTTTATAAACATTATGTTTTTTAAAACTGTACAAATTGTATATTCAATCCCCTTACACTAACCCTACCCCAAAACCATCACAGAAAACTTTCAGCATTTTTTACATTTTCAAAAAACATCACTTTTATAAGCTATGTTTTCCTAATGGGACCAAAAAAAAAATTCTCCAAATTCTCGGGACAAGGGTTTTGGATATTGCCATTTTTGTAGGGACATTTTGTACCCATAATGTAGGGTTTACCAGAACACACACACACACACACACACACACACACACACACACACACACACACACACACACACACACACACACACACACACACACACACACACACACTTATATTTTATCAGAATTTCTGTGCAAAATTCTGTTCAAACATGCACATCTACAAAGACAACTAAACAAACAAACAAACATCAACTATATTTATCAGAGACTAAACTAATTTTTTTTTTTCCTTTCGGTGATAGCTATTAGTTATTTAGTTATAACTATTAGTTAATTTTTGATTAAAATATTAAGGCTTCTGCTTAGTTAAGGAAATGTTCACATTCACTAATTCTATCAAATGTTTAGCCCAATACAGAAACTCCCTGTAAGGAGAGTATTTAGGAGAGTGCACTATTTTATATTTGTCAACTAGGTGGCAGGACAGATTTATAATGCTTTTGAGTGCAGACGCTACACTTATTTCTAATATAAAAGATGTTGTCACTGAGCAGCGATCTGTAGCCTACTGGCTGTTAACATGTTATCATCTGGTGTAACTTTTTATAAAACTGCAGACATTCGCTTTCAACCGATACATTTTATTTATTCTTATTTGTCAAGTGCTTTTAAATTAATTTGTTTCGAAAAAGGCATAATTGTCCATAGAAACGTGCATGTATTTGTCCTTTTTTTCCATGACTGTGGGAACCGTGTGAATAAATAAATATGTTTTCTACAAAAGTCCAAATTTAAGCAGTCAAGTAGGCCATAATACTGACATAAATACATCTTTAAGGTTTTGGCATTTACACTGTAAAAAACATATGATCAATAAGTTTTAACAATAAGTTCAAGAAGTTTGCTTTAACTCATCAAAACAAGTTAAGCAATTTCCAACTTTTTTTAATAAGTTAAACAAGTTTAATCAGTTAATCAGTCAGTTAAATGTAATTTAAGTTAATAACTTAAACATCCAAGTTGATTGTACTTAAAAACGTAAGGCAGCTAAATATTTTTTAACAATGCATATGCATATTCCATCAAACTGTTCCCACAAATAATTAAAGCAATACCTGCTCCTTTTGTAAGGAAGACAATTTATTTAAATGTATATTATTTTTCTATGGAGCTTTAAACTAACCTAATTTGGTAGTTAAGCAGGATCAAGGGCCTACATGAAAAACAGTAATTTGCAAAAGCAAAGTAATCATTCATTTAATAAATAAGAACTTGATAATGTATATTATGTAAATTATATAACAAGTAAACAATAAAAAATGTAATAGATAAATTAACCTACACCGCATTAACTGATGCATCCATAGGAATTTATCGTTGGAAGTTTGCATGCAACTAATTGTGATCTCGATGTGCACTAAATATAAAAAATACCTATTTTAATGTTCACAACAACTACAACAATGGATGTTTATTTTGCTTCTTATAGTTGACCAAACACACAGAGTTACTAATTTAACAAATAAAGAAATGAATGGGCACCTTATAAATCGGCCATATGTTGACATGCATTGCTGCAGTTTACATTCACTCTCAGTCTTTCCTAATGAATGTTAGATAGCAGCTGGATATGTAACTTGGCCTTTAAATGGCATTGATTTTCTTACCTGACGCTCCATTCTAGGGCGCCACTTAACAAGCAGTTGTTCCAATCATTATGGGTTCCTGAGTCACATGGCACAGCGGGAGACTAATTAATCGATTAAACTTGGGTAAAAGCTGGTTATGCTGTATTAGAAGAAGAAGAAGAAGATGATGATGATGATGATGATGATGATGAAATGAACAGGCTGTGAGGTTCATCATTATGAAAAAAATTTCGATAAAGACTATTAAAACCCATATTTTTTCATGCACTTAACAGACAATTTATATAAGGAATAGATTAATGAAAAGGAAATATATCCTCTTACTATTTCAGACACAATATTGCCGCAGTAAAGGATGTATTCTGCACAGCTCGCTCAGTACAAATCTTCCTTCGGTTTAAAGAGGACTAACAGCTGATCACATTAAAAGTAAAAAAAATACAGAGTCTAGTCTGTGCCAGGGCTACAACGAACAGCCAGTAAATAGGATTTTACAATCTTCTATAAATACCTTTTTAAATAGTTTAGCGAGAAGTATCTGCCAACCATACTTAATACTCCTGAAGAAAATAAACTAAAGGGATCAGAATTTAAAAATAACAATGACCAAATAAACTTGAGAGACACCAGAGTGATCAGTCTATATGCTTAAGGATAAAGAAAACCAAGAGCATTTTTAAAGATACTATTTAAGGTACCAGAAGGCAGTGTGGAATAAGACATGATAACTTAATCCTCATTATGCAAAGTTTTCAACATAAATTGCTTCATGAACAAAGCACAAGCTTAACAAAACAAGCATTATTATTTACTTCCTTTATTATAATAAATATATTTATGTACACTAATTTAACATGAGTACAGGTCATATGTACAAATCAACTATCATAGTGTTTTTCAGAACACGCCAAAGGCCTGTTTTTCAAGAATGCAAGCAGTCAGTGATGGGCCATTTTCAGAGACATTGCAAAGAGACTAAAGGGATGGTTCACCCAAAAAAAAAAAAAAATTTGTCATCATTTACTCACTCTCAAGTTGTTCCACACCGGTATGAATTTCTTTGTTCTGCTGAACACAAAAAAATATATTTTGAAGAATGTCAGGAAACAAACAGTTGATGGGACACCATTGATTTCCATAGTATGGGGGAAAAAATGTATGTGGTATGTAGCCTATGTGGTGGCCCACCACAACTGTTTGGTTACAAATATTGGTCAAAATATATTCCATTGTGTTCAGCTGAAGAAAGAAATGTATACAGGTTTGGAACAACTTGAGGGTAAATGATGACAGAATTTTCATTTTTGGGTGAACTATCCCTTAAAAAGAATCCTGGGGAGGTCAGAAACACAAAGAGCAACCTTAAATATGTCACCTACCTATAAACAAATACCTGTTAAATATGCACATCCCACTGATGCTCGGTCAGAGGGTCACAAAAGTTGTAATTTGTCTTTGCAGAGCAATGAGACGGCCAGTTACTGATAAGCCGAAAGAGTGACAATTTATTTAAAATTCTAATTTTAGCTTACAAGTATATACCTTAAGTTAAACCTTTTCTGAGACAATACCATTTCTGATTGTATACTCTGTTCAGTTTTTTTTACCTTCAGGGGTTGAGGAAGCAGTCATGACGGACCACTGGAAGAGTTTTTATTCCTTTTGGCTATTCCCTTTAAACACTGATGCATTTTACTAATACCCAGGGCCAGGTGATCTGATTATCTCCACATCAAGAGCAACATAAACTGCCTCCGCAAATTGACAGGCCTACTGTAGCAACGTGTTGCTTCCTCCATAAAATAAAAATCTAAAGCCCTCGAGCCACTGTCATCCAGATATAGCCTACATGCCAAACTATAGGCTACATTATAAATTAATCACCAGGTACCCCAGAATTCCAGCTATGAGTAAAACAGCAGTGAAAATGATCCCCGCTAATACTTTCATCAACCCAGTTTCTCCTTCCACCGTTTCTTTGGGTTCCTCTTCGCAGATCGAGATGACACCAACTGATGAATTCCCAACACTGACGGTGGATTTCAACTCGGCTCCCGCCTCCTGCTTCGCCTCGACTGCCCACGGCGCCACCTGGACCTTCATCTCCATCTCCTCCATCATCTGGTCAACCTGAGCGATCTCGGTCTCCAGCTCTTTGAGGTCCACCGTGTCGATGTTCGCATCGGCTTCGTACTTCATGTTTTGGACGCTCATGGCTCGAGCAGCCACGGTGGTGGTGCTACCGGTCATTCCCGTTTGGATGAGGTGTCTCGTTGGCACTTTGAGAGGGAAATCCTGCCCGATCTCTAAGGATCGCTTCATGTCCACCTCCAGGAGATCCATGCTGCTGGTGAAGAGCACCCAGAGGCGCTCGTATTCTGCACGATCATCTTTGCTGATGCTTTTGTCCTTCAGAAGAGCCGTCAGTTTAGTCCTGTTGGCCACTGCCAGCTCTTGGGCTTTCTTTCGGGTCTTTTTAAGTTCCTCACGCAGGTTTTGGGAGTCGGATGTGCTCCCCAAAGCGATAACAAGATGCCTGTAGCAAGCTGTTACTTTGTTCAGAGCGTCCAACATGGTCTTGCATTCATCTTTGCCCATGTTTGCGCGGGGATACGGATCCGTTTCTCAATTAAAAAATCCGAAAGAAAATATTAATAACACGCTGGATGATAGTGTCTTCTAGTTTCCACGGGAGCAGAGCAGCCATACGAGTGCACTCATCATCATCATCATCGGTCTCGTCATTGCAAATTCCTCACCATCCATGTTCCCTCTTGATGCAGACAGCAACAGTCGGGCTTATCACTAAATGGATCCCTAAACGGCTTTAGTTGTGCTGCCGGAGATTAGAATGCTTCAGTTAGGCTATGTCCGCATGAATTTAAAACGTCGCCTCTCTTTTTCTTTTTGCGCAACGAGCATGCCATTTTAAACATAACAGGTGTTCATTTTAAAACTCCAAAGAGAACGTCTACCTCCATGACGTCACAAAGGCATTCCGGGAGAGAGCAATAAACGGATTCTCCGAAGGCGGAATGTAAACAGACGCCCGAGCGTTCTTAACGCGCGAAGTTGTTCGCGTGTGATGTTTTTGTCGATATGATGATGATAGGGATGGTGATGATGCCGAGATTTTCAGAAGACAGCAATCCGTTATTCACCCGTCCACGGTGATACGAGTTTAAATAGGCTACGAGTAAACGCTTGCCAGTGGAAACAACCAGTCACTCACATCCAGGGAGATCAGCCAGACCTGTCGCGATTGGTTGGCCGATACCATTTCATTCCTTTTTTTTTTTTTTAGGTCTCTCAAAAGTATTTATGAACACTATTTGAAAATGTGTTTCTTAATGAATAGGCTACTAACAGGTTTGCTTTAAAATGTGCTATCAAAAAATAAGATATAAAAACTAAGAATTATTTTTGACATAGTTACAGAGTATCTTTTTTTTTACAGTCTATGGATATATGTGATGCAGTTTGGAAAACAAAACATGTTATGAGCTTCTGGTTTGTGCATTGCATGATGCCCTTCCCACAGTAAATGTTTGAAGAACAGGTGCAGTGCTACATTTTTTAAAAAGAACTTGCAGTCCAATATAAGAGCTGATATTCACAAACCATTTCAGTGATGGCATGGCTGAAAAGTGAATAATATAGTTGATCCTTTTCTTGGTTAGATTTAGCTAAAGTGGTTTTGGAACACCTTCCAACTTTATCCCTACTTGGAAGTGTTGATGCTGAGTGGCTTATATGGTTTATTTTGTTCAGCAAAGCTCACGGCTTACAATTGACTTTAATCGAACATGTAAATTCTAATTTTACATGCTGCAAACAATTAGGAGTTTTTGATGAGGCATTAAAAGCAACAACAGGCACTAGCTTTTGGAGAAACAAGCAACTTTTGAATGTCAAGCAATCTAATTTTCATTGGGTTTTTTTGTTTGTTTGTTTTACTTAGCTTCAGATTATCTCAAGGTTTAAGAGGCACTGTTTAAGCTATTAAATATGTATTATATACAGTACCATGACATTAAAATACAATCTAATGCAAATTATGCAATCCAAATAGTTATTATCATTTACTGTATAGTGCTGTATTATATATCTAATGTAAATCAGTTACCCATATCATATAAGTTGTGTATGTGCTGGTGTTATTTTTAACCTTAAAAATGCATATAGCATACTACATTTCATACTTATTTTTATTGTGTCCTTTGAGTTCAGATACAAGTTTAACAAAGATTTCTCCCAGTCTTTCATTCCCAGATTTTCTAAACGTATTAATATTCACTAATATTAAGTTCACTAAAACTAGAAATATTATTTGAGATGACTCAAAACTGTTTTACAAATTAAGCAGGTCTAGAACTGTATGATTTTTCAGTTAAATATAGCTATAGTATAGGCATTGTTTTCTTTATGGGTCACTTTCACTTAATCACCATTGGCAACCACTCAACCATGTGCTACTTTCAATAGCATCTCATTTCAAAACATCTTATGCCAGATTGTGCCTCTCATTGGACAGCACTTGTTGGAATAAAATGAAGCCAGAGCCAGATGTAGCTATAAGCTTTGTGATGTATTGATTGTGCATTGACAAATGATATGGATTTCACAAATGGATTTTGCACGAATCTATCTATCTATCTATCTATCTATCTATCTATCTATCTATCTATCTATCTATCTATCTATCTATCTATCTATCTATCTATCTATCTATCTATCTATCTATCTATCTATCTATCCGTCTGTCCATTCATTTCCACTCTTTCTGTATTATAGTTGATTTTATCACACATTTTTGTTCACACACACAATGTTCAATAAGAAATAATTGGGGAGAGCTGCTCTGCAATATTTGTTCTACATTGAATGAGAGACCCCGTGGAGATGAGAATGCCAAATATATTTGAATGAAGGATTAGTCATGCATTAATAAGGAGGAAATATTGATTTTTGTTCTCAGTTTACCCTTTCCTCTGCACATATCCAGATACAAACCCACACAGAGTGTCTGTGTAACGGTTAAGAATCTGTGCTTCCATTACAAATGTTGTGCGCAGGATCCCAGTCTGAGACAACCTTCGGCTATAGCTTTGCTGCTGTTATCACTATTGTCTCTTTGAGAAAGACGCCTCATCCCAGGTTTGCTCCAGCGGGACCGTCTCCGCAATTATCTCACTGGGAGATGCTCTAAATAAAAAGCCAATTATATAAATAACCAGAGATGGGCACAAATACATGGAAATGTATTTAAATACAAATACAAAATACTGTGTGGAAAAATGTATTTAAATACAAATACAAAATACTGTGTGGAAAAATGTATTTAAATACAAATACAGTATTTTGTATTTTGAAAATACACAAAATACATGAGAAATTGGCCATCCTGTGCATGTATAGGTCACAGTGAATGAAGAAACTACATAGGCCTATTGCTGGCCATTTAAATACTTATTTCTGATTAGGTTACAATGTAGTCGATTACTTGTGGTGAACACTATTAAAAAATTCATTCTGTATGTAAAACTGTCGGAACCTTTTTTGCTATCTAGCAAAACATATGACCCAAAATCTTAATTTGACTTCACAGTAACAATACATATCATGGTATCACAATTCTCAATATCAGTTACTATTAATATTGATACAACAGCAAAAACTGAATTTCAAACTCTGTTGAGGCTTTTTTTTCAATGCTTTTTAAGTAGGAGTGTAACGATACCCTCATGTCACGATTCGATACATTTCACGATACTGATACGATATTATTGAGACACTCCAAGACACATGGTAAAAGGTTAACAAAAAATGTACTGTTGATTAAAATGCTAAATTTGATATTACATTGTGTGTGTAAATGAATAGGCTTGTACTTGGTGCTGGAAACCCAATGCACAGGACAATAGTGACACCAGAATAACTATATTCATGATTCTGAATCTGAAAATACAGAATTATTTTAGATGAATATGATTGCACTCTTTCACTGACTATATTTAGCCTATTTAAAATAATGTAGGCCACATACTTTACTTTACTGTTCACATCAGACATTTGGCATTATCAGGACCCACAAATATTTCCCCATTGCATTATTATTATATTCAACATTATATAGTAGTTTAATATAGTACTGACACTAAAACTCTGAAAACGTGAATTTTTTCTCACACAGTAGTTTCAACGCATTCTCATCCTTTTGCGTCATATAGCCTAGGTGACGCCATATGACATTTCGTCGAAATCTTACGCACATGGCACCCTTTAGCGTCAATATAACACGCACTGTTATGGGTAGGTTTAGGTCTGGGGTAGCGTTACGGTTATGACGCCTTGGGATCTGCGTCTCATATTGACGCTAAAAGATGCCATGTGCGTCGGACTTAGACGCGCGTCACCTGTATGACGCCTTGGGTTCTGCGTCTCATATTGACGCTAAAGGATGCCATATACGTAAGATTTCGACGAAATGTCAAAAGCGTCACATGTATGGCGCCTAGTTTTTACTTTGGGTGAATTATCCACGATATTGTTGGATTTTTTTTTTTGCGATATGTTGTGACACGATACTGTTACACCCCTATTTTTAAGTATAGTAATTTTATATTTATTTTATATAAAGTTTATTTGTTTCTAAGTTCATTAAAGTTATACATTGTATCTAAAATATTAAATTAGAATTCATTTGACACTATTTACCCAAAGTTTTTTTTTCCCCCAATGAACAATACAACTAAAAGCTGAAGATTTTTGTGGTGTATCATGCATCAGTGCTTCTTTTACAGCGTTCCAATAATTCCTAAATTTCCCACTAAAATGGATAAATTTGCTTACTCCTCAGGCGTGTCTGAACTAGTTGATGCATTAAACCATTACCCTGATAAAGAGGTTGACTGGCAAAAAGTATTTTATGTATTTTGAAAATACAAAAATACTCATCTTAAATGTATTTAAATACAAATTACATTTGATTTTCCCAAAGGCTTCAAAATACAAAATACAAAATAGTATTTTGTATTTCAAATACGTATTTTAAATACATGTATCTGAAATACTGCCCATCTCTGTAAATAACAATTATACATTTGCATACACTCGGACTGCATCTGTCTTGTTTTAATTGATAATTGATATAGTGTTTTTAACATGTTTCTAATGGGATAGGGAGTCGCATATTGTTTTGCTGTACAATAAGAGCCATGATGTGTCTAAGACTTCACCTGCTGGGAGACCCAGAGGGTTTCCTCCACATAGAGGAAAAACCCTCAACATTAACCTGCTGTGTGCATGCAGAATAGGATATGCCGTTCCAACTGTTTCCCCATAGGGTGAAAAACAGCACGTCCCTGCAGGCCACTGGCTGAGTCAGCCTCCCAGTCACATCTGCCAGCTGTGCCACCCTACCAGTGTGCCCACCTCAAGAGACTTCATTTGGGTGATTAGAATACAGTATACTAGTTGTCAGTGTTTTTTTGTTTAATAGGGGCAATCCACATGAAAAATATAAACAGGAAATTATATATACCGGTATACTATATAATGTCATGGTTAATTCAATAGTTTAGTATTCCATCTTTAGTTTCATTTTCATTGACTTTCAGTTAGTTTTGTATTGTTAGTTGACCAAAGGTAAGTAAAGAGTAATGACATAATGTTACAAAATATTTATATTTCAAATAAAAACTCTTTTGAACTTTCTATTATTATTCTATTCTATTCTTGTCAAAGAATCCTAAAACATAAAATGTATCGTGATCTTCACAAAAATATTAAGCTTTTGCTTTCAACATTGAAAATAGTCATAAATGTTTCTTGAGCAACAAATCAGCATATTACAATGATTTCTAAGGATCACGTTGCACTGAAGACTGGAGTAATGATGCTGAAAATTCAGCTTTGCATCACAGGAATAAATTACATTTGAAATAATATTAAAATAGAGTACAGTTCTGTTAAATTGTTATAATATTTCACAAATAAAAATGATAACTTAGTGTTGTTAGGTCTATAGTTTTATATAGGCTATTTTTATTCTTAGCGAAAGCTTAAATGTTTTTTGTGACTATCTATCTATCTATCTATCTATCTATCTATCTATCTATCTATCTATCTATCTATCTATCTATCTATCTATCTATTGATTTTTAGATGTATCTGTACAGTCCAATTCAGATTTCCCTTGGGGGATAATAAAGTCTATTTCATTTCATGGTACCTTATCCGATACCAACCTAATCATAACATCTGGTGCTGGCAGCAGCACCAGATGTTGTCTTAATTTGTTGTTTTCATATATACCTTCACAAATTCCATATTACTTTGTGCTTCTGGGGGATTTGATGCCCCAAAGCCACTGAGGGAATCTTGCAGAAAACTGACACACAACCTATCATGCTCAGGCAAAATGTTGCTTGATGCTTAATGGCTCTTCTCATGCAGTGGATGGAGAGGTGACCTGAAATACACTCACAACAAGAAGCTCTTAGTCATGGAGAGGTCAAATCAGTCCACAAGCTTGCAGATGCTTTCCTGTAAAAGCAGTAAGGTTTGTTTTGAAGCCATACTAGTTCTTTACTTTTCCTGGATATATTCAATTTAAAATCTAATCTTTAAAAGTATAGTTCACCCAAAATAATTTACTCACCCTCATGTCATTCCAAACCTGTAAGTATTTCTTTCTTCTGCGAGTCATAAATCTTCTTTATGCTATATTTTTTGGTTCCCATTGACCTAGATTGTATTGACCAAAAAATGGTTTGGTTACCATTTTTACCAAGCATTCTTCAAAATATCTTCTATCATGTTGCAAAGAAGAAATAAATGCACATGTTTCAGGGAGAGTAATGAGAGGACTCAAAAGCAGAGCGTTCGTGCAACAGTTTATTAGACACTCTAGGGAATAAACAATAGTGTAGTGACACACACAGACAACAAAGGATGTGTGAGAGCTCCAGAGCCGTCTGTACAGACACCTGGACACACACTGCTGTGGAAACCACTTCAGATGCATGCCCAATGGGACGGGGAGCGAGACGAGACAGAGGACAGCAGGCGCACGGCCATCTGTATAACTCGTCATCTAGGCGTCCTGGGCACAGCAGCAGACAAGAGTAAAAACACAGCAAAGGTCCAACAGCAAGAGACAATGCACACAAAAATCTACTGACAACAAGGGCCAGACACAGCAGAGAATATAAGGGAAAAAGGGAACAAGCGACAGGACAGGGCAATCAGCCGGCCAATCAGGGCAATCTGCACACACCCGCACTGCAAAATCTGCGCTGATCACAAGATGACAACACAGACAACAGGGAAGTGAAGCACCCTGAAGCATGACAACATGGGTTTGGAACGACATGCGAGTGATAAAAAATATCACATGATTGTAACTTTTGGGTGGACTATCCCTTTAATTCTTAGTCTTAATCTTTAGTGACCGGGACATCATTCATACCCTTCTCCTCATTCATTTTTTAAAGTTAGACATCAACCTTCTAATTATTTCTCAATCAATTCATATAAACAATCTAACAAAATTTTTTTTTATTATTATTATAAAAGAATGCCTGTTTGAGCAGTTGCGTTTTTAGACCAAACATATGGTGACTAAGTACGACCTGGATACATAATTTGCTACATAAAATTATCCTGTCAGAAGAATTGAGCGATAATTTGTTGATTATTTTTCCCTCTGTATCATCTCAGTGAGCTTTTGTTAGGTTTTATGTATGCGCAGTAGGCTACATTTAGTTTTTCAAAAGTTTCTCTTGATGGTGGATCTCGAGAAGAAGCTGTCAGCGACCAATATTGATTATGAAGATGTTGAAAATTATAGTTAGGAGAATATGTTTAAGATCGCTAATAAGAGCCAGATGTTGAATTTTCTGGGAAATGAGCTCTAATATCAGGAGAGTTTTATATTATCACAACATGTAGAGATCCATCCGTGTTAGATCCGGGTCGCTAAAGACCCAAATATGTAATAATGAATGGCGAAACATTCATGCATTTAAGGGTTAATTATTATTATTTATTTTTTTTACCTGATCAGCAACCATGTTAAGAACTTCCAGTAAATTAACTATGGAAAGGAAGGCACATTTTTCACTGAGCCAAAGAAGCGAAATAAGTGTGTTTACTGGCCCCTTGAGGCACTTAAACATTTGCAAAAGCTTACATATTAATGAGAAACACAGAGCAGAGGAAGGAGTACAGTTGTTCATGTTTGCTCTAGCAGCTGCACAGTAGATCAGATATGGGAATGGTACAGAAAAGTGGGGCTGGGGTAACTAGAGGACGCTAATGCAGTATAAAGTTGGTCTTTGGCTGAAAGGTCACCAGCCCAAACCACAGGATGATCTGCACATGATGTAATCCAGATTACCAGGTTACTAAAGGCCCCTGGATTAACACTATAATGCTCTCTAATGCCCCTTTTAATGGAAGTAGCCTTTTCCTCAATCTTCTTCTGAGCTCACTGACCATATGAAATGGCTTCTTCAGATCAGAGTTTTTAAAAGGGCTTTATCAGAGGCAGGAGTACGTCTACAACCAGCATTCTGTACTTAGAAATATAAAGATACACAACCAAGTAGCCTACATAGAAGCTTGTAATGTTATATCATAATGCAAACAAAGCATTGTTTTCAAGTGGTTAAAAAAAGAAGCATAACATATTGAATGCAATACTAGAGTATGCACATACTGGTATAGTATGCATTAAATATTGCCTAATATATATAAAAAAAGATATTTAAATATGTGTATTATTTAAATATATAAAGAATGCATTGCAACAAACGTTAAAAGTAGAATAAAAAATGGAAATTAACGTTTTGTTTTTTAACACTTTTAACACACTGATATTATAGAATACTTCTTATTCATTTGTCACATGGAAATGTAAAGGTGATTGCATTGTGAGAAATGGAAATGGAATGTCAAGCCGCCCAGCCTCTCAAATGCTGTTCTTGTGGATATTTCATGCAGAAAATTAATATGCACAGTATACTAACTTATAGTAAAAATAGCATGATTCTAAACAGTCAATTTTTGTTCTGTGTGTCTTTGTCTAGACATCCACAAAAGCTGCAGTTTTTTTTTAGTTTTTCAATGTGCATTAAAAAGAGATGAGTGTTTTATCAGCAGGATATGAAGAAAAAATAAAACAGTACACCAACAAGACGAAAAGAGCGGTAAAAGGAGTGCTTGTCTTCTTTATTGAATTATTGATGCCCATATCCACAGATTCACAGACTGTGTAGTTCCTGGCACAGTACACGCAATATCTGACCTGGCGTAACCGGTTATTCACATCTATCTATGGTTGTTTCTTTGTGTTTTAATGACTAGTCTCATCATGGCTATTAAACCCAAGGTAAATCTTGTTTGCTGTTTTAATCTATTGTTAACCTTTCCTGTCTGTTTGCACACCTTTATTACTCATACCCTCTTTATCGTCAAATATAATTCAGTCTAAAAAAATGTTTTTAACATAAATCTGCAGATAGCCTCTCACATGCAGATGACCTTGATGTCTGCAGTTGCATTGTGAACCATGACTCTCAACTAAAAGGATCATCTGGATGGGAGACGAAGCATCTGTCAGAGCCAGTTTTAGCACTAATCCAATCTCATCTTCACCCGCAAATAGCCGAGAACTTGAGGTGAGAGTGAAAAGCCTCCTCCCTCATTCCATACCATCCATCGCTCCTCTAGCAACAAACGGATATGGTTTTATCATGTGTCATTCCAAACGCATGACAAAAGATATTGAGATCAACCTATACTTAGAAAACACATCTAAAGGATTGTTAAGTCCTTTAGATGTCCAATTACTACAATACTTTCTCGCTAGAAATTACATCAAAAGTGGAAAACGTTGGTGAAAAACATATATTTTTACATACAAACTGACCACCAACTGCAACTTTCAGACACCATCTTAATTTTTTAGCTCAACTGTCACAGAATGGAACACACAGTATTGTGGGATATCGAATGCAGCGAAGGATGCATTTATGCTGCCTTAAAAAATCAATCATGAAGGTATATCTCAGGAGACAGGAAGAGAAGCTAACATTGGATTCGGATGTGCCTTGATGTCTTCTTACCTTGGAATCCTCCGAAGGCAGCATTTTTAAGCTTTTGGATGCAGCCACTGTGAAATTACTTTTCCGTTGACATCATCAAGCCCTTCTATTTTCCCGCTTATCATATAGAGAGAACAATGATCACATCTGACATCTGAATGGAATCATTTAGTCATAAAAAATAGCTTAGACTTTGGAGTTGTTTTTCTATTGGTGCCATTTCATGTTGTGTGCGGCGATAAGTTTAAATTAAATTTAAATTCAGAAATGTTATTCTCAGTTCTAAGAAAATTTGGTTATAACTAGTTACTTATTTTTGTTATACGAACATTGAGGGGACATTTTATAATTTTGCAAACATTATGAGAATGGTACTTTTGAATGTTCCCTGAAGATTTTGAAACATTTGAAAACATTTGTAAGAACATGTTATTAGCAAGCTGCGCTTAGTGCTCTCGTTCTTTTACAAAAGACCCAGAGTCACTCAGTTGCATCACCCGCCCTGGTCCTTCTACCTCCGGGTACGAGGTCTGTATTTATTCCCTAAAACGCTGCCACTTGCTTTGAGGGCATGTAAGTGCAGCTCGTAGCTCATGGCGAGGGCTTACACAAGCGATGTTGTGTCTCCACCCTGACACTATGGCAATCCATGCTCTGAGTCGAGCAATGTCCACATTAGTGATCCAGGAGCACCACTTGTGTTTTAACCTGACGGGGATGTGAGATACAGAGAAAATCCCATCTCCCAAGGTGGCCTGTTTGGCGACACTGTCAAGGATTTTGCAGAGCAGTAATTGACAGTTAAAAAGCAAACAGAAGCAATAAAACAATGCTTTACAGCGGACATGGGACGGGCAACCCAGGGAAGGAGGAAAGGCCGCTGACCCACTCGCCCTAGGTTTGGGGGCGAGCCTCCGGTGGAGGGACGGGAGGAGAGCATTAATTTCCTTTGGCCATACGCCACCAGGCAGATAGCTACCACACAGTCGGCAAAAGAGCAATTTCCTCTTCCTGGTCACACCAACACACAGCACACACCACACCACCACACACACACACAAACACACACACACAACCACACAAACACACACACACACACACACACACACAAGGTGCTCATCGCTCTCGTTATCAAGATGGCCAGGCATTGAACATTGGCAGCAGAGCCAGGATAGACACGAACACTTCACCTTCTCACGTTCTGCAGGTCTGGTCTGCTCTTAGGGTCAGGTAAGCGTGACGAGACATGAAAAGGCCCAGCTTCCTCGACCGTCAGCGGCCTCTTCCACAGCGGACCCCTGGAACAAGGTAAGCACTTCAGCACATTTTACACCACGAACATCAAGGGATACGTGATCTCACAGCATGGTGGACCTTGTTTCACAATACCGTGGTAACCCTGCCTTGGGTGTAACCGGACATAGTTGTTTTAGTGCCGCTGGTAAAGAGTTTGAACGCGTGGCTAACTCTCGCTTGCGCTCCGAGGAGAGTGGATACTTCATCCCCAGACAGTCCAGCTGATCTAGAGTCGATTTGGCCAGGGACAGATAGATCTGATCACCTCCCAAGAATCCTCACATTGTCCTCTGTGGTATTCCCTGACCGAGGCCCCCTCGGCACTTGCACACAGCTGGTCCAGGGGCTTGCGCAAGCAAGGTTAGGGGGATAAAGAACAGGTCCTTATGGTAGCACCTTATTGGCCTAACTAAACCTGGTTCTCAGAGCTCACGCTGATGGCAGTGGCCCCTGCCTGGCGAATCCCCCTGAGGAAGGACCAACTTTCTCAGTGGCAGGGCACAATCTGGCACCTGTGCCCAGACCTTTGGAACCTCTCTAGATGGGTTCTCTAGACACAATCACTCAGGCTAGAGCCCTCTCAAAGAGGCGACTGTATGCTTTGAAGTGGTGCCTATTTGTTGCTTTGTGTTCTTGCCAAGGGGAAGACCCACAGAGATGTGATATTGGGTTAGTGCTTTTCTTCCTCCAAGAGGGCCTGGAGAGGCACCTTTCTGCCTCCACCTTGAAGGTGTACGTGGCTGCAATAGCATTGAATCACAACACTGTGGATGGCAGATCGGTAGTAAAGCACGACCTGGGGCCGGATTCATGAAACATTCTTAAGAATATGATTCTTCTTAGCTGCCGATAACAGGGAGGGAATTATCTTGATGGACAAAACATGTAAGTGTCATAAACTTTTGTTGATCAAAGAGCTTGTTTTTTGCGATAATCCAAAAGCCTTTGGAAAAATCCTATTGGGTTTTTGTTGAGGGAACCAGTGTGATGCTAACTGCAGGTTGGCCTACAAAGTGAAATCATACCTGCACACTCTGTTGCTTTAAAATATAGCATTTTGTTAGAATTCAAATGGTCCGATATGTTTTGTGGTCTGGCCGACTTGTGTGTGTGATTCGCTCTGTGCCATCGTGTTTCTGGACCGGAGCAGACTGTGTGTAAGCTGTGGTGGTTTGCCAATGCAAACTCATTCGCCCCAATGGAAAGCATTTACACTGTCTGAATCGTTCCCTATTCCCTATGGGCCATTCACCATATAGAAAATAGTAATTCGGTAACACTTTACAATAAGGTTCATTAGTTGGCATTAGTTAATGTACTTACTAACATGAACTAACCATGAGCAATACATTTGTTACTGCATTTGTTCATCTTTGTTAATGTTAGTTCATAAAAATACAGCTGTTCATTGTTTGTTCATGTTAGTTCACGGTGCATTAACTAATGTTAACAAGATTTTAATAAAGTATTAGTAAATGTTGAAATTAACATTAACAAAGATCAATAAATGCTGTATATGTGCAGTTCATTATTAGTTCATATTAACTAATGTAGTTAACTAATGTTAACTAACGAACCCTATTGTAAAGTGTTAACAGTAATTCTGTAACCAAGTGACTGATTTCAGCTGCAGCTTCAGCATCTATTTATAGTGTAGGAGGCGAGACGCTTCAGATTCTAGAGGGCATTTGATTGGACAGAAAATCTAACAAGAAGCTGAAGTCTAGAATACTCAAAATCGTTGATACATATTGGCAGAAGTGATAGACTGTAGGTTTTGAATGCTTATCTCTTCTAAATACTAATTTTGTCATGGTTTTGTTTCACACAAGCTTACAGATAACCATGCCAATTTTTATTTTATTTTGATCCTTTTTATTTTCATTTGTCATTTTAGGTTTTGTAAGGGTCCTCGTGGTCACCCCATTTGCAGCTGATACGCGCCCTCGCTGTGCACTTTTGCTAAGGTCGAACTGAAACGAACTCCACAGCAGACTTCTTCCCGACAGTCAAAGCGGTGTTAGGTCACTGAAGTGTGAACTCGGAGGAAAAAACGTGAGGGTCTTTGAAGCATGCAATCTTTGCTGTTGATTTACAATAAGAAAAGTAAACCACATCAGTGCACATAATTGCAGCTTGGCCGTTTGAGAGACCATAACAAAAACTGAAATATTAATTCAGAGGGAAACATGATGTAAGTGTCAAATTACTCAAGTACTGTCACTCAAATTATTCGCAGCAAAAATTGCAAGAATCTCATGGCATGAAATAAATTGCAGGGGGAAACTTCAGGGCCTGAATCATAATCCTTGTGCACTTTTGTTGCTGCATGAAAGCTCAGTTATGTGCACAGAGAATTCAATTTGTCCACAGAGGCCATATTTGAGAGGTTTATAAAAGCTTTTAAAAAATAATTAGCTCTGAGTCGTTCTTCTAAAACTCTGGTTTTTCATGCGGAGGGGCTTGTGGCATTAGTGGGATGTTTAATAATTCAGGTTTAGTCAAAGATGTTTTGTGCAGACTGTTACAGCACTGCCACCTGCCACGCCTGGTGTATCTGAGTCATTATGAGCCAAACACTCTGCTTGCTGACTGCTGGTTCAGTTTGGGCTGGTGATAAAATCATTATCACTTCAATGCACTTTGCATACAAGCAGCATAAAACAAAAGAAACAAGATGCATAGAATTATGACAAGGCTTTAATTTCACACTTTGTAAGATTTTATCATAGTAAATTAAATCTTATAAACCTGAATATTATCTTTGACCAGAAAGATTTTTTTAAGGGTGTTTTAATTACTTTATTTTTATGGGTTTTTAAATTAAAATTAGTTTGAAAGGTGGTACAACATACTACTATAATGTATAAATACTTTACAATTTAAATTTATTCTGTTTTGGTTTTGTTTGCTCCGTTTCAGTTTGCATGTGTTTCACCCTGATTATGTTCCTGTTATATGTTCCTCAGTTCCTTATTCCGTTATTGTTGATATATTTGGTAATCTCCTGAGTGTTCTGTTGACTTAAGACTCTTTTGCAACACCGCTGGTGTTGTCCAGCTCCTTGGCTCTGCCGCTAGCCGCCGCTAGCTCCATGTGTCTTGTCATCTCCACCTAGGGCATTTCAGCTGCACCTCAAGTCCCCAGGCCTGTCAGCCCGACGCACAGCATGATTTTGCCAAGTAAGACATGGTCCTGGATCAACATATGTTGTTGATCCTGGATCAACATTCCTGTCCCAAAATGTAGTCCTTACCCAATTCCTACCCCTAAACCTAACCCTACCCATAACTTTTCCCTAAAATCAGAGGGTAATGAAAGGTGAATAACACTGATGTTTAAGTACCTCATCCTAGTTCTAAGCTTAAATGTGACATAAACTGTAAACTTGTCCCTCATATCTGATTGGTTGATTGGAAAGTTGATCCAGGATCAACAATGATGTTGATCCTGGATCATGTGGTACTTGGTGAAATCATGTTCACGCAGCCCGACAGCTCTGCCCCGGCTCTGTGCTCCCTCGATTCCACGGTGGTCACACCCTCCGCCGTCATCCCGGTCTGCCGAGCCCCCATCTCTGCCCCAGTCCCGCAAGCCAGCAGCTCCACCTTGGACTTCCAGGCCGTGGATGTCGCCCTGGTCCGTCGGCCTCTCTGCTCCACCGGATACTCCACACACCCTGGTTCCACCTCCATCAGTTGGTCTCTGGTTTCTGCCTGAGCATTCTGCCAAAGCCTCGCCCTGGCTCTTACCACCATGGTGTCTATGTCCACCGATTCCTTTTCTTCCCTGCCCATCAGCAGCTCCACACTTTCCTCCAGAGCTCCCTTCCTCCACAGGTGGACTCACGACATGAGGACGCACCTTCCGGAAGGGAGGAGCCACTGTAACAGTTTCATTCTGTTTTGGTTTTGCTTGATCTGTTTTAGTTTACCTGTGTTCCTGATCATTAAATAATTAGTTCACACCAGTTCTGTTTCAACCTGATCACGTTCCTGTTATATAAGCCGTTTTCTCAGTTCCTTTGTCCGTTATTGTCGATGTATGTGTGGTAATCTCCAGAGTGTTCTGTTTGACTAAAATACTCTTTTTCTTTTATTCCTCTTTGAGTGCGTTCTCTCCAGCCACCTGCTAATTTTTTTATATTACAGTTAATATAATAAGTATTGAATAATAATACTTATGTATTATGTATTATGACCTGGACATGTTCTGGTCAGGTTTCATAAGATTAATTTTATATCTATATAAATATGTGAGTGATATTGCTAATATATCATGATCATATCATGGTGTGTTTTAGTTGGAGCATGTCTGTTTACGCATGTCTATGAGCTGGATGGGCTTTGCTCTGATTTGAAATGCACTGTGGATCATGTGTTAAGCTCAGCTGTTGCTCATACAAACACTGCCCGGGCTGTCAAACACAGCTTGAGCAGAGATGCAGTCTGGGAAATGGAAAGAGCTCCTGTTTGCACGCTTCAGCCTTTAATCTGCTTTAGGGTTCTGCCAGTGCGTGGCCATTTATTTTTATTTATTTATTTAGTGTTCAGCAGACTGCCGGAATTGGTGCGACAGAGGACAACTGCTGGGCCACACAATTTAGGGGTGGAACAGTAAACCAGTAAAATGGTTTTAAATTAACTCTTCAGAGAAGAACAGTGATTAGCCTAATGAAGCTTTAAACGTAGTTTTCCAAGAGATAATAAAGCACATGAAGAGGAAAGACCATGAAGCCAGAGAAGCATTATAATCAATATAATCATACCCAGCAACATTACATGGACATCTTGATGAGATTCACTGCGATAAGACAGCCTTCGAGTTTATCCTCGAAAGAGTCAGAGAAGTCATTTTTTAAATGACATTTTAAAATTAATATTTTTATCCACACAGTGACTTTTTACTTCGACAAATAACTGTATTGTTTCTTTTACAAAACTGGACGGAAAGGGAAGGTATATGCACTGTTCCGAAACTAATTTTAGGAAGTTGCTATGGAAGGTGTTAAATGATTGAATTGCACGATGACGTCATTACATATTGACGTATAACTGCATCATTAATGGCATTACTCAAATTAAAGGTAGGGTAGGCAATTTGTTTTATAAACACTTTTTGCTATAGGCTACTGGTTGAACCTCTCTTCACGCCCTGATAGCATCAAGTCTCTGGAACAAATAATTTTCGTCCAATCATTGCATTCGGCCCAATGTCCTACCTGCCTGTCAACGTCTTTGCATGCCTCCCTGGACACTACTCACACAGAAATCACACACCAATGCGAGTTCCATAAGGTTGAGTTGTAGAGTTGCAGACAAACACCACAAAAAACAGAACCCTTTTACAGTTCCCCCTGAACCAATACAACAAGCTTATGCTGTGTTCACGCCATGTCATAACCATAATTACAAGATGGCAACCTGTG
Source organism: Chrosomus eos (assembly GCA_036326025.1). NCBI lineage: Eukaryota > Metazoa > Chordata > Actinopteri > Cypriniformes > Leuciscidae > Chrosomus > Chrosomus eos. Next base: position 31,776,746 of record CM070824.1, on the reverse strand, counting down.
ACGTTCTACCTGGAGCTGTTCACGTCCTCAGACTCGGATTTATTTGTTTCTGTCAACACCATCAACACTGAAATGAAAATGCAGCAGTCAGGTGGTACAACTAGCTCTGTAAGTTGTTTAGCCTACACTCATTATTATTGTATGTTATGTGCTCTGAGACATGAGGCAAATTAACGTTGTCTCTTGTCTCGTGACGCTGCTGTGTGAGTTCTGAGTTGTGTTCGTGTTTTGAAGGAGATGTGGCATTGGAGACGCTCTGAAGGGAGGGCTGGATCATGTTTTCTAAGCTAGCTTGCTATTGCTTGCTCGTCCGAGATTGCCTAGCCTACCTTTAACTGGCCACCTTGAAGTAATACATCATGTAAACTTTAAATGATTGAATAAAGTTTGCAATTGTTTTTTACTATCACATATTTTTATTTGTAAAAGTAATATAAACACCATATTTTTTCTAAGTGACTTCTTAAAACAATTGTACTCTTAAATGCAGTGATTTAATATTTGCATCAATGATTTGTCAAAACTTACGTTTGTCTCGTCGATCATAATGCTTCTGCAGTCAGCTAACATGATATCTACTGCTAACGTCACTCACAGTGCACTTTTGGAGACAGGCCATGCGTTTTGGTTTTGACTGACAGAATTGAATGCTTGACAAGAAATTATTTTCCTATCATTTAGAGGGGAAATGTGTGTGTGTATTTTAGTGTTTGAGACAGCAAATTTGCAAAAGTTTCTAAAATTCGGCAAATAAATTTAAATATGAGGTATAGTCTGAAAAGCTGTTAAATCTAGAAACAAATATGCTAGGTTGGCATGGGTTTATGAGATGGAGTCGGATGGAGTTCTGTGGCGCCACTCAGTGGTGAATCAAGGCAAATCTCCCTTGGAGTAGCCTACTGAAAATGATGGGGAAATTGTGAATAGGCTACTGTGTCGAAAGTTTATTTTATTAATCCTCTCTCTCTCTCTCTCTCTCTCTCTCTCTCTCTCTCTCTCCTCTCTCTCTCTCTCTCTCTCTCTCTCTCTCTGTGTGTGTACAGATACAGAAAATCATGCTATAAGTGAATATGCGCACAGCAAGAAAGTAAAGTCAGTCAGTAAGCGAGGCAATGCATACAGATCTTTCCTTCTCTCTCTCTCTCTCTCTCTGTGTGTGTGTGTGTGTGTGTGTGTGTGTGTGTGTGTGTGTGTGTGTGTGTGTGTGTGTGTGTGTGTGTGTGTGTGTGTGTGTGTGTGTGTGTGTGTGTGTGTGTGTGTGTTGTGTGTGTTGTGTGTGTGTGTGTGTGTGTGTGTGTGTGTGTGTGTGTGTGTGTGTGTGTGTGTGTGTGTGTGTTGTGTGTGTGTGTACAACATGTATGGGCTTTAAAAATAGTACAAACAAACAATAATATATTGCTGCTCCCAAATCAATATTGTGAACAATTTTCTCTGTATCAAATGATGTGTAATTCTGAAATAATAATTAACCTTTTATAAATTGTTAAGCACTGGTAGGCTATGGTACAAAATATAATATTTCATATAGTCGAAAATGTCTCCATGTCTTCATTGAATCCACATTACATAACATTTGGCTCTCTGCACACTTGTCCCCTTTGAGGCCCTTCTTTTAAAAACGCATCCTTGAATTGCCACTATATGACAGAAAGTGAGCAGCACCTGAGACCTCTCTGGAGGTCCTTATTAAATGAGGACCTTCCCTGATCGCCGCAGCTCTTCGGATCCGCCGGTAGGGGTCAGAAGTGAGGCGACGAGTGTTCGGGCCTGTCACTCATCAGACAGCAGAAGCAGCAGAAATGATCGCACTGAACCCCGGAAGTGTATATGACCCTCATCCTCATTTCTCACCCATGAAACCCTTTAAACAGTCTGATAAATGAAATGATCTATTTATATGTGCTCATCGCTCATCTGAGAATTACAGCTGGTGAATGAAATCTCATTTTGGAGGTGGTAAGTGAAAGAAAACGCTCTATATTTTGTTAAAGAAAATAAATCATGATGATGTTTGTGTGGCAGCGATTTATGAGTCGGTTTAATGAGACTGTCCGAAAAATTAAAGACTTATAAAGCTAATATATTAGTTATGATAAAAGCATGTGGAAAATATACAAATCAATCGACATATTAGATCAAGGGTGTGACGGGAGATTAGACCGAAAGAGAGATTTGTTATGATGATGGTTGCTATACTGGTTTATAAATAATAACAACACCAACCACAACAAAATTTACAGTATATACACACTGAATTTGTCTTTTTATTATTGTCAGCTACCCGACACTATACTGAAATCAAAACCAATTTCCTCTTAACAGGCCAGTGACACTTTCATTTTTTCTGTGTGAATAAGAGAGAGTTTGTACGATTGTGTATATTTATTAATTATTGAAAGTGAATATTTGTATTCAGTGGCAGCTGTCTGAGGGAAAATGGTTGGTTTTTATCAATGTTGAAATCAACCACAGCAGTAAATGTCAAAGGCTATGAAAGAGAAACTTAGTTTTTAATCTTTTCACATTAACTTGAAGGATTTAAAGGGATAGTCTACGTGAAAACGATGTCATCATTTACTCACTCTGGTATGACTTTTCCCACATGAAACACAAAAGCTAGTGAAAAAAGCTTCTTTTTTTAATTAAATTTTGTTCTGTGTGAATCATTCATTGCCTATTTGGCTTTTTACTCAAGTACAGTTCTTTAAAGGTGCCCTATAATGGTTTTTTTAATTATTTAATAATGTTTTCTGGGTTGCCCTTATAATGTTAGTATGTTTTTTAGATCAAAAATAGTCATACTTTAGAAATAAAAGGCATTTTTCCTAGTCTGATTTTAGTCTCTGATTTGAACACTCTGTTTGAAGGGGCGTGTCTGCTGTGAGAACAGGCCACTGCTGTGATTGGCTGACCTGCTTGCATATGAAATGAGACACGTGAAACTCTCTCGAATACTTTCACTACTGCTGTTAAATACGTTTTAACTATTACAGCTATCGAGATTAACGAATCGTGAGATGTTTTTAAAGTATTTAGATCTATTCCCATCACATAAAATGTTGCTGTGATGAGCATTGAGCAAAAGCAGATGACAGTTTGTTGATCGCGAGACAACGCAGTTTCTCTCTCTCATGCTTTCACTAATGCAAATGATGACATACAGTAAGAGCTTCGTTGTGCAGTGATAAACTCGCGCTGTGTGGATTGTTCTTTGATCGCTTTCTGTATAGTTTATTCACTGAGAATTAGCCTATTTAACGTTAGTTATGTAGCAGCTATGCTCGTTACTTGGAGTTTGCTATTACTGTACTAGGATCTTGCGCTGGGTCTAACACAGTGTAAATTATCGTTAATAAAATCACTACTTACCGGTTGCGGGAATATAGTTGGAATTACCCCCTTCTTCAGTTTGAGACGCTGAGAGAAGCTTGATATTGTCCAAGGTTCTAAAATAAGTCCGTGGTGAAATGGGCAGAGCAAACTAACAACTTCGAATTAAACTGTTGCGGTATCCGATTATATATAAACATCAACCACGCCTGTTGACATTTCTTTTCTGTGGGAAGGATATGAAAAGTCCTCACATCCCCTGCACAGCCTGGAACATAGCATTTATTTCCATGATCTGCCATTTTCCCTCTGATCCTCGCTTGCTCCGATGACTCGGCTGTGCAGTGCTTGTCATTGAGGGCCGGCCTATGCAAATCTTTGGAGGCGTGATCCCCGACTGTTGCGTCACTGTCGGTATTATGTGGAGATTCGCCTGTTTTTCAGGGTGTTTTTTAAAAACGAGATTTAAATAAGAAGGAGAAAACAATGGTGTTTGAAACTCACTGTATGTCATGTCCATGAACTGAACTCTTGTTATTTAACTATGCCAACATAAATTCAATTTCACATTATAGGGCACCTTTAAAAGGTTTTCCCTCTGTCATTTGAGTTGTACATAACCGGATTCTTTTGACACTGAAATACAGGATTAGCACTAATTGCATACATTTCATAACCCAGGGTTAAGTGTTTTCGTAACCCAGTGTTTTCCAACTTACAAGAGTGAAACTTTTGTTAACCCTGTGTTAAAAGTCATTTAATTTGATTTATCCATAGTACGAGATTTCCAAGAAATTGTAAAAATACAAATGTGTATATTAATAGAAAATATCAGCAATAAACTGGTGAATATAGTTATGAGACACTTGAAATTATGTCATTAACTGTAAAATTCAGTCGGGCGTAATTTGTAACTGAACCTGCTTTTGTAGAAATCAAGAACCAACATGTTTTAGTTTTAAGCCTGCTTTGATTTTGTTTCTGGCCCATAGATCTTTGATTTCTTGTTCTGGCTTAATTGTAGAATTTTTGACTGTGTGTATGTATAAATATATGATTAATCACATCCAAAATAAAAGTTTGTGTTTACATGATATATGTGTGTGTACAGTGTATAATTAATACACACACATGCATGTATATATTTAAGAAATATTTGCATGTATATATATATATATATATATATATATATATATATATATATATATATATATATATATATATATATATGCATGCAAATATTTCTTAAATGTATACATGCATGTGTGTGTATTTATATATACAAAATAATTATACACAGTACAATCATGTAGCTAAACACAAACTTTTCGGATGTCATTAATTGCAATTAATCGTTTATATATATATATATATATATATATATAATATATAATATATATATATATATATATAATATATATATATATATATATATATATATATATATATATATATATATATATATATATATATATATATATATAAAATCCAAAGTAAGTACAACAAATAGGCAAATAAAAATTAGGATATTAATAGAAAATATTTTTGACAATTTCTGGTAAAAGCAATAAATTGAACTATTGTTCTGTTTGAAAAATGGCATATAGTTGAACTTGTGTGTTATTTTAAGAATGGGGTTAAGAATTAGGCTTTGTAAAATTTAGAGCTTTTGTTTAACAATGTATTTAAATTATTATTAGAGATGATGTGAATGATGGCTAATTATGTGTGTAGTATTATGACCACACCACACAACACACACACACACACACACACACACACACACACACACACACACACACACACAGAGAGAGAGATCTGTATGCATTGCCTCGCTTACTGACTGACTTTACTTTCTTGCTGTGAGCATATTCACTTATAGCATGATTTTCTGTATGTGTGTGTGTGTGTGTGTGTGTCCTCTACAGGTTCCAGACTGTAGATGCCTTTGAGTTCAAGCCCAACAGGGTTCGAGAGGATGTCATTGTGAGGGACGCTCTGCTTGGTGAGTACTCGCTAAGAAATTTGTACTTGCTAAGAAAAACATCACTTGAACAAACCCCTCACCCTATAAAACTTTTGTAACTTATTCCACACTGTCAGAGAAACAAATACATGCAGGTGAGCATCTACTGTAAAGAATATCTGATCAGTAATATGTTTTTCAGTCCCTTTTGTAATTCTTTAAAATGAGTGTACATTGTCCTTGTCAGTTTTTGGCGCTGACCATACACATCTCTCTTTTAGGCTGTTTGGCCTTTTGTTTTTGTAAGGAATTTGCATCTCAAAAGTGTTTATGTAAATGAGATGCTAAGTTTCAGCCCATGTCTCTAAGGCTGAAACTCTTGCCATTTTTCTTTAACAAAAGACGTTAGATTGGCAGAGATATTCCAGTGATACTAGTGTTGAAAATGTTTAACAGCCACAGCTCTTTTTTTTAAAAGCTTGCACACTCCCTAGCCTTTTACATACTGAAATTTTAATTACAGAACACTACGAAAATGAGGTTTCTTAGGTTTTCACTTTCACTTTGTGTCTGATCTTGCTGTTGGATTTTGGGGAATTTAAAATATTTAGTGGGTTATATTATTTAGATTGAAGCTCATGCTTGATTGGCATCGGAAAGCTTTTCTGCTCACCAAGGCTGTATTTATTTGATCCGAAATACAGTAAAAACAGTAATATTGTAAAATATTTTTACCATTTAATTGTTTTCTATTGTGATTTTTTTATTTATGCAAAGCTGAATTTTCAGCATCATTACTCCAGTCTTCAGTGTCACATGATCCTCCAGAAATCATTGTAAATAAAGCTGTATAGGCTTTAATATTTAATTTGTTTAACATTAATTCGATACATTCACTTCATATATGTTTCCCTGTTGAGTGGTATCTGTTGTTGGTATTGGAGCAATATAATGAGAACAAGTACGAGTACACGAGCACAGTTTTGGGCCCGATACTGGTATCGGTATCGGTGCATCCCTAGTATTATATCAGGTCATGCATTCCCTGGGAATCAAACCTTGTTGTTGCTTGTGCAATGCACATGTACATGTTGTGTATTATACTTTTCTTTTATTATACTTGTTCTTATACTGTATTATACTTCTCTCCACAGTACCACTATAGATAAGCGTGTGAATCAGTGTTATGTCTGGCTCACCCCCCCCTCTCTCTCTCTCTCTCTCTCTCTCTCTCTCTGCAGGAGAGAATGCAGTCTTCAGGACACCGGTTGAGGGATGTGGAGCAGCACCAGCCCCTGCTCAGCGGAGGGGAGGAGGAAGTGGTGGCGGCCGACCGCGTCTGGTTCATCCAGGACAGCTGCGGGATGGTGTGCGCCTTCATGACCTGGTTTCTGGTTATGTATGCCCAATTTGTGGTGAACTTTGTCATGTTGCTCCCCTCCAAAAGCTTCTGGTACTTTCTCATCAACGGCGTGGCGTTTAACTCTCTGGCTGTGTTAGCGCTGACATCGCACCTGCGAACCATGCTGTCGGATCCAGTAAGAAAGGACCATCATTTTAATTAAACGTGGTAATGAACTTTTTGTGATGGATGTTATTGATGGGAAGTGTATTGTGTTTATCAGGGAGCGGTTCCCAAAGGTAACGCCACTAAAGAATACATGGAGAGTCTGCAGCTGAAGCCAGGAGAGGTCATCTACAAGTGTCCAAAATGCTGCAGCATTAAACCAGAGAGGGCACACCACTGCAGGTAAGGCCAACATCAGATAAATGAGACTCTTTTTTTCTTTTGCTATCTGTATGTGTCCACATTTGTAGCATTTTCCCCATGTGGAAGTCCTCTTAAAATGTCAGACCAGGTTTCTTGCACTAAAAACAATAAATTTGTGTCCATTTTACACCCTCTTTTTGTAGTTGCATGTAAATGACTTGTGTTGTGATTGGATGATGCTTTTTGCATTTTGAATGATGCTGCTAAATACAGAATAGGCCCTGATATGTGAATGTGGGTTGTCATATCTTTACATGGTCACAGTTTTGATGTCATAACTTTATATTAGGGCTACAGTCATTGACACAGATTCTCCATTCGATTAAATTTCAATTCAGTATCGATTAGTTGGGGCCTATCAGGTACAGTACAGGGGACATTTCCTCAAGGAAAAAATATCTCAATTAAAGGTGTAAACTATACAGGGAACCCCTGTTGGTAAATCACTATAATATCATAAATTAAAATTAACATATTTATATGCTACTTGCGTTTTAAATTACAAATGGAAGTTTTTATAATACTATTATAATACATTTTCAATGACATAATTATGTTTCTACTCTGCTGTTTTTTTATATATATATATATAAACATATTAAATGGTGGCTATCATACAAAACATAACAGATTTATTAAAAAATACATTAAATATTGAAGAACACGTGGAGTACAAATACAATGAATATGCAATATAGTGCAAATATTTAGCAAAATACTCCTTTCTAGAGTTCAGTTTTCTAGCTGGATACTGAATGGCTTTTCTGAGGTAAATGTAACATTACATGACATTGTCTACAAGCTGTTTGATTGACGTCTTTCGGAGGTGGAAACACTGTTATAATTACATGAGACATGATGCGGATTTTGCGAAGTTGTACTGCCTCTTTCAACATACCCAATGACATTATTTTGTGCTGTAACTAGTAGTAAAGCGGAAGAGCTGATCAGATTTTTGTGCATCAACTGAAAACCGTCTGAAAGATTAATTCTTGTGATTTAAGAATCGATATCAGCTCTTTAAAATAAGAAACGAGCAAAACAGGGAAAACGATATTTTTAGCCCAGCCCTAACTTATACTGAACAAGCCATTTTCTTTTGTATAGTAAAGAACAGCATTTTTTAAATGTGGATTTTAATGTGTCCTTGATGAATGAAAGTTAATTTCTTTTTTTTGTACTGTGGACTGGGAGGGATCTGTCATCAAACTTTTATATTTTACATTATGTATCTTTTTTTTAATCAAGTAATTTTTATTTAGAGCCAAGTATCAGTGACTGCCGAATGTTTAGCATCTTCTTTTAAAACTGGTCTGTGCTCTTTACCTTGTTCTGTTTGTTAGTATCTGTAAGAGATGCATCAGGAAGATGGATCACCACTGTCCTTGGGTCAACAACTGTGTGGGCGAGAACAATCAGCGATTCTTTGTCCTCTTCACTGTAAGTGTGTCTCAGACTGCTGGGGTTTCTTTTACAGTTTTTTTATGGTAGAATTGCTGACAAAATCATCCATTTGAATTGATTGCATCTGATTGCGTGAGCTGTGACCACAAAATTGTCTGAGTCCTTTATCAATGCTACAATTATGTTTATCAATTGATCTTTAACTGTTACTTTGCTTGACAACTGAAAAATCCAACGAAATAGGCTAATTAACTGTATTGGTGGAAAGAAATGTGATCATTACTACTAATACATTATTTAATTTGTTTTTTTATTATTATTGTAAGGTATTTTTACACAGTATATTGTGTTATTGCCCTGTTATCTTAGGAAACCAACATTTAAATGATCATGAAACCTGCTGCACGTCAATGAAAACAACAATAGCACTCGTTATGATTATTATTAAGGGAAAAGTGTTCTTCCAGTTTAAAAAGCAAAACAAAGTTAAACCAACGTAACGAAAAGTGATATAGGTGTTCATTCAGAGTGGTGATTCGCTGCTGTGGCTGGAGAGTACACGTCTATATCATCAGTTTCTCCATTTTATTCATGAGAATAGACTAATTTAATCCAGTCACTGCGCTGTATTACGCATGAGATCTCATTACAGCAGAGAATCCAAATGTGACAATACCGGTTCGTCGCTGTTCTTTCACCTCTGCCTGTTCAGCTTTGCTTTCGGACACACGTGTTGTAAGTGTATGTTTCCTCAGTACAGTACACCTCGAAAGTATTGTTTGAATTTTCCCTGCGATGAGGTCAGAACTAGAGTTTGACTACCAACACACGGGAAATATGACTGTTACAATATGTCATTTTTTACAATGCTGCGATGAGTTTAACAACACTGGCGACGCGGTTCACAGTTCATATCCAGACCGGAGCATTTCAAGTTTTTATAGACCTTTTTTGCATACTCTCCTGTGCACATATTTCACCATGTTTTCAAATGAAATGTATATAGAAGACAAGACAACAATGTGGACCAAAAATTCAAAGAATGGGCAAAAAGTAACTGCCTTTATTTTTCATCCCCCCAACTGTTGTTTGTTTGTTTTCTCTGCTCATATTTTGATATTTATTTCTCTAAATAGGGGATGTAGGGGTGTAACCCCGGCATCCTGGCCAAATTTGCCCCTTGGCCTCTGTCCATCATGGCCTCCTAATCATCCCTATATACTGATTGGCTTCATCACTGTCTCCTCTCCACCAGTAAGCTGGTGTGTGGTGAGCGTTCTGGCGCAATATGGCTGCCGTCGCATCATCCAAGTGGATGCTGCACATTGGTGGTGGTTGAGGAGATTCCCCCCCTTCTATGTAAAGCGCTTTGAGTGTCCAGAAAATCGCTATATAAATGTAATGAATTATTATTATTATTATTAAATAATGAGTGTGTTGCAGGTCAATGTTTTATTGGTTTTCTCCCCTATTCCCCCCCTCCACACTCCCACTTTTCCACAGCTTCAGACACCCATTTTCTTGACTCTTTTTCCAAAGCTAAGGTGTGAACACCCAGACTGTGACACTTTAATGTGTTCAATTTTGAATAATATTTGACTTGTGTTTTTCTTTCCCCTCAGATGTACATAGCCTCCATTTCATTGCATGCACTGTGTCTCAGCGGTTTCCATTTCTTCACCTGTGTCCGAGTCCAGTGGAATGGTGGGTAATACACATTTTAGATTTGCACTCCATTACTGGAGGACAGATGATATTATGTAATATAAAGTCAAGTTTTTTGCAATCTGTCCAACTGTTCTTTTATTTCTCATACAAAGCATTTAAAAATGTGATTTCCAGCATTAGTTTTATCAGCATCTTCTCGTCTGTGTCTTTCTTCTGTGTTCTGTAGAGTGTAGTGATTTCTCCCCACCTGTGGCGGTCTTGCTGATGATTTTCCTGTGTCTGGAAGCGCTGCTGTTTCTCACCTTCACTGCTGTCATGTTCGGCACTCAGATTCACTCCATCTGTAATGATGAGACGGTAAGTAGACTCACACAAACCTCCTGAAGTCCTCTCACCCAGTTACTACTATTACTTCTGATGGAACTCAACTTTTACAGCCAAATTTGATCTATTATTTATTGAAATTTATTGTAATTATTGGGAATAAAATAAATACACCTGCTTATTACACTGTTATTGCATTTATAATGCAAAATTATTATTTACATATGTTTGTCTTCATACATGTACATAGATAAATATAAGCACAGATGCAGATATATATGAATACATACACACACTACCAGTCAAAAGAAACATTAAGGGGTTTTTATGTTTTTGAAAGTAGTCTCTTTCAAAAATCATTCCAATATAATTTCTTATCATTATCATCAATGTAGAAAACAGTTTTAGTGGCTTAATTTTGGGGGGAAATCATGATACACTGCAATTAAAAAGTTTTATTTATTTTTTTAAGAAGAAAAAAAACTAAATTTATACTTTTATTTAGCAAATGCACATTAAATTGATCAACAGAAAAAAGACAGGAAAGACATTTATGAAATTAATAAAGTTTCCACAAAAATATTAGGCAACACAACTGTGTTTAACATTAATAATAAGAAGAAATGTTTCTTGAGCAGCAAATCAGCATATTAGAATGATTTCTGAAGGATCATGTGACACTGAAGACTGGAGTAATGATGCTGAATATTAAGCTTTGCATCACAGGAATAAATTACATTTTAAAATATATTACCACAGAAATCAGTTCATTTAAATTGTAATAATATTTCACATAGTATTACTGTTTTTACTGTATTTTTTATCAAATAAATGCAGCATTGGTGAAATTAAGAGAATACTTTCAAAAACATTAAAAAAAAACCTTTATGTTTCCAAACTTTTGACCAGTACTGTATAAAAAAAATGGTAACAAAGCAGATTTCTTCATGTAATGCAACATTATTTCTCAAATCACAATTCAAATGAACTGTATTTGAGTTTTGTAATAATGTGCTGATGGTATTAGCCTTAAATTTACATTTCTCATTTGACGCACACAGGAAATCGAGCGGCTGAAGAACGAAAAGCCCACTTGGGAGCGGCGGGTGCGATGGGAGGGGATGAAGGCTGTTTTCGGTGGCCCGCCCTCTCTGCTCTGGTTCAACCCTTTCGCTGGACTCCGCCTCCAGCGCCTGCTGATGGTTCGTGCCCGGAAGGGTGGGGCCGAGTTCTCAGTTTGAGTGAAGAATGCGGTCTATGAAGGCATGTCCATCTGCCTTCATGCCTATTACCCCCCCTCACATAGGACATAGGAGTCCTTCTTTAATGCTGATGCAGGTTTGGAGGTACTACAGTGAAAACCTGTCAAATAACTGATGTCGCCCCTGGAACAATGAGGCTACGTCTCGATACAGCCTGTCTGTGTCCACACATTATTACCTCATTAGGCAGATCATACTTGTCATGCTCATATTTTCTTCATGAACATTCACACTTATGGGTTTTTGATTTGCTTTTTACGTGGACTATTTTTGTTGTTTGGAAATTTACGGAACAGTCGAAGGTCGTCAGTATACGTTATCCAGCCTGAAGAAACTACATCTTGTGATTTTAAGTAGAGCTACCATGTGACAAAAATAATGGCTAACATGCAATGGTTAGATCGTAAACCAAACGAATTTCACAAAAGCTGTCAAGAAATGTCCGTGTTCATATCACCCCAAAATCGAAAGGAAAAAAGAAGAAATTATAATGTACTAGTTTTCATGAAGATAAAGAAGGCCGTTACAGTTTTTTTTTACATCAAAAGAAATCTCATTTGCATTATTGTAATTTGAAAAATAGATGATCTATTATTTAAAATGTATTTATATATAATATTATTTGTTGTACTGAATTTAATTTATGCTGATTTTAATGTAATTATTAATTATAATAATGACAATGAGATGTTTTTTCATACTACATTAATAAGAATATCTCAATTATAAAGAAAATGTCAAAATGCACAAATAAATGGCAGATACAACAGGCTTTCTTTTTTCTTTTTCCTTTTGATGTTAGTGCGGAATATGAGCAGGACATTTCCGTTTGCTGAGATTTACTGTCTTAGGTGTTAAGTGCTTGCGGGTGGTTTAGTCTCCTTAAACACAATAATCTAAATGATGAAGTCATTTTAAAATCGTCTCGTCTCCATGTATTGTAGAGATTAATAATAGCCTCTTTCCATAGTCTTGAAATAAATGCCAATCCCACAAAGATCTTGAATGGTCGATGTGACAATATATAATTCTTACATTGACCTTAGGCTGCTCTGTGAGATAAAGACAAATCATATTATGGCACACATAATTAAATGTCCTCCGTTGCGTATGAGCCAGGAACTCTAATTAACGTGTAGATTACAAATTTAACACGCGGCAGTAAAATGAGCTGAGGTGACGTTGTAGTGAGACTTTGCGATCTCAAACAAATATGCTGCACAATTCACAGAGGCTGACTATCACTTTGTGTTTTATACTTGTTGCTTCGTGGTTTCATTGTCTTCTTCACTTTTATGCTTTTACCTTTAGCTTAGAGAATCGTTTCATGGTGACCACTTAGTTTTCCTTTTGGGAAATATTTTTATCATACGGAGCTGGAACTCGTTTGGCACGGTCGGCACAAGGCTTTGATTTTCAAGGGAATCTCGCAAAATCTGTCAAGATCATCTTTGTGTCATATTTGACTCTCAAATGAAAAGATAAAAACAAGAAATTATATTCTGCATAAAGACGTCATATCTACTTTAGGCCTTTCCCCATAAATTCTTAATGTAATAAAAAAAAATCATTCATCTCTAAATTATATTATTTACATAATAGTTTTTATTGTACTTCTGTTCATTTAAGCTGATTTTATTTTTATTGCTTTATAATGAGAATAATTTCACAATGCCATAAATCCTTATGATCCTAAACAGACTTTTGAGGGAAATATGTCCTGGATGTGTTCTTGACTGCCTTTTTGAGATTTGCCCTACTGTATTATTAGATTGCTTTTATTTGAAAAAAATATATAAAAATAACAGCAGTACATGATAATTATATCACAGCACTAAAAGGCCAGTTTAGATGGGTCTAGATAGATTTTTAAGAGACTTTGAAAACCACTCCATATTTACCAAGCAGAAGAGATGCATATGTGTTAACAGTCTTGGATATTATGTTTACAATAATGGCTCTTCTCAAGCATTGATTTGAATATGTGATGATGCTTTGGTTCTGGTTCGCAGCCATTCAACAAGTGTAGAATATGAGGCCAACTGCATTTTATCACAAATGACTAAAGAAAGGGATATGGAAAATTGAGCCAGTCTGACAATTGATTCTTTCACATCCACTATTTCTAGATCAAATAAAACAAAACGAATAAGACTTGTTATAAATTTGACCTTTTGCCATTACAGTGTAATTCCAGTGTTTTATTTGTTGCAAAAGTAATTAGTTTTGTGTGCCAATTAGATGCATCATTTATGGAATGAATTTCATATGAGAATGCTACCTTCTTTTACACATTCCCAGATAACTGAACCATCAGACGGTTCATGCAGTGGAACTCAAATTGGACTGAATGGCGAATATTTACTATATGCAAGCCCTGAAGATGTTTTGAAATTGATATGAGAAGACTTGCCTTTTATCAGCACATCACTAAGAATGTATCACATGCTTTTTATACCTTGTTTAAATTGGGTAGAAAAGGGACAGTTATTTTCTTTGCATTAGAATTAGTTTTACATGCTGTACTATAATTATTACTGCAACAGTATTTGCCTGACTGTAAAAGCTGAGGGATGTTTGCTCTTAAATGACCTTCATTAACCTCAGATAGCATTAGGGATTAAACTATTGCATATGTTGTCAGATATTTGGAAATGTATTGGTCATTAAACTAAGTTACCATCAACAAATTCTGGAAATTTTGTCTCCAACTTTCACCTTTACCTACATAAGATCTTTATAGTGCTGCGGATTTCACTGAAACGGGTCATTATAGCCCAAACGGTCTCAAATCTTCGAACTCATTTTAACTGTCTGAACTTGGAACGTTGGAAACCGGGTTTACGGCCACAAAGCAAAGATTATGAAATTATGTCTGTAATAAATGGTGTAAACAAATATTGTTCTGATACTTTCAAGTGTCATAAAGTTATGTTCTTTCTTATGTAAAGTTCTTTTACATAATAAAGTCATTAGATTTAAAAGCTATTAAAGTCTGAAGTGCTAATCTCAGTGATTTTTTCTTTCAATGTTTTTGCTCACAAAGGCTGCATTTATTTGATCAATTTGAATATTGTAAAATATTATTATTTATAACTGTTTTCTATGTACATTTTGCTGAATTTTCAGCATCATTCCTCCAGTCTTCAGCCACATGATCCTTCAGAAAGCATTCTAATATGCTTATTTGCTGCTCAAGAAACATTATTATCAATGTTTATGCTGATTAATATTTTTGATGACATCGTGATATATTCTTTTCATGACTCTTCGATGAATAGTTCAAAAGCACAGCATTTGTTTGAATTTTTTGTAACAATATTAGTTTTTAATGCCACTTTTGATCAATTTAATGCATTATTGCTGAATAAGTTTTAATTTCTTTCAAAAAAGAAAACTGTCATGGGGTCACAATATATGGGGTTTCTTAACTTGTGTTCTTCCATTTGCACCACTTTAATAGTTTCCACTGTCATAGAAAACCTGGATAATAGCTCAGCTTCATTATCAATATTTCATTGGCAAGAAATTTCTCTTTAAAAATGTTTTTGCAATAATAAAAACATCTGCAAAAATATGTATTAATCAAAAGGGTAGCAAGTCTAATTTCACTGTCAATGTTGCTTTTAACTAAATTATTCTTGAAAACGTTTGTTGTAACTTGGTTTGGTTTTGTATCCCGTTTTATTAAATCAGAATAAACTAATTCATAAATGCACAAACTTACATTAACTAGGTAAAAACTTTTTTTCATACAGAAATGGTCAATGAAAATCACATACAATTTGTTTACACATTGAAAGATGTGCAAAAGACTGTCCAACATTGTTGATTTGATTGAAGTTGTGAAAGTTTGCCAAACTTGTGACATCCAACAGCCAGAATGTAATGAACTGTCCGTGAGTACTGCTGTTATTATATGCTCTTATGTCAGCGTGTCTTCACTTCTGATGTACTCTCCAATATCAGCCTGATGGAAAACCACAATGGACATGGGGTCGACCTTCCGACACTCCTGTGTGGTCTTCGCTGCGACTCCAAAGCCCTGAAATGAGATCAAGACAGTGATTGCATACAAAGGTCACTGAATACTTTTCTTAACATGACAACAGTTGTTTCATCTTGAGGATTCTCAAACAAAAATGTCTCACCAGCGGTACATCAGACATTGAATACACCACCACTCCTTGGTACTGCGATGTGTTTTCTGTGATTCTCCCCAGACCGGATTTCATGATGTGATTTCCATACAGGAATGACTGCTCTGATCCAGGCTTCACCCACACCTTAAACTACAGAGGCATACATGAAGCAGATTACATTATGAACTGAGACATACTATGCACCTGTATATGAACCAGGATTATTATCGTCAACTAAAACTATTAAACATTACTGTTAATTTAAATAAAGCTGAAATAAAATATATAAATATCTATTGAAAAACTTGGTAACACTTTACAACAAAGTTGTTCCAAACCTGAATTAGTTAGAAGATATTTTAAAGAATGTTGGTAACCTGACAGAGTTGACGGCACCCATTTACTTCCATTTTTCCTATTATAGAAGTCAATGGGTGCTGCCAACTAGCTAGCCGTTAACTGTCTTGTTGTTACCAACATTATTTAAAATGTCTTCATTTGTGTTCAACAGAAGAGAGAAACTCATTCACCTTTGACAACTTGAGTGCGAGTAAATGACAATTTTAATTTTTGGGTGAACTATCCCTTTAATAAATGCTATAGATTGTGGAAGTATTGTCCATTGTTAGTTCATGTTAACTAATATAGTTAAATAATGCTAACAAATTGAAACGTATTGTAAAGAGATACCAAAAACTTGAACGAAAATTAGAAATGTTGCCTTGGTAATAAACTTAAAAAGGTTTGAGTTGAAGCACTAAAATTATTACCTGTGTACATGCTACCCTTAGGAGATACCCTTTCACTGTTATGCTGATGATACTCAGCTTTATATTTCCTCACGCCCTGACAAAACCTACTAATTCACAAAATGAACGGAATCGGGCGTCTAGTATCTGTAAAACCGAATTTGTCCATCTTAAAAATATTTGTAAATTAGATCTGATGAAGGACCTGTGCCTGGACACGACGACAACGCAGACCTGAAGTGTCAACTAGTCTCTCCACTGTGAAGGCCTCCTTCCCTTCACCTCTGTACTGATAAAACATTGTCGGGATAATTCCGGTTCATGTGGCTACGCGGAAGCGATTAATAATTCAGTATTATACATTTTTCAAGGCTTGTACCTTGAAACCTTGTTTCATGGTTTGTGGTCTCGAGCCACAAGGCACTGTTTTGTCCAAATGAGCGGCCGGATCGCATTAAAGGTTTTCTGTTAGAGTGGTGCATAGATTAGATCAACCGGAACTGGGAACACTTCCCATAAATCCTGAGGTACTTGTTACATCATAAGAAGGATGCGAAAAACGCGAAGGAAAAATCTTCCCATTTTTAGCACATAGTTGTTGTGTAAACGTACCCTAAAACTAAAATAAACCTAAATAGCAGTTAAAAAAAAACATGAAAACATGACAAAAGCACAATGAAATCACTACAAATTAAACTAAAATTAACATTTGTGCTTATATGAAGCTTCAAAGCAACTTCATAGTAATACAGAGGATAATAACAGTGCTATTAATAATGTAATGTTGTATTAACTGACTGCTTACAAAATACATAATCAGAATGAATATTTACCTTAGCATATGGTGCGAGGAAATCGAGAGCTGTGATGTGCAGACGGAACTTCTGCGTCTTTGTGAACTTTCCAAAACACGTGCCAACTGATACCAGTTTATCACGGGAGATATTTGTAGCCAACTTCAGGATTTTTTCACTAGAATGGAGAAGATGTCAATAAAGATTACTACTCAATCACATTCATATTTACATTATTGATACAATAAAGACCCCATGAAAGTAAAACTGGACTTTTTATTGGTTTTTATTTGTCAATTGTCACCTTACTTATGTAGCGCTTCATACAACACAGATTGTTTCACGCTTCACAGTAATAAACAGGAAAATAGCAAACTTCAAAAAATATGAGAAATTCTAATTCTGCTATAAAGCAGCTCTACGAAGACAAAGTGACACTATTCAGCTCAAGTCCTGTACACTTGAAGGTTGATGACATGATGACAATTATTGCAGCCACATGCATTAAAACACTTGTTTTGGCACCAAAATAATGATTACTGGTCTTGCCCAAAGAAAACTGTCTTTTTAAAAAGGAATAGGAAATTTCACTAGGACATTTTTATGGCGATCACATTTAACAGAAAGTAGACATTGACAACCTTACCTCATATAATATACTCGATCATTGTGAAGTCTGAAACAGTAAGTCCCGTCAGGCCGATCAATAAGAAGTTTGATGTTTTCCCCAATGCTAGAAACACACAAAAAAATTGGAAATACGTAATTGAATTGACATTAAAAAAATAAAACTTAAAGTCTAATTTCAAATAGTTTTGGGCTCTATGGTGCAGCATAGACATTGTCGACAACATTTAAAAAATAATAATATTAATAAAATAAAAGCAGTGAATAATATTAAAATACCATGTAAATCATATCAATGTAAAACACAATACAAATAACATTAAAATAACATCATAAACAATAGATCCATCAAATAAAATCTTCACAACAACGACATTTCCTAATATATATATGATTAAGTAAATGAACGATACATCTTAAAGCGTAGAATATTGGACCATGTGTGTTTTTATTTTACACACGACATGATCACACAATCTGGCTACACTTTTGTTAATAGATCCCTACTCTAAATGAATCTTAACATGCCACTTACTATTTAGAAAGTTTCTCAAACATTGTTTTTGTCTCATCGTCAGTTAAAGGACGCATGATGAAGTGAATAATTAGTTTTTCTTAAAGAAGCTAAAAAAACGGTAGCTCCTCTAGACACTACGGAAAAGCCACGTGGGTTCTGTCCGTCGCAGACTTGTGACGTCATTCGTTTTAAATAAAGTTTTTTGTTGAGTTTTGAATCAACACATCCCATCATGGCTACCGTAGACGTGGAGGACGAGAGTATCCTGGTCTCGGTCTTTAAAGACAGCTTTTCTGAGAACTGGAGAGAGAATCCGGACTTCGCGGCGTATCTGTCGCAGTTGTGCTCGTGCGGTGTGGATGAGTTAACCCGGGAGCCGGAGCGTCTGTCTGAGGAGCGGGCTCAGATCCTGCAGCAGACCCGTGAGCTGGCCTTCACAAACTACAAGACATTCATCAGGACCGCGGACTGCACACAGCACATCTACACTGACTTCAGCACTGTGGAGAACTGTCTCTCGAAACTCTTGCACAAACTGCCCAGCTTTACTGAGAGATGCAGGTTTGTACTTTAGACATACATAGGCTACAAATTTGCTATCTTAACTATCCATCTATCTGGCTGTCTGGGGCGTTTAACAGATCCATTGTTAATGTACATTGCTAATGGATGAGTTTGATTCCATTGAATATAAAGATCTGATAACTGTGATAATTTATTATTTAACAAACCTACATGTAATATTTGAAATATAACAATGTACTACTACTTTCAAATAGTCACAAAACATGTCCATATTTGATCTATTTCCATATTCATGTACACTACTACCATGCAAAAGTTTGGGGTGGGTAAGATTTTAATATTTTTTAAAGAAGTCTCTTATGCTCACCAAGACAGCATTTGATCAAAAGTCAAATAAAAACAGTAGTATTGGGAAATATTATGTTAAAAACGTGTTTTGCTAGTTAATATATTTTAAAATGTAATTTATTACTGTGGTGGTAAAGCTGAATTTTCAGCATCATTATTCCAGTCTTCAGTGTCACATGATCCTTCAGAAATCATTCTAATACGCTGATTTCCGCCTCAACATTTCTTAATGTTGAATTCAGTTGTTCTGCTTTATATTTGTGTTGAAAAAACTATATTTCCCCCCCCCTAGGATTCTTTGATGAATAGAAAGTTCAAAAGAACAGTGCACTTTTGATCAAATGAATGCATCCTTGCTGTATAAAAGTTATTTTGAAAGGTAGTTTACATGCACGTTAAGCATTAAATAAATGTACATCAATAACTTAACGAAAGTTATCATTTGATATTTATATTATTTTTATATTAGTCAACCGCAGCGAGGCAAACACATTAGAGTGCACTATAAAATAGAAATGCTTGCTGTAACTGGTTTGTGTTTTCTCTTAATTATTTGCAGAGATTTTATTAAGGAGGCTGAGGAGATCAGCATCAGCAGGCGCATGAACAGCCTGACACTGAATCGACACACTGAGATCTTGGAGATTCTGGAGATCCCTCAGCTGATGGACACGTGCGTTCGTAACGGATACTACGAGGAGGCGCTGGAGCTGGCCGCTTATGTGAAGAGACTGGAGAAAAAGCATTCATCGCTTCCTGTCATTCAGGTACATGTGATACTGTACTGCACCATTAATTGAAGATGTTTCGTTCTTCACTATATTTTCTGGAAAATAAGTCGCAACAGGTCAAAATTGCATTGTTGTGAAAAAAAGAAACGCAGATAAGTCGCATTGGTGTGAGACACATATTATCATTAGCCTATTATTATTATTATTACATTCAGAAATAATGTAAAATACCCTTTAATTAAACAAACATTATAAACACTATCTAGTATTTTAGTTCTGCACATTCCACAACAAATCCTTTCAATTTAATGGTATTATGAACAGTAATGGAAAAAAAATGATAGTTGAATTTATTATAAACAAAATCTATTATAAATGCAAAGCCTTATCAAATTTATTTAAGGTGATGCTGAAACTACCAGCATTTGGGAATATACAAATGCTATACAAATAAACTTGGGCTCACTTCGTCTCTCATTCTGCACAAATCCAAATGTGTGTGCTTTACACATGTTTTGCATGCTTGAAGTTAAAGTCAGAATGAAACAGAAGTTGTTAAAGTCTTTTATCCCTTATTGTGATGTATATCTGAGTGAAGCGTCTTCTCGAACGAGAAAAAAATGTAGGGCAGAGCTTGATTTTGTTTATTGGGAATTGATTGGCTCATTAGATGGATGTGGTTTGCTATTGGTCGATCTCATGTGAGTGACAGGTTGTCCCGCCTTTGTGCCAGTAAACGTGTCATCAGACAAGAGATGTCACTGCAAGAGAGAGGGGAGGTTATTTTGATTAAAGATTTGGAGGCATATGAATAAATAAATAACAATGATAATGATGCACACTGATAAATTATTCATATAAAATAACGCAAAATTCCATTTAAAAATAAGAATTGTTCATTTTCAGGGTTTCCGCGGGGTCTTAAAAAGTCTTAAAAAGTCTAAAATTCTGGACTTTAAATTTAAGGCCTTAAAAAGTCTTAAAAACGGCCAGATTTTCATCCTAGGTCTTAAATTTCATTTAGTCAGGTCTAAAAAAGTGTTTACCCTCGTTCATTTCCAGAAACGCTTGCCGCAGAAAGTTATTACAAAGTAGCAAAAAAGTATCGAGTTGTAGCCTACAAAGCGGAGCTCTAGAGCAGGGGTCTCCAACACGTCGCTCGCGTGCCCCAGTAGCTCGTGGCTTGATATGAGCTAGCTTGCCAAAGGCCGTTCACATATCGCGTCTTTTCCGCACTCAAAATGTATACAGTTTGTTCAAATGTAGGCGCGCGGCAAGCGTGCTCATAATTGAAGCGACGCGTTAATTTTTTTACCAGGCGCAACGAGATGGAAAAAATCTAAACTTTTCAGAATGCCGCAAATGCACGCACCGCAGGTCATGTGACAGGAACCAACCAATCACCCCTTTGCATAACAACATTGAAAGCTCCGTCAACATGAAGGATGGGTGGCTCACCCAAACACTACTAATAAATATAAGCTAATGTGTAAATGTCAGTAATTTTTTTGACTCATTCTTTTTATAAAAAAAAAAAATATTTAAAGGCTGAAATATGAGGTTTAACTTTGTATAAAACCTTTTTTGTCAAAACTTTATTTGAACTTGTACATGTTAGTAGATTACATGTTGCAAGACACTCTTTTAAAATCTAGCCATCATTTTTAATGGTATTTTAATGTTTATGTAAACAAAAAGTGCATATTGATGCTAATCAATTTGTTATTTGCTGTTTTTCGACATAAAACTTGTTGAATTGACTGTAGTATTAGTACTTTTTGAACAGGATTCTGTGATAACCGTGATAATTTTGGTCACTTTAATCATCTCATCATTTCCTCTCTAGTTATGATCAACTATGATCAACTAAAATCAACAAAAATTGTGTTTTTACAGTATAATATGCAAAAGTACAATTTCTATTAAAAAAATATCTACCTCTCCTTCTCTCTCTCTCCACACACACACACACGATAGATAGATAGATAGATAGATAGATAGATAGATAGATAGATAGATAGATAGATGGATAGATAGATAGATAGATAGATAGATAGATAGATAGATAGATAGATAGATAGATAGATAGATAGATACTCTAATGATCCCGAGTTAACTATCTATCTAACTTGGATAATGCGTCGTGTAGGTCTTAAATTTCAATCTTAATGGTCTTAAAATGTCTTAAAAAGGTCTTAAATTTGACTTACTGAAACCTGCAGAAACCCTGATTTTGATTTAAAGGTGCATTGTGTAAAATTTAGGAGGATCTGTTGACAGAAATGCATTATCATATACATAACTATGTTTTCAGTGGTGTATAAAGACTCAGTTAATAAACTGTTATGTTTTTATTACATTAGAATGTTAATGAGCCATTTCTATCTACATACACCGTGGGTTCCCTTAAATCGAAATGCGCCAACATGTTTCTACAGTAACAGTATCTGTTTTGTCACTATGTTGTTCTTCATCCAAATAAACTAGCTAAAGTCAGGGAATAAAATACCTACACAATTATGAACCAGTAACAATAATATTCGCAATAACATATCATTTTACTGAATAATTAAGTAAACCTAATTTCTTAATTTATCTTTGTAAAGAAACCTCATTGCTTAACTGGCTACTCTCTGCTGTCTCAGACGACAAAAGTTTTTCCTGTCGGCCACCGTAACTTCTGTTGGTTACAATTCGCAACCTCACCAGTAGATGCCGCTAAAATGACACAGTGCACCTTTAATGGTGACTTTAAAGCAAGTCTTAGCAAGTCTCAGATGATAAAAAAACATGACTTAAATTCCTGAAAATACAGTATACTGCTGTGCTTTTATTTTTCTAAGCGTTTCTGTTTGTTTTGAAAGTACTAACACTTACGGCTTTCAGCAGGTTGACTATAAAAACAACATAAATATTTATATTAAATATTATTCCTGTTTGTCTTCTTTTAGGGAATTGTGCACGAGGTTCGATTGTCAGCTCAACTCATGCTGAACCAACTTCTTCAACAGCTGCGGAGCAATTCACAGCTCCCGGTTTGCCTGCGTGTGATCGGCTACTTGCGCAGAATGGACGTTTTCACCGAAGCCGAGCTGCGCGTCAAATTCCTGCAAGCCCGCGGGAGTTGGCTGCGATCCATCCTCACCGCAATCCCAGGTGAAGACCCGTACTTCCACATTACCAAGACCATCGAAACCTGCCGCGTGCATCTCTTCGATATTATCACCCAGTATCGCGCCATCTTCTCCGACGAGGATCCGTTGCTGCCGCCCGGAGATCAGGCTTTGAATGAGAGCGCCATCTTTCACGGCTGGGTGGTGCAGCAGTCGGCGCAGTTTTTGGAGACCCTCAATCGGGACCTCCAGCGTGGGGTGGGAAGCCGCTTGGATTCTCTACTTGGCCAGTGCATGTACTTCGGCCTTTCCTTTAGCCGAGTCGGGGCAGATTTCCGTGGCCAACTCGCTCCCATATTTCAGCAGGTTGCCATGGACACGTTCCGGAAAGCTATTCAGGAAGCGGCGGACAAGTTCCAAGAGGATATGAACTCGTACACGCTGATTTCTTACCCGTCGATACTCGGAAGCACCATTCCGCCAGCGATCCCGAGCACCCAGCCGGGCACTCTTCAGCCTCCCATGGCCTTGCTGGATTTCCCACCTCTGGCCTGCTTCCTCAATAATGTCCTGACAGGCTTCAATGACTTAAGACTGTGCTGCCCTATTGGACTCGCGCAGGAAGTTAGCAGATGCGTTGAGGAAGCCCTTATCAAGGTACACAGGGAAATGTGGGATGTTAATTATTATACTACAATAAGCTTTTTAAATATAGAAGTCTCTTCTGCTCACCAAGGCTGAATTTATTTGATCAAAAATACAGTCTAGATGGTAATCTTGTGAAATATAATTTAAAATGGCTTTTCTATTTGAAATTGATAAATTTTTATTCCTGTGATCATATTCAGCATCATTACTCCAGTCTTCAGTGTCACACGATCCTTCAGAAATAATTATAATATGGTGATTTGCTGCTCAAGAAATGTTTCTTATTATCAATGTTGAAAACAGTCATGCTGCTTAATTCTTTTTTCAGGATTCTTTGAAATGTTTACTTGAAATATAAAAATTTTGTTACTTTATGAATGTCTTTACTGTCACTTTTGATCAATTGAATGCATCTTTGCTTAAAATATATATATATTACTGACAAACCCCAAAACAGTAGTGTAGATTGACTGAATTCAAATGAAAGGAAAAAAGTTTAGACATATATTTGCCTAGCTTTCTTGTACATCTATTCTCCTGTTTTGACGTAAATACAATCTAACAGCATTATTCGTTTCTTATCAGGTGACCAAGCTGATCCTGGTTTTCCACAGAGCCGAGGAATCTGCCTTCAGTAGCCGTGAACGGGAGTTATTCGTTCAGTTCTGCAGTGCATATGCTGAGGACATGGTGCCTTTCTTAAACCGATGTCTTCAAGTTCTCTTTCCTCCAGCCCAGCTTTCACTCATTCTAGGTAAATATCCACTGGATAAAATCAAGCACCAGCCAACATTTTTCTCACATTCCAACAATAAAACATGATGTTGACTTAAAGTGTATTTTGTATTTGTATTGTAGGTGTCCCTCCAACCCAGGTTTATAAGTATGGCAGTCTAGGCTGCATCAGCGTGAACACGGTTCTGGAGCCGCTGGAGTTTGTTCTGCCCCAGAAAGAGCCCGTGACCGCTGTCCTGGATCTCTGCACTGATCTGAGCAGCCTGACCACAGCCGAATATGATCCCTCGACTGCAGACAAACCCGGAACTCCTCAAGACGAAAAGCCTGTCTTTTCAGAACAAGAAAAGCCTGCATCAGCATCTGATCCTCATCTTTCTCAAAAAGAGAACATTTCTGCTGAAGCGGTCACTACAGAGCAAAACGACTCGACCCTAGAGCCCGAAATGATCTTTGATGTACATGACTTACCAGATGATTCATCCACAACAGTTAGTAATGTTGAGGAGATGTCGGAATAAAAACAATTGCTGTATAGTGTGATGAGTGTTAGGTGTCCAAAATAATTAAGCTTGGTTTTGATAGCAAATAAACATCTGGAGGACATACTTAAACCAGGGTCTGGTTTGCAATTTTATTGGCAACTTTATTTTGGTGAAGGTAATAATTGAATATATTATGTCATTAAATATATTTAAATTGAGGAAATATGTCCGCACTTAAAATGTCTGAGTCATAGCATTGTAATAAATGACTTTTGTTTTGATGGTTTTATTTGAAAGAAAATGATAGTGCAAGCACTTTAAGTAAAACATTTGCCATGAAATACCGTTCAAAATAAAGACAAAATGAATTGTGTAATTTTGTTTATTTGTGGTAAGTGGAACATTCTCTGCTTTCTGCTAAGACACCTGTTTGAATTTGATATGAGACTTCACACACCCACTAAAAACCATGTGTGATTAGTTGACTAAACATCATTGCAAGAAAAGCTTGTGCACTATTTGCCTACAGATGCAACATTAAGTTTAACTTAAGTGTTCAAAAACATTTTGGGTCTTCTGTATGTGCTTGTAATTTACTCAGTTAACCTCTTTTGTATGTTTTTTGTTTACCATGGTGTTTAGGGGGAGGGTTATTAAATAAAAAGATATTTTGATATTAGAACAAAGCGAAGGTGTTTTTTTTTTCACCCCACCAAATCCCGATGAAATTGCTGTTTGTCTTTGCAAAGAACTAGACTTTTTAAAATCTAGATCAGAAAAGCAAGTTACTAATGGCCGGTTCCACAGACAAGGCTTAAGCCTAGTCCCAGACTTAAAATGTATGTTTGAGCTGTTTTAACTGAAAGCAACTTGCACTGACATGCCTTAAAATATATCAGTCTCATTGTTTTTTCTCAAGATGCACATAAGTAATGTTTATTTCTAAGGCATGTTTATAAAAAATAACAATGTCCTAATTGAACTAAGGCCTAATCGTGGCCCTGTCTGTGAAACTAGGCCTAAAATTCAGCACAAAAATAAGATTTCCATATCACAATTTGGTAACATTACAATAAGGTCTTGTTTATTAACATTAGTTAATCCGCTAACACAAACTAACAATTATCAATATATTTTGTAAAGTATTAAATCTTTGTTAACATAAGAATAGATTTGTTCATGTGTTAACAGTGCATCAAATAACATATAACAAGTACAACTGGATTTAAAAAAAATGTGTTCGTAAATGTTTAAATTACTATTGAATTGTTTAAACTATTATTGATGTTCATTGTTAGTTCATGTTAAGTAATATAGCTAACTAATGTTGACAAATGAAACCTTATTGTAAAATGTTACCCACAATTTCAACTGGTTTGGAAGTAGAATATGAAAAATATTCTGTAACAAAGAAATAAGTCCCCCTGTGGTGAAAATCAAGTTTTTAATGTAGTTTATACGTCTACTCTATGTGGTGTTTTTAATATGCTTTAAGACTAACCATGTGCAAAAATTCATGTTAACACCATTTCTGAGCATTTTCTCCTTAAAACTGCAGTGGACCAAAGAGAGTCTCAAAAACACCGTTTGAAATCACCGGTGTTTCTTACATCACAAACTACCTTGTAACCAATCACGTCACTGTAGGAGCGGGCTTTAGCATATCATTAACTACTGCCGCGAAGCAGGCGAATCTCAAGAGAAGCCAGGTTATCCCAGGTACATTTAGCAATATAGCGGGTGAATTGTGTATATAATGTATATTATGATGAACTATATGCCTTTCTCCACTGACGTTCAAAGTTGTTCAAAGCATTTCTAAGGATTTCGATTTTTAGTCTGACTCTGAGATGGCGAACAGGAACATAGTTTGTGTAACATTAGCAACACGTTACTAGCTGTTTGATCAAGTCAAGCAAAATTCACTCTTCCACTTCTTTCTAATCAGTTACTGGTTCAAACGTATATGGGCGAATTAAGCCAGTATTTCTCTTGGCATTGTGCAGTGTTTACTACCGTAAAGTTGACAGAGTGGATCAGGTATTCTGAGCTGCTGTGAGTGAGGGGAGGCGGAGACTAATTTGCATATTCATGGTTCACTTATACTAAATGAAGCAAGGGTGTAGAGTTACATTCAACCTATTAAAAGCAATGAAGATTTTCTTTTGTCATTTTGGTGATTAAAGTTCTAAGGGATAAAAGTATTAACTACAGGGGGACTTTAAGGTTAAGAGAAAGATGAAACCGAGGATTCAGATAAATCAATATAAAACATTTTAATCAATTTTTTCTGAATTCAACGTTTCAGGCTTTCAGTCCAGATTCTGCAGGTAGTGTGAGAACGCAATCACTTCTTAACAAATTTTTTGCGTGCTGCATTCGGATTTGTCCGTCGTCTTCCTCCTCCGGTCTGGGTGTCCCGCAGGTGTAAGCTTGCTGACTTGCTGTAGACATCGTGCTCAGAAAACGGGGAGCTGCCGGCCAGGTAATCTGGATCAAACGTATCAGTCTTCTGCCGAGCTTTTTTAGACAACCTCTGTTGGGGGAAACGCTGATCTTCCACCAGGTGCGGGTTGCTGGCGTGTTTTCCTCCTTGAGGCAAAGGCAAAGAGTGCTGCAGAGGCCCGGAGAAGAGACAAACCATACGTACATGTCACTAACATTAATTTATATGATACTACTAATAATACAAATGTCTTTGCTTTGTAAACGATGAACCAGATTAACATGATTTCTAAAGCATTTAACTTATAAACAACACTGAATTTATGATCAAAACATTACTCACTCTCTTCCCCTTTGGATTCAGCACTTTGGGATTCCTGGAAAAATGCATCTGCATGGTGGTGTCCTCATTCACTGTGACAGCAATCTTCTTCAAGGTGTCGTGCCCACAATTTGGACAGAAAGATTTGTTCATATTTGTTGTTGTCCTGAAAAATTAAATTGAATATGTAATTACAGTATCCATGTTACACACATCACATTATTATAACTGTGAAATTATTACTGCTACAAAATGGTTATTTTCCGAGGTGAATTCATTACTCACTTGAAGCAGGCATGACAGCGCAAAATGTAATTCCTGGTATTTTTAATGAGCATGCCATTAACAGACAGCACATGCAGTCCAATCTGAATCAGAACATTCTGTAAGGAAAACAAGATGACACTTCTGTCAAAACCAGGGGTATATGTACTTACTATAGGGTTAAGATTAAGGTTTGGAATAGGTTTAGCTGTATAACTTTTATTACTTTAGTAACTACATGTAATGTGTAACGGGACAATGTAAAATAAATGTTACCATTTCTACTATTAAAGGGTACCTATTATGGAATTTTGAAAATCACCTTTCATGTAGTGTGTAACATAGATCTAAGTGAACAAAAACGTCCTGCAAAGTTTTTATATTGAAAGTTCATCGTATACAAAGTTATTGTCTCTCAAAAGTAAGAGTCGACTCTGAGTCGCTGATATGAATTGATAGACGAACGATGCTTTTTCTCTGTCTAGTTGACGTCAACTTGACAAGTTATTTGAATAAGATACGCCCACTCATTGCGCGCGCCAGTGAAACTTGACAACATCATATCGACGAGACACTGTTCTGAAGCGCTGATATTTCAGTATCAGCCGGCTCGCGAATCCACACTTGAAAGCATGATTCATGTTTGTAAAGGAATCGTCATTAAAATGATGCAAACACAGCTCAAGGTTCGGCTATACTTGTGTGGTATAGTTGTAAATATAAACTCTAGCCACTGATTCTTCACATGCTCGTCCCTGGGCAGTGAAAAAAAAGTTCGCTTTTGATTCGCGCTTCAGAACAGCGTCTCGTCAACATGATGTTGTCAAGTTTCACTGGCGTCTGGCGCGCGCAATGAGTGGGCGTATCTTCAAATAACTTGTCAAGTATACGTCAACTAGACAGAGAAAAAGCATTGTTCGTCTATCGATTCATATCAGCGACTCAGAGTCGACTCTTACTTTTGAGAGACAATAACTTTGTATACGGTGTAGAGCTTAGATCGGGCCCAAAAAATCAAGCCCGACCCGACCCGAGCCCGTGCACGTTGTGTCCGAGCCCGGCCCGGCCCGACACATTAACTGTAATTATGAGCCCAAGCCCGATTTAACACCCGACCATTTTTAATACGTTGGCCGTTATAACCAGGGGCGACGCCAGATCATTTTTTTAACGCAGGTGCTGAATGTATTGACAGGGGGAGCTGCGCAATTTATATAGGCTATATATATTATATATATACTATTAATACGTGTGCAAAAATTGTGCACTTAATATTTAATATTCAATTATTTTAATTATCACAATGAAAGTTTAAATTTTATTAAATTGAACAAGCACGACATTCAGCATTCAATCAAATATTCTTAGAGATTCATTATTATTAATAATGTTATCTCGACTTGTGTGCTTGCAACAAGCAAGATGTGCATTTGTAAATTTGGTGACAAGCGAGAATGCCGAGAATTTATTTAATTTATGATGAGATGCTCCAGTTCATGTGCTATGGTGACCGCGGCTCGCCGGTGCCCGCATGTCATGATTATTGTCTGCATTTATTGTATATTAAATCCAGGCAATCGGTTAATGAAAAGGTTATTAAAATTAAGATACAATTTACAAAACGAAATTCACTTTAAAGAAAGGTTTCTACAAGACAAAACATAATGAAGTGGTAAAAATCATGCCTGAATCGATGGATCGCAAATGGATCCGATCCGAATGAAGGATATTGAGGGCTGACTATCATCCTTTCTGTTATGACAAGCCTGCATGCGTCTGTTCATCGTCGAAGTCCACGTTTTTTTTTTTGCTGTCATATAGGCGAGCAGCGCGCCGCACTTTCACTCAACAAAGCCGACACAGATGTTGTCACTGCCCACGACTAGTTTAAAATATTTCCATACCTCTGACTTTCCTTCATACTTGCTCAAAGTTAATTCTATGTAATTTTTTTTCTTTACTTCTTCAAGCTCCATGTTGCACTTAAGGTACACAATACAGCACAGCGTGCGAGTGAAGGAGACGCTGTGCGTGACACGTGACGTGCTTGATCAAGGGCCCGACCCGACCCGAGCATAGTGGGGGGAAATATCGGCCCGACCCGGCCCGCGGGTCGGGTCGGGTCGGGTCGGGCTCGGGCAGAGAATCTAAGCTCTAATACGGTGAACTTTCATATATAAAACTTTGCAGGATGTTTTTGTTCACTTAGATCTATGTTACACACTACATGAAAGGTAATTTTCAAAATTCCATGGTACCCTTTAAAAATGGATATTTTTCTTACACGAATGCATCGCTTCACTTCAGAGGGCCTTTATTAACCTCCCAAAGCCACACGGAGCACTTTTATCATGGATAGATGCACTTTTATTGACTTAAAAAAAATACAGCCATTCACTGCTATTATAAAGCTTGGAAGAGCATTTCTTAATATAACTTCGATTGTATTCGTCTGAAAGAAGAATGTCATATACACCTAGGATGACTTGAGGGTGAGTAAATAATGGGCTAATTTAAATTTTTTCATACAGGTACAACTTTTAATAGTGTTGTATGTTGAAATTAGCATTAACTAAGATTAAAAACTAAGATTAATGAATGCTGCAGAAGTGTTTTCATCGTTAGATTATGTTCCAACTATAGTAGTTAATGTTAACAATTGGAACCTTATTGTAAAGAATACTTGTTTTCATAATCTAGTAACTTTCTTAGCTTTATTTCCAGCTGATGTAAACAAGTAGCCTGACTACGTCAGACTTCCTACTTCCGCTAATTTCATTTCGCTCCTGTAGTCAGTCTGAGATAGCAGCCTATCTTTCAGTTTTCCACCGGCCTGAAAACAGCCGGGCCAATCAGCGAACAGAAGGCGGGCTGAAAGCCGTGACGTAGTCGCTAAGCGCCGAGTTTAAGAGTTAGGTCAGAGAAATCGAAAACGACCGCGGATAGGGAGACGCGGATGCAATTCGCTCTGTTGTGGAGAATATTCCCGGCATTAGCAAACTGAAGCCCGAACAAGAAGAGTGTGTATTAAACATGTTGAATGGAGGTGATGTTGTGGCCCTACTCCCTTTGGGAAAAGTTTAATTTATCAACTATTGCCGATCGTCAGCGAGAAACTGGGGAGCCTTTTGACAGGTCAGTGTCTCCTTTCTTTTCCAGGTCTTAAATACCGTAAAACTTCAAATAATAGCCCAGGCTTTTATTTGCCCAAATCGTCTAACTGCACCGGCTTGTATTTGAGACAGGCCACAGGCCTTTATAATTTAGTGTTGAGATGTTGTTCATTGAGATGTTGTTCCTAGAGTCTCTAATCTCTAAAAATCACCAAATGCTCCACGTGAAACTGCGGTCTTCCGATCTTTTACTATCTTGTCGATTGATTTTGATTAATATTTGCGAGGGAGAGAGAGAGAGCAAGATAGCGCTCGTGTTGTTTGAAGAACTGAGAGTGCGCGCGGGCGGCTCTCTCTCTCGCTCTCTGCTAGTTTGCGCCCTGTCAAAGCGCAGCAGTCATTCTATTCTATTACATCACTCACCGATCAAAAAAGTCGTTCACAGCCATCTTCACTCCGGTATTTCGCTCGCATCATCAAGTGTTTACAGCAGGTTTACAGTGGAAGTTCGATCATAGATTTGAGTTCGATGCATGATGTTTGTGGTTCGATGCGGCTGTGTCAGCGCATAACATACGTCATAAATAAACTTATCTGATTGGCTTACGGTTAACCAATGATTTTAAACTTCATAAATCGCCCCCGAGCGAGAGAGAAAACACTTCTCTATTATGCTATGCCAGACTCTGTCTACGAAGCAAAGTGAAGTAGCAGAGTCTGGTATTACCAGGCTAGTAAACAAGGCCCATGGTTGGGAAAATATAATAGTATAAAATTTGTGAAAAAGTTGTAAATGATTATTTCCAATATGTCCAATTAATGACCAAAAGTACCTGCATGGCAAAGTCAGTGGTCATGCAGCCCACTTTGACGTCTGCTGAGGGTACCCAGTTACCAGCATCCATCTGGACTTGCTTTATGTTGCTGGGAGTAATCCAACCGCCACCATCCTCGTCATCTTCTCCTCCTCCTCCTCCTCCTCCGCATCATAATCATTGCTTTGATCTCCTTCTTCCTCATGTTGGTCTCCTTTAGTCCCATCGTGTTCTTCAGATTCAGCTGCGCGACTGTCAGCGGACAGATCAACAGACTCTAGTTTGTTTGTAACTGTGATTGCGTCAGCAGCCTACGGAGAAGGAAAGAAAGAAGGAAAATACTTCAGTTCAAAATATTTAATTGTCTAATGTGATTGTGGCAGTGGTTTAGATGTTGTCGGTTTCCTCACAGCATTTCCAGTAGATCAGCCTCAATGCTGGGCAGAGGATTCCTCCAAAAACGAAAGCTGTTGAATTGTGAACTATCATGGTCTCGTGGCTCATTAGTAGTAGGTGATCTTTGGACAACTGTTCCTGGTTTACCTGATGACTTTTTGAAAAAAAAACAAGCTTATATTAATAGGTGGCAAGGCACCCCCAATTTTAGGTTGATCTGCATTCATTAATACACACATTGTACAACCAGTGAGGCATTTTACCAGTTCGCTTTTTTTAAAGGGTTAATTCAGGTTTCTGAACCAGCCATAGGCAGCAACATCATTGCAACATTCAAGGCCCCGAAAAGGTAGTAAATATGTCGTTAACATAGTCCATGTCACTACAGTGGTTCAACCTTAATGTTATGAAGGGCAGCGCTTCCTGGTTCTACGTTAGAACGGCTCATTATTGGCTAGCTCCTGCGTCAGCATTACACGCATGCGTTGTGGTGCTTACGTGAACAGCGGCCAATAATGAGCCGGCGTTCTAATGTAGAACCCGGAAGCGCTGCACTTCATAACATAAACACTACAAATCAGTTACTTTTTCTTCCATTCTTTTTAAAATGTTTCATTTACATCATTGTATTTTGTGTATCAGAATAATTCTGTCATCGCGCTGATGTCACTGTATCAATGTCCATATTTGCACATAATATATTTCATTTAAAGAAAACATAAGATAAAATACAGTTGTGGTTAGAATTAATGGCACCCCTGGTAAATATGATCAAAAATGGATATAAAAAAATGAATTGTATTTTTTATACTTTTGATCTTTCATTAAAAAAAAGCAAAAAAGCAAAAATCTAAAAATCTTGTACAATAATTGAAAGTGTGGGGTGGACCACATTATGAAATAAAAAAAATTCTCCAAAACACGTTGGCCACAATTATTGGCACCCCTAGAATGTTTTACGAGTAAAATAGGCCTATCTCTGAAGTATATTCCCATTAATATTTATCTTTTTTTAACACATTAGGGTGACTAGGAACGAAATGAAATGGTCTAGCTATGACTTCTTGTTTCACAGGAGTTTAAATATGAGGAAACACAAAGGCCAAATTCCCAACACAACCAGCACAACCAACAAGGATCTGGGAATCTGAAGAGATTCTGTATGGAGGAATGGTCTCTGATCTCGTCAGTTGTTCGTTAAACTCATCAGGCATTATAGGAGAAAACTCAGAGCTGTTATCTTGGCAAAAGGAGATTGCAAAAAGTATTTAATAAAAGGGTGCTAATAATTATGGCCAGCATGTTTTGGAGAAGAGCATTTATTTCATAATGTGATTTAAAAATTCTTTTACTTCAATGAAAGGTTAGATTTTTGCAATTTTTTTGAATGAAAGATCAAAAGGATAAACAATGCAGATTTATTTTTTACAGCCGTTTTTGATCATATTTACGATGGGTGCCATTAATTCTGACCACAACCGTATGTGCACATACACGATGCTGGTTCATGTTTGGAGCACTACAGTATATGAAAAACATCTATACACACTTGAAAAATTGGCTGCTCCGGTCTGCAAAGTTGAACAACGCAAAGTTGAACAGGCAGAGCAGTGGTGAACGAACAGCGCTGAAACGATCTTTTGAATGACATGACATTTTAATTCCCTGCTGTAATGTGATCTCATTCATAATACAGCACAGTGATTGGATTAAAATAGTTAATTCTCATGAATAATGCGGAGAAAAGCTCAGAAACTGATGACATAGACGTGCACTCTCCAGCCACGGCACACCTAACTTTTCATGACATTGGATCAACTTTGCTTTTTAAACCGGAAGAACGAAATAGCTCAGAAAGATGAAAAATAACCAATTTTCCCATAATAATAAGCGCAATGAGTGCTATACATACATATCTGTTAAAGGTCCCCTGACATGAAATTTTCACTTTCTGAGGTTTTTTAACATTAATATTAGTTCCCCTAGCCTGTATTTGGTCCCCTCGTGTCTAGAATTTTCAATCGGTGTAAACTGAGCTTTTGCTATTTTGGGTTTACCTCCCCTTTCTCTTTTTGCCCGCCCAGAGAATTTGGCTCACCCATGAGAAAATGAGCTAGGAAGTACGAACGCGCGAGCGCGATTTGTGTTTTTCCTGGAGAGATATGGCTTGCAAACGAGCGAAGCATGGCAGTTGATCAGTGTTCGGATGTACAAATGAACACAAAAGTATTTTTTAGTTCCTTCATCCAAACCTCTGAAGAAACAATGGGTTCATTTTATTTTCTCTGGAAATGCGCCGACACAACATCCCAAAGTTTTGTATGGTC
The DNA here is from genome assembly GCA_036326025.1 of Chrosomus eos. Taxonomy (NCBI): domain Eukaryota; kingdom Metazoa; phylum Chordata; class Actinopteri; order Cypriniformes; family Leuciscidae; genus Chrosomus; species Chrosomus eos. The sequence continues at coordinate 31,741,925 of CM070824.1, read as the reverse complement.
CAAACATTTCACCGACTACTGTTTCATCAACTTGGGACAATACAGAGCTGGCCTCGATGAACGTCTGAAAATAAATCGATCGAGCTAAAATTACCAAGCAACAATTCAATTTCAAGTTCAGACAGGTAATCTTACTCTCAAAATCGTTCAATACAGTTTATGCATCAGTAAGTCAAGCCAGTGACTAAAATATCAACTTCACATCATTTCTTTTAGTAGGATGAAAATAATCGTATTTAAATTGTGAACAAATTATATACAGAAAGCGATCAAAGAACAATCTTTCCACACAGTGCGAGTTTATCTCTCTTACCAAACTCGTTATGAAATCAATGAAGCACGTTACACTCCACAACGAAGCTCTTAATGTATGTACATCATCGTGTTTGCACTGGTGAAAGCATTAGAGAGAGTGCAGAAACTGCGTTACAATGATAAGATCTTCATTCTCGCGATCAACAGACTGTAATCTGTAGGGCTGACTTCTAATACTCGAGGATTCGACGATTCGATTCGGAGAGGTCTGATTCGACTATGAACCTCATAGTCGAATAGTAGGGGGTCTGTTCACATATCGCGTCTTTTGTGCGCTCAAGTTCGTTATTTCAAAATAGGCGCGCGGTATGCAACGAATGAGCAGCAGCACACTACATGCCTGTAACGTCTGGACCACATTTGTTAGCATTTACGGATTTATTGACTCACAATGGCTTCTAAAAAATCATCAAAACTGTAGGAGTATTTCGAGAAGGTTAAAGATGACCCAAAGAAAGTTAATTGCAAGTTGTGCCAGCAGCTTCTTTCATATCACACGACGACAACCAACATGGCTCATTTGAAACGGGTAAGGCTTGTTAATTTTACAAACAAAAAACAAACAAACAGTTCTACCACTCTTTTGTCAATACAGACATAAACCCTATATTATTATTATTATAATTTTGGGGGAAGACGCGTGCGTATTAATGAGTAGCCCACATACGCAAGGTCTCTCGCTCTCTCTCCCTCCCTCTGTCTTGCGCGTATTCAACGAAACCTAATATATAAAAATACATATATGTTAACGATGAAATACGGGACAAATCATGATTTTTTTCATAATAGCCTAAGTCAGGACACTAAAATTAGAGTTGAAATATGTCCCGGGAAAAACGGGACGTCTGGTGACCCTACCTATGTGTGATATGTTTCGTTCATCTGGCTTTAAATGAATAAGGTATTTTTTAAACACCATGTTTTTCTTTGAATTTTTTTAGCTCTTTTGTTTGAAATGGAAAAAATCTAGCTGCTATCTAAAAAAAAAAAAAAAAAAAGGTTCGACTATCAGTCGACTATGGCAAAATCTAACGAATCAGATTCGACTATGAAAATCCTTAGTCGAAAACAGCCCTAGTAATCTGCTCAATGCTCATTACGGCAACATTTTATGTGATGGGAATAGATTTAAATACTTGAAAAACTTCTCACGATTCGTTAATCTCGATAGCTGTATTAGTAAAAACGTATAATAGCTGTAGTAAAAGTATTCGAGAGAGTTTCACATGTAATAAGTAGCTATTTCATATGCAAGCATGTCAGCCAATCACAGCAAAATCACAGCCAATCACAGTGGCCGGTTACACTGTATCCCACAGCAGACACGCCCCTTCAAACAGAGTGTTCAAATCAGAGGCTAAAATCAGGGTAGGAAAAATGCCTTTTATTTCTAAATTATGACTATTTTTGATCTAAAAATACTAACATTATAAGGGCAACCCAGGAAACATTAAAAAATAATAAAATATCCCCATGTCAGGGGACCTTTAACATCTCAAAAAAATGTGTTTAATGGTTTCATGACCCTGTATCTAAATCAAAATGGAATAAGCCTGAGAAATTCCTTTCGATAACATTATACATTTGCAAGTAATGGCTTACTTTTGATGGTAAATGGAAACCAGCAATGCCAACAGGAGTCTCTGGATGTCTTTGTGTACTGCAAATTTCGACCTGAAACATGAATAAAACAGTGTGAAACAGTGTGAAACCAGAACAAATGTGAATTAAAATCTGAATTAAACATCAGTACCTTTTTCTCAGGTTCTTTCTTCAAATGGTCAGTTCCTACATTCTCAGTTTCCAGTTGATAAGTCAGAGCCAAGACTTTGATGTCTGTTGCTGAAAGACTGGGATAGTCTCCTGTCTTTTTAGCAAATTCTGTCACTGTGATACAAGTAAATAAAAAATAATATGCATAAGTCACCAACAATAACGCACTTCCAGCACCCAAATTAAGAATTTTAAAGTAAGATGCATCAAAAATAGTAAAAGTTGTTATTACCAAATCTTATGTACTCTGGAAATGGTTCTTTGAAATTGAGCTTGTATGGCAAAAAAGCCAAGCTCCTTTTAGTTGGTTTATCCCGAATTTCATCAACAACATCTTTCGAGGTATAAATGTTCCTTCCAATTTCCTAAAACGAAGTAAAACACAAACAAAAAATTGACAACGCATGCTTTCATTTTGGGTCTGGTAAGCAATACACGCAGGAGCACATATACATACATACATACATACATACATACATACAACTACACACACACACACACACACACACACACACACACACACACACACGCATGTAAACATTTTAAAATACTTTATGTATTAATTAATTGTCTAACCGGGAGGTGTCATGCTGTCAGCATTCTCCATGGTGCTGAATGATTGAATTTATTGATGCGCCATGGCAAATTGTACTCCCAAAACATTTTAAAATACACTAATGTAATACTATGGAACACTGTGGAAAACCGTGGCATTGCCCTGATATTTTACTTACTTTTAGTGTGTCACAATCTTGCCTAATGCGTCATTATTTATTCTAAATTCTAGTAACTTACACATACTGCACCAGCACGCACATATCATTTTCGTCATGTATCCTGTGTCGAACTGACATTTCTGGACAGCAGTATTAAAATAGTTTAAAAGAGAAGCCAACTTCATCAACAATAACTCACGTGCAGAGAAGCCCTTTTAATAAAAGCCCCAGTATCTGCCACAACATGCTCCACCATGATCGCCTCCATCTTGACAGTATGGGGGAGAAGCATGGGGAGAAGCGTGCGTATCTTCGGACATGAACTCTCGCGAGAAGACACGTTAGTTTCACGTAATTTGTTGACGTTCTGGTGGGTGAAGATGGCGGCCCGCTGGAGTAGTGAGAATGTGGTGGTGGAGTTTCGAGATGCACAGGTACACAGTCACTACACCTGCACGCATGTATTAGGTGCGTTAGAAGTGTAGTTTTCGTAAGCATTAGAGCAATAAACATGCACAGCTGTCATGTCAATCCCGAGCGACGTATTTAAAACTTTCTGAATGACATTCTTTGTTTATTAAGGTGTGATGCTCTTACAAACTTATGGTAAACATTCTGTACTTTCAGTTATCATTATTATTATTAATTACAATTTTTACAATAAACGTGTTGTCAAAAAAGACTTTACTACTCAGTAGTAGTAGTAATGAGTTCCCAGCAGGTGTTTAGTCATTTTATAGAGATCCAACATTACAGAATGCATTATTGTCATACAGAGTATTTGGATATATAAGTTACACATAACATGTCTGAAGTCATTAGAATTAACATTAGTTATAAACAATTAAACTAAGTTCAAACATTTTACAATTTAAGCATGTTTTTTCATTATGTTTACAAAAAACACTGCAAACACTAGACGATAAGTATAGAATACATTTAGAGGGGTAAACAGAAAAATACGAAAAAAAAAATTGCAGTTTATGTGTTGTGCCATGACAGACTTTTCTGTTTTCAGGCTACTGCAATGTCGGTGGACTGTCTCGGCCAGCATGCTGTTCTCTCAGGGTGTGTACAGCTTTGGCTAATGTCACGTTATCATGTGGAATTATGAACGCACACTTCACATCAGCAGTAGCATAGTTTTATATGCTGCATCTACATCCCTTTTCAATGGAAGCCAGTTGTTTTCACATTAGAAAAATATAAACCATAATTATAATATAAAAAGTTTTTTTGCACTAAATTATGACTTAAAAAAAATAGTAATTATGACAAGTCGAAATTATGACATACTAAATGATAATCATTACACAAAAAGTATATGACTGTGTCATAATTATCAAATGTATATCATAATTTTGACTTTTAATCTCATAATAATGACTGTCATAATTATGACTTTTTATTTTATAATTATAATTTACACTAGCATTTTTTTCTTATGTGGCAGAAACGCTAAACATCATTCTCTATGGAAGCCCATTTCCACCACATAATAAAAAAAATAATGCTTTTGAAAATTATAATTATGAGATAAAAAGTTGAAAATTTTTAAATTTTTTATGATTTAGTCACAATTTCTACTTTTTATCTCATTATTTTGACTTTTATCTCAAAATAATGACTTAGTATGTCATAATGTTTCTCATAATTATTACCTATGTCATTATTTTGTATTTTTATCTCATAATTATGACTTTTTAGGTATAATTATAATTTACACAAGCCTATTTTTCATATGTGGCAGAAATGAGTTTCCATACTTCTCATATCTCTATTTTTAAGTTTGTAAATGCCTTTCTTCATGCATTGTTATACCACACCATATTTACTTTTTTCACATGTGATTTTTTTGAATAGGAGGCGATTCTTATATGTTGTAAATCTGGAGACTCCGTCAGAAGCTCCACGCAAAATCAGCCGCCAGAGCAAATGGGACGTTGGGACAGTTCAGTGGAATCCACACAAAACCGAGGCCCATTTATTTGCTGCATCTGTACGTGAAGTAGTTATTATCTAATGCCGATTAATGACAGTGTCATAATGATCATCAATCATATTTATTGTTTCACATGTCTACTGAGTATTTATTTGATGTTTTTTTTTATATTGTAAATATACATTTTCCTTTTCTTGGCGAAGAGTAATCAGCGAGTTGACCTGTACGTTTGGCGTGATGGATCCGGTGAAGCACATACGTCTTTGCAAGGCCATACACGTGTTATAAGGTAATGCAGATCACGGCGTGCTGAAATGCTACTTATTTAAACAATGACAAGACAATGCATGATAAAAAAAAGTGCATACCTTATCTTTATGTAAACTATATTATAGCTATAAACAGTAATCATCATGAATTTGTAAATCTGCTTTTAAACAGTGTTTATTGAGAGTTGATCTCACTTGAGTATGTATATAATACATTCTAATAACAAATAATACATGAATAAGTTTTTTTATGTTGTTTTATGTTTAAAGCAAGACTATTTGCACTGTTTCAGCGATTTAGACTGGTCGTGGTTTGATCCAGAGTTGCTTGTCACAAGTTCTGTGGACACATACATTTACATATGGGACACAAGGTGAGCGCGGAGAAAGAACGCATGATGAAGAGTTTGTGGAACATTTCCGCATTTCACGCTTTTCTTTCTTGATTTCTAGGGACACGCGAAAACCAACTGTGGCCCTTTCTGCCGTGGGTGAGTGCAAAGACTCGATGGGTCCAGATATAATTTATTAGTCAATACTTTTATTTATTCTTTTGATTTTTCTCGCTCTTCCTCTATGTTTTAGCCGGAGCTTCTCAGGTGAAGTGGAACAGACGGAATCACTATTGTTTGGCATCAAGTCATGATGGTGATGTTAGAATCTGGGACAAGAGGGTGATTATGTCATTCGGTTACTTGCTACATCATGATTGCATCATCATTATTGGTGTCGTTTATCAATCAGATCTTTGTTTGACTGCCAATCTGTTTACTTACCATTTAAAAGTTTGGGTACATGAATTTGTTACAAATGTTACCAAGAACTTCTATATTAAAAAATGCTGTTCTTTTGAACTTTCTATTCATCGAAGAATCCTGAAAATAAAAGTATCACAGTTTCCAAAAAATATTAAGCACAATTGTTTTCAACATAATAATAAGAAATGTATCTTTAGCAGCAAATCAGCATATTAGAATGATTTCTGAAGGATCATGTGAGACTGAAGACTGGAGTAATGATGCTGAAAATTCAGCTTTGTCATTACAGGAATAAATTACATTTAAAAATATATTCAAATAGTTATATATATATATATATATATATATATATATATATATATATATATATATATATATATATATATATATATATATATATATATATATATATATAAATGCAGCTTCGGTGAGCATAAGAATCTTCTTTCAAAAATATATAAAAATTCCCTATCCCAAAGTTTTGAATGGTAAACTGAAATCTCATTGTTCCCACATGCTGCACAAATAGCTGTATTAAAAAAGATCAATTGAGAAATTAGTATTTAAAAGCTTATCTGTTGCAGATATTGTTTTTGACTGATTGTAGTGTGTTTCAGAAACCCAACACTGCAGTGGAGTACGTAGCCGCCCACCTGTCAAAGATTCATGGTCTGGACTGGCACCCTGATAACGAGTACATCCTGGCTACTTCCAGTCAGGACAACTCTGTTCGGGTGATTATCATCACAATTATTGATCATATCGTTCACATTCTGTTGTGTTTGCTGCAGTTAAATTTATACCTGATTCTGTGTCTATACTGATTCACCCCTAAAGTTCTGGGATTACAGACAACCCCAGGAAGTACCTTGATATCTTGTCATGTCAGGTGCCAGTGTGGAAGGCCAGATACACGGTACAATACAAATCTTTATTTTAAACGTGAAGTTTAAGTAAAATAATGTTTTTATCTATTTCAATTGTTGAGTAAAAACATTTCTTGTGTCAATTTTTAACCAAATTTGTTGATGTGTGACAATTACACTACTGGTTAACAGTTATAATTAATGAATAATTATGATTTTGCAATGTTTTTGAAAAAAGTCTCTTATACTCACAACGACTGCATTTATTTGATCAAATATATGGTAGAAACAGTAATATGTAATTAATTACAATTTAAAATAAGTGTTTGCTTTTTTAGATGTATTTTCAAATGTCATTTATTCCTGGGATGCAAAGCTGAATTTTCAGCATCATGACTCTTCAGTCTTCAGTTTCACATGATCCTTCAGAAATCATTCTAACATTAATAATAATTGAGCAGCAAGTAAGCATATTAGAATGATTTCTGAAAGAACATGTGACACTGAAGACTGGAGTAATGATAATTTATTCCATCACAAGAATAAATAAAAAACAGTTATTTTAAATTGTAATAATATTTCACAATATTACTGTATTTTTTATCAAATAATGCAGCCTTGGTGAAAAGACTTAATAAATTTGGCCCACAGCAGTAAAGAAATGTGCAATAATGCAGGTATATTTTTTGAGACTTTATCTAATAAAGGAAAGGAAGTTGAGCAAGAAGAATCTTTTAAATATTTAGGTACAGAAATTGATCACAAGTTTAAATTTGATAAGCATGCAGATAGTGTTTTGAATAAGGCTTACCAACATCTAGGATTGTTAAGGAAAGAGTTTTGATATTGAAAAGGACATTCTAATAGTAGAATATAAATCACTAGTTGAATCTGTGGGCACTTTTAACATTATAGCCTGGTTAAGAGTAAAACAGACTCTTATGGATTATATATGTGGCTAGTAAAATAATTGGGGAAAAACAAGGATCTTTAAATGGTAGCTGTAAAAAGGAAAGCCTCTGTTATTGTGACAGATTCTTCTCATCCCCTGCATAGCGCATTTCAGTTACTTCCTTCTGGCTGACGGTATAAAGAAGACGTTTATTCCAACTGCTATTGGTATTTTAAATAGTTGGTTTTGAGATTTGATGTTATGTGTTGTTCTTGTTGTTGTTGTATTGTTTGTTGACCCCTGTGGGGATAGACAATAAAGTTTTGAATTGAATTAAATGAATTATTCAAAAGTGTTGATTGATAGTGAACTTTTTTCCCTTATTCTCGCTCCATTGAAATGTAATGTAAATTCCAGTAAAGATGAATTTTCATGTTGTAAAGTACTCACGCATCCTCTTTCATTCCTTCCATTCAGCCCTTCTCTAACGGACTGGTTACAGTGATGGTTCCTCAGCTCCGGCGAGAGAACAGCCTCCTCCTGTGGAGCACGTTGGAACTGAATAGTCCTGTTCACGCCTTCGTGGGCCATGATGATGTTGTGCTTGAGTTTCAGTGGAGGCCGCAGAAAGAAGGTGAGAGGAGCAACCAGTAGATTGTGACAATTCTGCTAATGACTTTGACTTTAGAAACGGACAAGTATCATTGTCTTGCACTATCCATTCTGTATTTTAGGTTGTAAAGACTGCCAGCTGGTCACATGGTCCAGAGATCAAACCCTGAGGATATGGAGAGTAGATCCTCAACTCCAGAAGGTGATGCTCATGAAGTCAATCCTTTCTCTATGGCTGGTGGCTTTATGTTTGAGACTGATGGTGTCATGCGTTCTGTAGCTGTGCTGTGCAAACGACATCATGGACGAGTTGATGGAGGGTTTGACTCTCACCACAGAGACAGAGAAAACTCTGAGGTCCCAAGACTCCGAACCTCCACTGAGTCCAGGATTCACAGCTGAAAACTCACAAGGTGAAAAAAACAACAATTTGCTCTGACATTGATTTGATGCATTATGGCTCATTTATATAATTACTTTGGTTCGATTCATAATTGTCTGCCTGGTTTACCATTTTATATTTAACATATTAACATTGTATTCTGGTTATTTACATCAATTATATTCTATTTTGTTGTGTTATGTGGCTGAATAGAATAGAATTGAATTTTGTATAAGATTTGAATGTTTCTTTGATGGTCTGGTAATTTATATCTATTATATTCTATATTATAATATGATAGACTTACTGTACACTACCATTCGTTTGTTTTTTTAAAAGAAAAATATTGTTTTTTCCTAAAACCGTATTCTGGACAAATGTGGGCAAAATAGTCTTGATTTATTTTTAAAAAATACTTCCCTTGATCTGAGCGGTACAAGACTTGGCTACTTTTCCTAAGTTTGTCTCCTGAACACACACAAATTTTTTGACTCAATTCTAAAACTGTAATTTAGAGCATTCTAAAATAAGCCAAAATAAGACACCAGGTGACAGCAAAGTCACTTCATCTTTAGGTTTTAGCTCTAAGAACTTATTGGAATGATATTTTAATGTAGTTAAAAAAATGTATAACATAAAAATAAGCATAATTTACATAGAAAATATGGTACTTTTTGAAGTAAATAAATTCAAAAATACCCCCAAAATAAAACAAAACACCATAAATGGATAGACAAAACTTTATCGAAGACAGTGATATAACATTTATAATAAATAAAAATTAGGATCACACCTGAGTCCTCTGTGCCCACATTTGTCCACAATTACAGGATTAAGGGCTATAAAGTGAATACGGTTTGAGGGCTACATGGATCAAAAGTATTAGTAAATAAATGTATAATATCATTATTTCTGTTTTAAATAAATTCTGTGCCTTTGAGCTTTTTATTCATCTAAGAATCCTGAAGAAAATGTATCACTATTTACTCAAAAACATTAAACAGCACAACTGTTTTAAACATTTATAATAAGAAGAAATGTTTCTTAAACAGCAAATCAGCATATTAGAGTGATTTCTGAAGGATCATGTGACACTGAAGACTGGAGTAATGATGCTGAAAATTCAGCTTTACATCACAGGGAAAATTTACAGTTATTTTAAATTGTAAAAGAATATTTAAAAATATTACTGTTTATACTGTATTTTTGATCAAATAAATGCAGCCTTACTAAGCATAAAAGTCTAAACCAGTAAAAAAAATGATCAGCACTGAACTTTTAAACGGTATTGTGTAGAATAAAATATAAAAGATGCACAAAAAGTAAATTGTGGATTTTGATTTGGTAGATTTTTAACTAATATTGAAAATGTATTTTGTATAAGAAATGATGCATTGAATATTTTTGTCATTTTTATTGATTATTAAGTTATTTATTCATGTATTGAATTTATACCCTATCCTCCATTTTATGGTAATGTGAAAATGGTGTTCCAGTCAGATCCTAGTTCCTAGTTTCAATAAATGTAAATTGCTGTCTGTTGACAGATCAGTTTGACGGGCCTCAGTCCGGCCTGTCGTCCAGTGGTAAGAATGATGTACCAGGTTTGCCTCAGACTCTGCAGCAGGAGTTTTCTCTAGTCAACTTACAGATACGCAATGTCAATGTGGAGGTCAGTCACTGTAACTCTCTGATATTTGGAGTGTCATTGGTTTATGATAAATAGGAAACAATTATAACAGTTATATAAAAATAGATAAGAAATTAACATTATTGTTGTTGTAGATGGATGCCGTCAACCGCAGTTGCTTTGTGTCGGCCGACTGCGGAGCCAACCGAGTCCGTCTCGTTGTAAAGTTCCCTGCCCAATATCCCAACAATGCAGCTCCTTCTTTCCAATTTGTCTCTCCGACAAACATCTCGTCTTCCATGAAGACCAAGATACAGAAGGTTGAAACTGACACCCATCAAGCTTGTCTTAACTGTTAGTCAATGTTTTGAACAATGTCATGTTGAAGCAGCAACTCTTTTATAGATCCTGACTGATACGTCACTTCAGAAGGTGAAGAGAAACCAGAACTGCTTAGAGCCGTGTGTTAGACAGCTGGTATCCTGCTTAGAGTCAGATGGAGTCATGGTGAGTGAACTTCTATACTCATCATTTCCAAATTTTTCCCGGGATCACCAGCAACATCATGATAGATTTTTTAAATCGCCGTTTCTCCTTTGTCTCCAATCCAATGTCCAGGAGGATGGTACAAACCCCTACGTGCTCACAAACCCGGTGACTCCTGCTCTTCCTGCTTTTCCTCGAGTAAGCAACACTTACGGCTCATACCAGGACTCCAACATCCCTTTTCCCCGGACCTCAGGGGCCCGCTTCTGTGGGACAGGTGGGTTGCAAAAAACAATCCTTTTTTCTTTTCCTTTTCCTATTTTATATATATACATATCAGGTAAATTCAACATAAATTGCAACTTAATTTTCACATTAGGTTCCTTGGTTTATTTCACACGGCCAATGACTATGCATCGTATGGCCCCTCAGACTGAACCTACTCCCAGGTGAATATTCAATCCTGTTTGCTTGTTTTATCTGAAACATGATGTTATATTATTATTTGATTGCAATGGAAGACAGGTTAGCATGTGTAAGATGACTATGATCATAAGAGGAAATCTTTGTTTATGTGCAGGTCACTGTCGGCTCTCTCGGCGTATCACAGCGGGGTGCTGACGCCCATGAAAATGCGAACGGAGTCTCAGACCACCCTGAGGCTGTACAGTGGGAGCCCAACACGCACAGACAAAGATCAAGTGTCCATATCGTCCTTCTACTACAAAGAACGGGTGAGACTCGTCACACAGGACTGAAATTAGCTTGTCTTGGAAATTTTGTTTTAGCTCAAAAAGGCTCACTTTTTCAGCAGCTTTGATCAGGTGGTTAAAGTTGGTAAGGTTAGCAATGGCAGTTTATTTTATTTTTGTTTCATTTCATGAAGTCTACTAAAAGTGAAATGGATGTATGTTTGCATGTATGAAGAAATTTGTACACAGTATTTGTAAAATGTGTTTTGCTTTGGATATTTTCACTACCATAACCAGGGTTTGAAATTAACACCCGGCAGATGCAGGTAAAAATCAACTGTGGAGGGTAACGCTGTCAAAACACTAGACAATTTGGTGTGTTACTATGTTTACTCACTTTGCTGGGGAAGTTCGTGTAGCCACGTCTGCGCTGATTTATCGCGAATACTCAACTCGTGAGTCATCATGATATATTAAATACAGCGTTTTGCGCAGAATCTGCGCATATCTGGCTTACTTGAACATACCCATCACTACGCAACAAATAACGGCGCACTTGTTCATTTGCATTGAAGCAATAGCGAAGATTAAAAAGCATTTGGTTAACAGAAAAGACAGTGTTATTTTCCAACATTCTACATTTTTTTTGATGTTGCATTGTACTGTATCGATCTGTCCACCTAAAACATATTTTTGGTGATGAGGATGAAAGAGGAAGGGAGGAGATTGCTGGGAGACAGTATTTTGTTTGAATAAGAAATTAATGTATGAAATCCAGATTTTATATTATTTTTTCACCTTGTTATATATATTTGGCTAGTAGAAGTTCTAAATGGCCAGTAACTTAAACATTTTGTAGCCAAATTGGCCGGTGAGTGAAAAAGTTAATTTCAAACCCTGACCATAACCTGACTATTTAACTCCATAACATGTTTTTCTTCTTCTTCTTTTTTAAAGTTCTGAGTATTCTTGCTTTTCACATACCCTCCTTCCACCCGCTTGATCCATTGGTTTAAAAGCACCATTTTCACAGTTCGCTGTCATTGTTGTTTTCTGTGCTGTCTCTCTCCTGTTGAGTTTTGGTGGCATGTATCCCTCACTCATGTTGCTGTGGTCTGTTTTATCCAATCAGAAGCCCCCTCTGTCCACTCCCCGCCGCTGGTCTGTGCAGACTATTCATGACTGTCCGGTATTGACAACCGCCCCTCCCTCCACTTATTCTCTCTCTTATCTACTTTTGCTCTAATGCAAAATGCCTTTTTTGCTGTCATGCATTTCATGTATGGCACTTCACAGCTTTTGCACTTATTTAAGCTTGAAAAAAATCATTACTAATTTGGTGTTACAGACATAAAAGAAAGATCATGCCTTTTTTACTATTTCTCTGTTTTGATGCTGCATGTGACACTGTAACCCATCAGTTTGTAACAAAAAAAGCAGCAATTTTACAGCCAAATAGGGAGAGAAAAAAACATTTAATTGTCAGGGATTACTAACTAACTAACTAAATAACTAAATAAACACATTTGCAGCCGGTTTCACAGATAAGGCTTAAGCCTAGTCCCAGACTAAAATGCATTATTTAATTGTTTTAACTGAAAGCATCATATACATCATGTCATTGTTTTCTCTCAATATGAACACAAAAAACATATATTTTTTTCAAAAGTACGTTTATAAATGCTACTTTAATGTCCTAATTTAACTAAGGCCTAATCGTGGTTTAATCTAAACCCTGTATGTGAAACCGGGCCTCAGTGTTTTATTAATTAATGTTTAATTTCATGACTGCTACTAAATATTTACGTCTGTTATATATTCTCCATTTATCCAGGTCAAATAACCCTAATGATATTTCAAATTTCAAATCTAACTGCTATGTTGATCTTTACAGTTTTTTATTATTATTATTAAAATAATAAAAATAATGATTTTGTATGTTTAACGCATGAATAATTATAAAATATATATTTAATTTATTATATTAATTCTAATTATAACATAACACACATAAATAATAATTTAATATATATATATATATGTAATGATTTATAATTTTGTTTTCAATGGGATTTTCTCTTACCCATCCACCCGGCATATTTAAGACTTTAATTTTTGCATTTCTTCAGTTAATCTAAAGTATTTCATAATAATAAGCAGTGATGCTGTTTGTCATCATCAACGGTGTTCAGAAATCCCGCCGCTGGAAAGGCAAGCGAGAAGGAGGAGACTACAGCAGCAGACCCATCAAACTGTCTGGCAAAGTCATCATCCAGGAAATCTCATGTCTGCTTCCTGTGCACAAAGCCCTCGGGGAGACATACGTGTATGTTCTGTTTTCTTAGATAGCAAAGCATTCCAGGTCAATCATATTCAGATGATAACTCTCTTGTTAGGAACAGCCATAAATTACAGCATCAAATGTCGTCTTGATATGTGGCCTTTTTTCTTTTTTCCCTTTAGGCTAAATGTTAATGACATACAGGACACGTGCCAGAAGAATGGGGCGGCAGCCTTAGCAGTGGGCCGCAGGGATTTAGCAAAGGTATGTGATACTAACTGTCAAATGTTTCAAATACTTATGCTTTTTTAATGTTTATGAAATTTCATAGCTCTTTTTTTTAATACAATAAACATACACATTTTATAAAAAGATACATTAATTAATTAATTAATTACTCCTGTGATTTGCTACTCAAGAAACATTTCTTAATAGAACCAATGTTAAAAACTTAAGATTTTTGTGAAAACATTAATGTTACAAAAATTTCAAATAAATGCTGTTCTTTTGTATCTTCTATTCATCAAAGAATCCTGAAATTAATGTGTCATGATTTTCACAAAAATATTAAGCAGCACAACAGAGGATAATAATAAATGTTTCATCAGCAGCAAATCAGCATATTAGAATGATTTCTAAAGGATCATGGGACACTGAAGACTGGAGTAATGATGCTGAAAAGTCAGCTTTGCATCACAGGAATAAATGACATTTTAAAATATATTTAAATATAAAACAATTATTTTATATAGTAGTAATATTTCAGAAAATTGTACTGTATTTTTTATCCAAAAAAAAAAAAACGCAGCCTTGGTGAGCATGAGAGACCTATAGTGTGTGTAAACATGATTTCTGTACAGGCCATATTTACAGATTAATTTCCATGTCTGTCTTCTTTAAGGTATGGGCACTTGCCTCTGCAGCCACGAATGTTGACCTTAGTCCTGACCCTGACCCTGATGCTGGAACTCCCTGGGCCAAACATCCATTCGGGCGACACCTGCTGGAGACATTGTGAGTTGCAGCTTGTAAAATGGTGACACCAGCATTTATGCATTATATAGATCTATAATTTATGAATGTGTCCTCGATTTCACATGAGCTTAGACTTTGTCTCTTTCCTTCACAGGCTTGAACACTACAGTCAAATGAGTGATATTCAGAGTCTGGCCATGTTGTGTAGTGTGTTCAGAGGTCATAGCAGTCCTCAGGAATATTTCACTCTATACGGACATCAGCAACCACGACCGGCGATCTTCACGGCTTACCACTCCCGCTATGTACGTTTGTAAACTGAATTTATCAATGCAGGAATTCTGTACTAATTTGTACTAATAACTTTTGAGAGAAAGTTACACAGTAATTGTGTCTTACAGTTAAAATTAAAAAACTAAAATGTGTGAAATATTTAATTTAATATTCTTGTATACCAAAAAGGTTGTTTTCAGCGTGATGTTTGTTTAGCGCATCTTTGATAATTCCTTTGAATATGTGATATCAATGCTACTTTAGCCCAGTATCACCTCCAGTTCTGTGACTTCCGGATCGTGTTCAAGTACCTCAGACTCTGTAAACCCTCCGTGGAACATGGGTGAGAGATCATGGGTTTATTCATAGAGGTTACATTTTTACATGTTCTGTGTTTATGGAAGAAGCTAAATCTAGATCATGTGTAGTTCCATAACACAGATTTTAGAGCAAACATGTACATACTTCTGATCGTTGTTGTGAGTTTTTTATTTTTTACTTTTTCAGTTGGACGTGAATCAGAACATGCTCCTCCCTGGGGAGAGTCGTCCCCAGATGACCATCGCTATTCAAACCAGATCGCGGACCCCCGAGAACGAGAAAAAGAGCAACACGACATGAACAAAAGGTAAACGTCCTGTTTTACCAATGACACTTTGACACACATCACATTATTGGCTTCACACGTTCAAAACGTAACTTTAAAGAGTTCCTTCTGATCCACAGATTATTAGACCCCTCTAACTCCTGGCAGTTTGACGATTTCAAGAAGTGTTACGGTGAGATCCTGCACCGTTGGGGCATGAAGGACAAGAGGGCAGAGGTGCTCAAATTTGTTTCCTGCCCTCCAGAGCCACACAAAGGCATAGGTAAGTTAAAGGAATGGTGTAAAATGGCTTCTGGGTCATACAATACTGTAAGGGGTTTTACAGTCAAAGACCCAGAACCAGATGATGAATGAAGACCCGGAGTCAGAATTATAATAAATTGAAGAAAAGTTACATTGTAACTGTCTTGAAGCTGACTTCTGCTGATGAAACTGCAAACTATCTTCAAAGATCACAGCAAATATACCCTTCACCAAGGTCTCAGCTACATCCTTGCTTCAGGTTGAATGATTCTCATTGGCTAAGAAATAGATAAACAAAGTTATTTTCCAAACATGTACAGATAGACTGAAGCATATCTCCACCGATTATGCAGCTGACACATTCAGACCCACTTCATGACCTTCCAGGTCGCAGATTTGGGTTGCTGCCCCAAACAACTCAGTCAATCTCCTATAATGCCAGTGGTTCCTTAACCTGTAACCAAAAAGACTTACACACACACCGACCGACACATGCTTTTTCAAGGTTGGATTTGGCCAGGCTCTTTCTATAAACAGGAGAGTATTCTCAAAACATCAAGATAATACGTTATTTCTCTCTAGGAGAGGACACAGTCTAACTGGAAAGTAAGGCTTTAACAAAGAAACGGTCCCTTAAACTATTGGCTTCAATGACCCCTATATGTTTTAACACATTGAAGACCTTTCTCAAACACAAAACAAGTCCCCATTTCATTTCTGGAAGCTGGGCTAAATAAGCAAGCACTGTTACTGCATTATATGTTACTAACTCGCAATTGCAAGTTAATTCAGATTTTTTTTTAAAGTCAGAAATGCAAGAAAGAAAAGTCAAAATCCCAATTCTGGCTTTTTTCTCAGTTGAGTTAGAAAGTCAAAATTGTGAAATAAAAAAATTGCAATTACCTTTTTCATTCTTTATTCCGTGGCCGAAACAGGCTTCCATACTTTCTGGTATTCAAGTTACCATGTTTACTAGTTTTGCACAGGCATGACAGTTCAGATATTAGTTTTTAATTTGCACAGACAACATTCACTGTTCAAATGTTTGTGATCAGTAAGATTTTTGTTCTTTAAAAGAAATTAATAATTTTATTCAGCAAGGATGCATTAAATTGATCAAAAGTGACAGTAAAGACATTTATAATGTTACGCAAGATTTCAATTTTTTTAAAAAATGCTGTACTTTTGCTTGCCACTTTCAATTATCAAAGAATCCAAAGAAAAAAGCTCAGTTTCCTCAAAAACATTGAGCAGCACAACTGTTTTCAACATTGATAATAATAGGAAGAAATGTTTATTGAGTATATATGAATGATTTCTGAAGGATCATGTGACAATGAAAAATCAGCTTTTCCATCACATAATAAATAAATTACATTTTAGAATAGAAAATAGTTACTTTTAAATAATAATATTTCACAATATTACTGTTACTGTATTTTTATCATATAAATGCAGCCTCAGATGAGCATGAAACTTCTTTAAAAAACATTTAAAAAATCTTACTGTCCAGAAACTAGTTGACGAGTCCAAACTATTTTCTGATAATCTAACCCAGAGCATTCCTTTAGGGAGCAAAGCTTTTGTTTCAAATTTCTGGGATGTCAGCCAACGTTTAACTCTTTAACAAATGTTTAACACTCACATTTCTGAGCCACGTGTGTTTTTTGCTCTCATACATAGAGTTTGGCGTTTACTGCTGCCACTGTCGTAGTCAGGCCCGCGGCACCCAGTGCGCCGTCTGCAAGCGCTTCACCTTCCAGTGCGCCATCTGTCACGTGGCCGTACGCGGATCCTCCAACTTCTGCCTGAGCTGTGGCCACGGAGGACACACCAGCCACATGATGGACTGGTTCCGCTCTCAAGAGGTCTGTCCCACCGGCTGCGGCTGCCACTGCCTCTGCAAAGCACTTTTTGAACATTGAAAAGACTTCATCAAGATATGCCTCAAAAACTCTTGGTACTGTTGGAGAGACATTGAAGAAGGGAAAACTGATTATCTCTGCGACTGTTTAAGGGTAGATTTATGTTCTAATGAGGAGCCGCTAATATCAACCTCATAATAGGTCAAACCAGCCTAGTTAAATTGTTATACAGTGCTGTTTTTTGCACTTTTATACCTTTGAGTAGAGCATATGTGTGCTCTATAAGGTGCCAAGGAAACATTTGCTGAAAAGAAAAAGGGAAAAGTTGCTGATTTTTATGGTTATGAATCAAAAATATTTTTCAAATGTATGTTTTGATCGCTCTTTTCAGTTGAAATGAATATGTTTTTCCCTTCAAAGGAGAATTGTTGTATGCTTTGAAGGATTATCTACCATGTACAGTATGTGTGCCATAAATTAATAAATTTGACAATACAGTGATCATCATTGCTTTGTATGCCACTTGATTTGTAGTAGTAATGTTGCTGGAAACATTTCTTTAACTCTCTTTTGTGAAGCGTATTCATAGAATTGTATTAAATGCTTTAACTGTCATCACTACCTCATAAATAAGTACCTTTTAAATCAATTTTTAAAAACTGAAATAAAGCAAGATTGTGACAAACAAACTGAAGTTCTGCACTCAATGTCTGTATTAGTTGTGCCACAGTGTGTGTGTTTATTTTTCACATCCACATTTCTGTATAAAGCAGACACATGACTGTATGTTGCAATCATAACAACCTGGAGCTGAACAAGCCCAGTGAAACAGTGGAGATAATAGTGGAGTTCAGGAGAAACTCCCCAGCACACCATCATCAGTGGTGTCATTCAGGTTCCTGGACTCTACCATCTCTCAGGACCTGAAGTGAGACAATCCCATCGACTCCACTGTGAAAAAGGAGAGGTTGTGCTTCCTTCACCAGCTGAGGGAAGTTCAACTTGCCCCGGGCACTGCTGATGCAGTTCTACTCAGCAGTCATTGAGTCTGTCCTCTGCACTTCAATAACTGTCTGTTTTGACTCATCTACTAAATCAGACATCAGAAGACTACAGAGGACAGTTCGAACTGCTGAGAGGATCATGCCCAACTTCCAAAAACTATACATCCAGAGCGAGAAAAAGGGCTCAGAAAATCACTCTGCACACCTGTACATATGTGTGCGTGCGTGTTTATTTTGATATATATATATATATATATATATATATGTGTGTGTGTACTCACTTAAAGGATTATTAGGAACACCATAATACTGTGTTTGACCCCCTTTCGCCTTCAGAACTGCCTTAATTTTATGTGGCATTGATTCAACAAGGTGCTGAAAGCATTCTTTAGAAATGTTGGCCCATATTGATAGGATAGCATCTTGCAGTTGATGGAGATTTGTGGGATGCACATCCAGGGCACGAAGCTCCCGTTCCACCACATCCCAAAGATGCTCTATTGGGTGATTGAAATGATTCGAGCTTTGTGACATGGTGCATTATCCTGCTGGAAGTAGCCATCAGAGGATGGGTACATGTCCATAAAGGGATGGACATGGTCAGAAACAATTCTCAGGTAGGCCGTGGCATTTAAACGACGCCCAATTGGCACTAAGTTCACACCGCAAGTCCTAATGCTCAATTCTGATTTTTTGCTCAGATCCGATTTTTTGGATTTTCACATTACCTTTTAAAATGTGACCTATATCTGATTGCAGTGTGAACTGTTTGAGGTTTCAAACTAACCTGCATGCGCAAAAGAACAATAACAATGACATTAGACGCACAGTTGCACTAAAGTTCGGGAGGTTATGGAGGAAGTAAGCATATTCGCAATTATTTCATAATGTTTGTGTAATGGAAGCCGTAACATTAATGAGCAGGACGGAGGAGAAGAAAGAAGAGGAAGAGAGCAAAATTGGCTATTTTTGCCTTTTGCGGGTTTATGGCTGCAAATTCACTACAGAGATCTGTGTGGATGCTTAGACGAAACCAGAATGGGAATATGATGTGAATAGTTTTACTGAGACGCTGTTCTCCTGTGTCCCCGTTCTTCCATTTCATGTGCAATTTTTTTTTTAAACGGATCGGTTACGGTAGGATCCTTCTAGTTTAGCTTGAATTGAAGTATCTCCCCATATACTAATTAGATCTAACACCTCACTCTCCCTCTATTGACTCACTTCATCGCTGTTCTCCATATCTAGTCAAGTTTTTAATGTTAGGCTACTGTCTGTGTCAGTCTAGGGCTTCGCCGGCGCATAATTGTGACAAATGTCGAAGTAGATTGACGTAAAAGTCGCATCAAATCCGCATTGGTTGAAAAGACTCAGATCTGGGTCTGATTCAGGACCACATATGTATGTGGTCTAAATCTGATTTGAAAAAATCAGATCTGGGCTAGATTTGAGTGTTCGCACTACCTCTGAAGAAGTCTGACCTGGTCACTTGACCCCAAAAAAATCAGATTTGGGCCACTTTTGCCTGCAGTGTGAACGGGGCCTAAGGGGCCGAAAGTGTGGCAAAAAAAACATCCCCCACACCATTACACCACAACCACCAGCCTGCACAGTGGTAACAAGGCATGATGGATCCATGTTCTCAATCTGTTTACGCCAAATTCTGACTCTACCATCTGAATGTCCCAACAGAAATCGAGACTCATCAGACCAGGCCACATTTTTCCAGTCTTCAACTGTCCAATTTTGGTGAGCTCTTGCAAATTGTAGCCTCTTTTTCCTATTTGTAGTGGAGATGAGTGGTACCAGGTGGGGTCTTCTGCTGTTGTAGCCCATCCGCCCCAAGGTTGTGCGTGTTGTGGCTTCACAAATGCTTTGCTGCATACCTCGGTTGTAACGAGTGGTTTCAGTCAAAGTTGCTCTTCTATCAGCTTGAATCAGTCGGCCCATTCTCCTCTGACCTCTAGCATCAACAAGGCATTTTCGCCCGCAGGACTGACGCATACTGGATGTTTTTCTCTTTTCACACCATTCTTTGTAAACCCTAGAAATGGTTGTGCGTGAAAATCCCAGTAACTGAGCAGATTGTGAAATACTCAGACCGGCCCGTCTGGCACCAACAACCATGCCACGCTCAAAATTGCTTAAATCACCTTTCTTTCCCATTCTGACATTCAGTTTGGAGTTCAGGAGATTGTCTTGACCAGGACCACACCCTTAAATGCATTGAAGCAACTGCCATGTGATTGGTTGATAAGATAATTGCATTAATGAGAAATTGAGGTGAGTGTATATATATACAGTTTCTTCTGTCACCAAAACAAATTCCTTGTATGCTCATACTTGGCAATAAAGCTCTTTGTGATTTATCCAAAATGAGTTTTGCTCTTTGGGTTTGAGAGAAAAAACAACAAAATATTTTGTTTTATTTAATTTGTTTCTTCAAGCATGACTTAAAGCTTAAGGGCTTTCATTTACCCTTGAAGTGGACGTATACTGAATGAGGATTTTTGTCTCATACAGGAACGCTACTTGCAGACGTAGGCAACATTAGTCAGTCTTATATCGATCAATATGTGGCTTATTATTACCTTCATTCAACAGAGAAGGCTTTTATATTATGCTGTCTTGTGTTTTTTATTCATGCTCTTATTGATGTCAGCTTGTTTAGTGTCAGTGAAGTGGATTATTATGGACTCTGTCATTGATTTACGGCTGGTGAGCAGATGACCTGCCTGCGACCCTTTTCAAGCAACGTCATACTGCGGAACAGGAATTCCACAGCAATACTAGACATTGAGACGGACCAAGCATTAAGATAATACTGTTGTCGAGATACATGTATATCAGATTATTTGAAATTAGATTATATGAAGCATTATTTGGAAACTATTTTAAACATGTTCACATGTTCTATAGGTCAGATGACTGGAGAGTAACTAAAGGAAATACGTAAAGGAAATCATTAACAATAGTGACCAAAGCAAAATAGAAATCAAGAGCAAAAGCTAGAACAAAGAGTATACAAGCACAAGAGGCGAAACTCCGATGCTTTTTTGGTAACAGCCACTAGGTGGCGCTTCGGTAGCGCGGCCGCCATTTTGGCGTGAAGATTCCAGCGGGAGTTACTGGACAATAGCACAGATAACAGTTTTCTGAGGTAGTTTTTTCTTGCATTATTGAGTATTTCCATTTTATGCAACTTTACAGATTTACTACTATTATTAGTTACCAACTCCACTAGGCCTGAAATATATTTTGTACGTTTTAATCCCCTGGATCATGCTACAAACATGATGATCTTATAAAAACATGATGCATTGCTGTGTTCGTTATCCTATAATTGCCACTTTTGTACAGTGTTTTTGTTTACATAGTCTTGCTTTAACGGTCATTAATATATATACAAGAGCTTTACTGTAAAGCTTTTCTATTGCTGTTATTTGTTGTCCAACATTTACATTTTAGTAGGCAACAGTTATATTTATTTGCTGAATTCATTTATTTCATTGATAACTTATTTTTGAACATATCTCGTTATTTCAACATATGCTGGGACATTCTAATCTGCATTAAGCCAATGTTCTTATAATGGTTTTCTTAATGTGTAAGCTAGCTAATTAAACACGTTGCGTTTATATTCTGGGTTCATCTGATTTTTTTAACCTACTTTATTTTGATTTTAGTATCATAATGATTAATAAATGCATGCACAATTAATCGTGAACTTGATAAATGTTGCAGATATATTTTACTATGCACAAAAATGCCTTTCAACGTGCAAAATTCAGAATTAAATGAATGTGCAGCAATTTGTACATAAAGAGTCTGTTGCCTTCTATACGTGTTGTAGCAATTAAATAAGCGCATTTCATATTTGTTCATAAATTTATAATGCATGAGTAGGATGATATCGGGAGACATGAAGTGGGTCATACATGATTTTGACTCATTAGCCTACATTGTATTTTGTAGAAAGCGTTTCTTTAAAGTGAATTTCGTTTTTGTATAAATTAATTTTGTATAAAAAATCTTATTTATTAAAATATCCTGGATTTAATAAATAAGAAAATATAGCAGACAATATAATCATGACATGGAGGCTGAATGTTGTGCTTATTCAATTTAGTAAAATTAAAACTTTAGTTGTGATAATTCAAATTATTAAATATTAAATATAAATGTTGCTAATTTAATAATAGTATTTATATACAATATAGGCTAAATAATTGCGCAGCTCCCCCCGTCAGTGATCTAGCACCCCCCTCAGCACCTGCGTTAAAAACTTAATGTAGAGAGCAGATCGAGTAGCCTATTAATATAATTAATTAAATCCTTGAACTTCACTGTCTCAAGTTATGTGGGGGGAAAAGCCTGGTTAGCAACTTCTTTTTCTTTTTACCTAATTATTTCAACCTAAAAATGACCTCTGCACTGCACTAAATACATGTATAATATATGACTGCCGAGTGGCTTTCACCCCAAAATGGCGGAAGCGTAGCGCTGCTGCTGGGCGCTGGTGTTGCAATGGAACGTTCTATTGGCTTTCACTTCTTGTAAATATACGTTCTTTGGCTAGAATGGATACACAGTAATCACAGGAAATAACAAGGCCAGACAAAGATATATAAAGCAGCAAACTGTCTCCATATGCTACAAAATGAACTGGCAAAGAGAGCACAGGACCACCAGGGGCCTCATGTATAAAAGTACTTTCCGTAGATTTCATTCTAAAAGTGTGCATACGCACGAAAGCTAGATTTTGTGTACAATTAGTGAAACGAGGACTAGACATGAGACGACTTGAAGGCACGCTGGGCACCGATCTGTGTATGACAGTAAAAGAACAGCAAGAGCGATTTGAAAGCATACCAAGCCTAAACCTACCCCTCACATAAAATAAAAATGCTCTGTGTTTCATAATTAAAATAGGAAAACAAACAGGATGACTAATGGCGTCTGGTGATCAACGATCTGTATGCCTTATCATGTGGCGATTACTTAAAAAGCAACCGACAAATGCATTGATTAGCATTCTGTTCTAAATCTCCAGGAACCGATGGCATAACGGCCGAGTTTTACAAAAGCTTTGCTGAAGAATTAGTTCCTGGACGAGATGTTTTGGAGAGTATTCAGTCAGAAACTTTGCCTTAGTTTAACACAAGGACTCCTAACTCTTATAGGCTTCCTAAACCTAAAAAAGATACTTGTTTGATAGATAATGGTGGCCTATCTGTCTTCTCAATAATGAATATAAAATATTAGCTTGGGCTTTAGTTTGGCCAAAAGACTTAAGTGTGTTCTGAGTTCTGTTATTGATGAGACTCAATCACGATGTATGCCAAAGAGACATATAGAAAACAATATCCGTCTTGTTCAAGATTTATTAGACTAAAGTGAATTAGTTAATGATGAGAGTTTTATTCTTTTTGTAGATTTTTAGAAAGCTTTTGACTCTGTCAAACACTATTTTTTCTATCTCTCTAAAACCAGGGGTTTGTTGATCCATTCTGCAAATTTATAAGAACTCTTTATAATAATGCCAACTGTTCCATCAACCTTAAATCTGGTAGCTTGCCTATACAGTAGATTTTAAGTGTCAAGAGGAGTTTGTCAGGGTTGCCCTGTAACCCCTTATTTATTTCTTGTGGCTGCACAACTTCTTTCCTCCTTTTTATCAAGTAGTCATCTGCAAGGTATTACTATTGCCAACAAACATATACTTATTACTCAGCTGACACTAGCCTGTTTTTAAAAGATGAATCACAGATTCCGATTGCCATCCAACACATACAATTTTTCTCCAAAGCTTCCGGTTTAAATTTAAATCTTAATAAACCTGAGTTGTTTGCTGTTAAAACCTGTCCTTCTCTCTCCCTTAACGGTATTCCAGTTAAGTCACAGGTGACCTATCTTGGTGTATCCATATGTTAGGATTATGAAGTCAGATGCAAACTGAACTTTGACCCAGTTGTTGAAAAACAAAAAGGAAATTAAATTCATGGTTACAGAGAGATTTATCTCTGAGAGGACGAATCCTTATTGCTAAAGGTGAGGGTATCTCAAGAATGACTTATACCCTGCTCTGTCCTTATGGGCAGATATTGAATGACTTTCTGTGGAAGCATAAGAGGCTAAAGTACCTTAAAGTAATTAACAAATAATTGTGGTGGGCTAAACTTTATAGATGTTACTTATACCTAAATAATACTTTGAAGATAAATTGGTTAAAACAGTACTTAACAAACCCTGATTTCATTTTGGAATATAGTCTTCCCAATCTGGGAAGGTGGGATGTCTCCCTTTCTTATTGTTATGTAACTACAACATCACTAAATTGCCCTTTAAATGATAAAATGCCTGGTACCTTATAAACATAATTTTAGTCCTCACTGTTTTTTTTTTATTTGGAATAATTTATATTCTTTATAAAAATAATCTTTGTTTGGGTCAATAATATTAATATTTTGGTCTCTCAATTTAAAAAAGAAAATGCTGATGGACAGTTATATTCCTATTGGGAGTTTTTGAACAGGTAACATATCAGTCCACCAGAGTTTGCTATTGTGATGGATGCCATTCCTTGTGGGGCCATAACTCTTCTCAAAGACTCAGCTTGACCCCGTCTCCTTTGTCAGTAGCTCATCCTTTGATACAATTATTGGGAATTTAAAAAAAAAAATGTATCTAACTCTTCTGGTTGGAACAGGAGAATTAGCCGGCTATTTCAGAATGAGATTGTTTTTCTCCCATGCATTGTGTCCTACTGGAATGGCCAGTTTGTCGACATTCCATGGAAGAATGGGGATTTGTTTTTAATAACCAATAAGGTAAAGGATGTCTTACAAAGTACTTAATCTTTTTATGTGAAGCTCTAATTCAAAAAGATGTTTCCTGACATTGACTCTTTTTTTTTTGTTTTTTGTTTTGTTTTGGTTTTTTTATGTCTGTGTGTTTGTGTGGTGCTGAAGATGAGTCTGAAATTCTTCATCTCTACTAGGGAATGTTCAAGTCTGTTCTGGAAGGAGTTTTTCTTTGTTATACAAATATGTTTTATTTGTTCCTCACAACTTTGATACAGATGTAATGTAAAGGACCAATATTTTTTTTAATAGGCTACATTTATTTATTTTCCTAGCAAAATTTTCTTACACATGTAAATTTCAGGGTGCTAAGCCCTATTTTCCGTTTTTCTTTTTTGTAAGGAACTTAAATCCTACCTGGACTTCAGTTCTTAGCAGCTCCAAAGCCTTTAAAACTGGTATTTTCCTGACTTTGTAATCTTTAATTGAATTCCCAATTGTATTTACCCCTGGCATTGGTTTTGTATTTGCTTAGCAACGATATAAAAAAAACAAAATTAGTGAAGTGAGTCCTATATCGAACTCGTTAAGACTCGATTTACTGATCCTACTATGACGAAGGTCATACGGTTGCTTGGTAACCTTCCCTGGGTGTCTGTTACTTAACTTAATTCATATTCATGATCCATGCCTTTCTCGTAGTAATAATCTTTTATTGGACAGCTGTTAGAGGCTTATTTAGGAGCGTGATATATCTAGCCAATCAGTAAAGCTTACTGTGCCTACGTCACATTACGTAATTAATATTCATAAGCGAATCCTTCGCCGTAGTAGGGTTGTCTGGTCAGACTCAGCGCTGTATCTTCAGCAGCAGGAGTCAGTCAGACTCAGTGGAGCTTGATTCAGCTGTTGTGGCCGAAGATGGCGGCGTGTGGACGTGTTTATCTGCTGCTGCTCCTCCTCATGTCTCTCTGCCTTCTCACCGTGCAGGCTCTTAAACCTCTTCCAGGTTTCGGGAATGTCCATCCTCCGGCTATCGCCATGAACCAGCAGTTCAGAGCCGCGCCACCGAATCCCGGGAATAACGCCGTTGCTGCTGCCGCTGCCGCCGCGTCCTCCGGTTTTCAGTCTCGAAGATCCACCGGCTGGAAGCTGGCAGAAGAGCAGGCCTGCCGGGACGACGTGACCCGGCTGTGTCCAAAACACACCTGGACAAATAACCTGTCTGTACTGGAATGCCTGCAGGACAAAAAGGAGGTGAGCAGGAAACCTAATGATGATGCTTATTTTTCTAGAATAATATGCATTTAATTAATGCATTAAAATGAACAAATACATAATCATTTTATACAATACATGTTATATAAGTAATTGTGTTGTTTTTTAATAATACTTGTTTGTAGTATTTTGTTAAATTTATCATATATATTTATGTGTGTGTGTGTGTGTGTGTGTGTGTGTGTGTGTGTGTGTGTGTGTGTGTGTGTGTGTGTGTGTGTGTGTGTGTGTGTGTGAGTGAGTGTTTTAACCAAATACTACAGTACAAACAAATATATATGTAATGTAATTGTATTATTATGAACTTGAACGTGGGGTGATACTTGTGTTATCTCCTGTCATTTGGCTTAAATCTTAATTTCACACTGATAAATGAAGTAGACAAGCTTTCCAGATCTAAACTCCTATTGAAACATTTTTGTTCAAATATTATCTATTCATTTTGTTAAAGGCTCCATGAAATGCCTTGTGGTGTCCAGTTCTGTCTTCCCTGTTTTGACCAAGGAGGTCCATAATATCTGATAAAAACTCTGTGTTAGGATTTCTGTTTATCTCAAGTGCAGTTTCTCAGTTCTGAGGCCAGGTTGTTTTCACCCAATCACTTGAGCTGTAAATATACCACTACCATGTGACTAACTATTGTGGAGCTGCAGGGAAATTACATCCGGACCACAAGGATTGGCTTTATAAAGCAACATTTCATGGAGTCTATAATCACAGGTGTATAAGCTTGACCCTGACCATAACATCTAAATGAATAAGTAAATGTGTATATATAAGTATGTAAACATTCTTATTTTTCTCTGGATTTATACAGCTGCACAAAGACAGACCTTTAATGTGGATTGGACTAGCCTAATTAAAGAAAAACTTTAAAACCTACTAGCTGGATTTGCCTTTGAGTTTGCCGTGCTTGTTGGCACAGTGGCCTAGTTGTGTGGATGAGGAAATGATTACAGGATTTGTCTCTCCGAAGCTGATGTCCATATGAAGTTTTATTTTTAGAATAAAATTAGTTTGGAATGATAAAATCTTGATGCATTGCTTACATCTTTTGTACAATAATAATATTCCACAAAAAGTGTAGGCCTATATAAAATGTGTTTTTTGAAGCCATACAATAGTTTTGTGTGCTGAACAAGACTAAACAAATAGTTTTTCAGGGTCTGAGACACCAAACGTGCCGTGACGTGTCTTGATGCACCATATTTGAATTTAATGCAAATTAATTTGAATTCAAGATCTACATTTCCATTGAATAATATCTAAAATTGTAGTCCTTTTTTACCCTAACTATCATATGGCTTCTCTCTTGTAATATAGTGCACAAGTCAAACTAACCTTTAATGTACTGTTTCTTTTCGGAGTTTAAAAGTCCCTGGTCACTAAAAAAAGAAAGAAAATTAGACTTTTATCTGTGCAGTAGATCTTGGTGTGATCTAAGACATGTATGCTTATTAAACACGAGATGAGCGATGATACTTAAACATTTGTTTTAAGCTACTCCTCCGTCACTGCTTAGCTCTTTTTATCTGGCAATCACAAGGGCCAAGGTTCATTTGCAACTAGACACAAATTAATTTTAGCCGAGAAACATCTTACAGCAGCAGTTTTCTCCTAGACTTTCACAACCTCTTGAACTTCTGTTGAAATGTCTCTTATAGTGGAGTCTCACCCACAGTATGCTAAAATCCAACTCTCATTACAGTCACAGCTTTAAACTCTCTCTCTCTCTCTCTCTCTCTCTCTCTCTCTCTCTCTCTCTCTCTCTCTCTCTCATAATTCACTGACTCAGGCGCTCATTAGTGTTGAAGTGAGGTCTTGCTCTCTGGTCCGTGATAACTAATTTCTACACCTGAGGGACATCTCAGATAGTGGTCTGTCTGAAACATGGCTATGATGCGTGTCCCATTTAGGGTGTCGAATCTTTGTTTCGTTAGCCTTGAAAGGCAATTTCATGTACGCTTCGAGTTCATTTGTTTTTAATCATCCATTCTTGCCTCTGAAAATTGAAATGTGGGTGGCTTCATTTCTTGCTCTGATGTATTTGGTGGTAATATGATTGTAATTGGTCTGAATGCTGTCTATGAGCAATATGTGCACTTGTTGTAGCTTGTGTTGTAGCTTGCAGAGAATGTCTGACATTAGTTCTGTCAAATCGATCAATCGCGATTAATCACATCTAACAAAAGTTTGTTTACATATACTGTGTGTGGTATTTATAAATTTAGGAATTATTTATTCACTTTTTTTGTGGATAACTACAATTTTTGGACAAGTTTACAGTATATAGGCTATGTATAGTATTTATTTATTTGAAGTTGCATAAATAAGTATATATACATATGTAATTATAATCTGTCTACATAAAAGAACCACAAACATCCATGCCAACAGCAGTCCATTGCTTTTGGCATTGGCAGCAGATAGAACATGATAATTATGCTAGCATAAATGAACATCAAGACAAGCTGTAAACTCATCCTTCAGTCTCTCCTCCTACACCGCACGCCAACTTAATTTGCCCGCGAACGGTTGCTTCAGCAGTCCGGACCGCGGCTCTAATTATTGGGATAATTGCTTTGCAGAGGCTCGGTAACAGCTGTGGCCTTCTGAAGAGGTAAATGATGTCCATAAATCTTTCTCCCATCTCCCTGAGGTCAGACCCCTCCGGGTCGGTCTTTTTGTGAACGAACCCTTGCAAACGCATGAAGGAGGGAGGTAAGGTGGTCGTGCCACAGCTGCAGCACGTCTGTCTCAATGTAATTTGCATTTTTAGCAGGTTCCTCTACTGGTGGGACGGCGTGGTTGGTTTGCTGTAAACAAAGCAGCTAGCGTGACTGATATGAGAACCTCCCGCGGGGATCCGGGGCTGAGGGGAGACATCCTGATAAAGTAAATGAAGGAGCTTAGCTCTTAATCAAACATTTGTTTGATATAGCAGAATCGAATGAATAAGGCAGCTAACCGATTGTGTGGTTGTTGTTTGTTTTTTTTCTTCAAATGAGCTACCTCATTTTTATGGTGTGTTTCTGTTGGCTGTAAAGCTGTTAGTGTGCAAATGTCTGTGTGAAGCAATAATGAATCTAAAATGAAGGGAAATTAACTCTTTCAGTGTTCCACTGAGGGGGATATCATGTCTTGTGGCTTTAAAGGGATACTCCACTTTTTTTGGAAATAGGCTCATTTTACAACAGCCCCAGAGTTAAACTGTTATTACGCAGGAATCAGAGTATAGTTCCTAGCCATATCAGCCTAGAAAATCGCAACTTTACATTTTCCGTCGGTCTTAGTGCACGGTGTAACTACAGAAGAGTCAAGTTTTAAATAGGAAAAATATCGAAACTCTTTGGTCTTTTTTTTTTTTTGAGAAATGCTAATGGTCTTGTCCACTTCAATGATGTATGCTAAGCTATGCTAAAAGTGGTACCGCCAGAACCAGAGATCGGCTGAATGGATTCAAAAACGGTAAAACTCTGGGGGGTTGTAGCCTGGGTTTCCCCATACTGCCTTCCCGCAGCGCGATTCAATTCACGCTGAAAGGCAGTCTGGATACCATGGCCAGATTTTTCGCCTCATTTAGGGAACCAATCACAGAACAGGGAGGGAGCAGCTAGACGATGACGACATCTGCGACACACGGAAACAGTTTGTTTATATCGATTTAACATGGCTGAAGACGCGAAGCTGCTCTTTGATAAAAAACTTAACGTCATTGTTTACAAAAAAGATCTTTCCCATCGTCTTCTTTCTTGTCTAATTTCTGTCGCTCTACATACGTCATCTGGTATAATCGAAACGATTGGCTATGAGCTACGTACAGGCATATTTGATAGACATTCTTAGCACCCAATAAACTGCGACGGGCATTCTGAAACCACGCCTCAAATACGAGAAATTGCGCATGTGGTTCCCAGACCCAATTCTCAACGAGATTGGGTCTGGCGTTAGCCAGGCTAGGGGGTTGTAAAATGAGCCTATTTCCAAAAAAAGTGGAGTATCCCTTTAACAGCTTATAGCATGATGGTCTTGGTGTGACCAGGCCTGACGTTTCTTCCTGGTAGATGGCTACTCCTTAAAATGCAAAACAACATGAAATCCATTAAATATTTTCTCAAATTCCGTTTTTTTTTTTATTTTATTTTTTTTTTTAGCCCTTTTAGGTTTTTCAGATTTGCTTGTTTTCTTTTCACTTCTAAGCAGTATTGACCTTTAAAAATTCAGTTACACAAACTCACAATTCAGCTTTTTTATTTAAACTGTTAATATATTCAGCAAAGCACATTAAAATTCTCCAAAATTCAGCCGAACCTTAAACAAATCTCTGGCCAAAAATAACAGTAACAGTTACAAGGTAGGATTGATAAATATTTAATTAAAGATTAAGACAGAAACATTTAAACAACGATCCAATGTTGTAACTCCAAAAAAAAAACACAAAGAGAAAAATATTTTTTATAGGAAAATGATGCCATTTTTGTGACCATTATGTGACATTGACAATTAAAGAAGGCAATATAACTATGTAATTTGAGGGGGCTCTAAGAGCGATGTCACGCTTTTTTTAAGCCAAAACATTTTTTTGTCACATACAGCAAACATCTCCTCACTATCCGCTATATAGCTGCCTGTCCCCTGAACACACAAAAAAATTATTTTATAAAAATATTTTACTTGAATTATATTATTATAATAAGATTTGGGTGGATGTGAAAAATAATGGTTTTTAAAAATAGCTTTAATTCTCATTTCAAGAGGAAATATGATTTAGAAATGTTCTTGACAGGTTTCATAAGTTTCACTTTTTAATTGGTGAGGGTCAGTGTTGAATAATTGCTTTCATTTTGACTAATGGTGCAGAAATCCTGTAATGGCTTGAACAAAGGCAGGTCTGACTGCTATTGTCAGAGGAAAAGCTATCAGATATCTTAGTTTTGACTGTCAGTATCTAAATGTGTTGCAGTCACAAAAATGGGATTGCAGTATGCAATCATGTGGTTGTTCTTTAGCCATTCTTTTTTCGTTTGCCTGCTTCGGTCAAAGGCATAACATTTTTTTGACCTCTCAACTGATGTTTGGCCAATTTATGTTGCTTTTTTTTATGACAGACAGGTGGAACACTTTTTAAAATTGCCAGCCAATCTTTGTCTTGCCTGGTAAGGACAAAACAGAGGTTACTGCTATTCTCTACTGTAGCTTTGATACATTAATTCAATAGTTTCGAAACATTATTAAAATAGAACCCATGGGCCTTTTTTAGGGGTTTGAAGGTTTTTTCTTATCCTGATGTGAATCTGATTATTCATTGTGACTTCTAATTCTTTGAACAATGTTGCCACCTAAAAATAAACATCCTGTAGACTGTTTCCCATCTTGTTAGCTTTGCCACATAAAAGATTTAGCATGAATGGCAATGAGGAACGTCTGTTGTTGTTTACCTCTTTAGTGTAAGAACAGGTGTAAAGCTTGTAGCATTCGGATTATTATTATTATTCATGTCTTCTAGCGATATGATTAAGTGTACGTCTGTGCAGTATGAGTATGACAGACAATCAATTTATATTTATGTATGTATGTCATTGACAAATAAAGCTTCAAAAAAGGTGTTTTTCAAAACTTTTAAGTGTTCATTCCTTTTAATTTTGATGATTATAACTGACAACTAATGAAAAACCCCAAATCAGTATCTCAGAAAATTATAATATTGTGAAAAGGTTAAATATTGAAGACACCTGGTGCCACACTCTAATCAGCTAATTAACCCAAAACACCTGCAAAGGCCTTTAAATGGTCTCTCAGTCTAGTTCTGTAGGCTGCACAATCATGGGGAAGACTGTTGACTTGACAGATGTCCAAAAGATGACCATTGCCATCTTGCACAAGGAGGGCAAGACACAAAAGGTCATTGCTAAAGAGGCTGGCTGTTCACAGAGCTCTGTGTCCAAACACATTAATAGAGAGGCGAAGGGAAGGAAAAGATGTGGTAGAAAAAAGGTGTACAAGCAATAGGGATAACTGCACCCTGGAGAGGATTGTGAAACAAAACCCATTCAAAAATGTGTGGGAGATTCACAAAGAGTGGACTGCAGCTGGAGTCAGTGCTTCAAGAACCACCACGCACAGACGTATTCAAGACATGGGTTTCAGCTGTCACATTCCTTGCGTCAAGACACAGCGTCAGAAGCGTCTCCCCTGGGCTAAAGACAAAAAGGACTGGACTGCTGCTGAGTGGTCCAAAGTTATGTTCTCTGATGAAAGTCAATTTTGCATTTCCTTTGGAAATCAATGTCGGAGAGTCTGGAGGAAGAGAGGAGAAGCACAGAATCCATGTTGCTTGAAGTCCAGTGTAAAGTTTCCACAGTCAGTGATGGTTTGAGGTGCCATGTCATCTGCTGGTGTTGGTCCACTGTGTTTTCGGAGGTCGAAGTTCAACGCAGCCGTCTACCAGGATGTTTTAGAGCACTAAAAGAGCTTCCTGCTGCTGACCAACTTTATGGAGATGCAGATTTCATTTTCCAACAGGACTTAGCACCTGCACACAGTGCCAAAGCTACCAGTACCTGGTTTAAGGACCATGGTATCCCTGTTCTTAATTGGCCAGCAAACTCGCTTGACCTAAACCCTATAGAAAATCTCTGGGGTATTGTGAAGAGGAAGATGTGATACGCCAGACCCAACAATGCAGAAGAGCTGAAGGCCACTATCAGAGCAACCTAGGCTCTCATAACACCTGAGCAGTGCCATTACGTGGGTTTGACAAAAATTGTTTTCTAGAATATAATTTTTGTTGTACTTTGATTAATGAATCAGTCTGGCTGATTTACTAGCATGCACATGATGTTATTTTTGTGTTTTATATTTAATTTGCAATGGCTTTATATGCGGTTTCAAACTATCCCATTGTTATCTGTTGCTATTTGCAGTGGCAAGTTCTCACTCAAAATAAAGATAAGCACCCTGAATCACTCACTCGATTTCCCTGCATTATTGCCACATTTACTCTTGCACCTGAGTGAGGATGGATGTTTTATTCACTGAAAGTGCATCTCACTGAACAGAAACCAGAGCCCATTTCAGAGGGTGAGCAGACGCTGGGTTGTCTTCTCTCCGCTTTCCACATCTTTCAGAGTCGTCCAGTGATCATTGCACTTGGCAGGCCCTTAAGTGGTTATGCTACAACATATAATATTAAACATGACCGCTGTTCCCTCCGTGCTTCTCCTGTGACACTCCTCCCACAGTCTGTATATTCACCAAAACAGTTTTGAATAGTGACAATTAATTATTAATTATTCTCAAAGTAAAGGATTATACCAAGTTCAGCACAAAGTAAGCTCAAATTACATCATTTATGGCGTAATGTTTATAACCGCAAACATTTTAATGGTTATTTCTCTTTTTTAAAAATATGGAACACGGTGGAAAATTACTGTTAAAATACTCAGTTTTAATAGTATAGCCACAAGATCTCGGACGATCATAAATCAACATTTCATTTGCAAGTGCAAGAGGTGGTTTTCTGGGAGGTGAGAATGTGCCGGTGATACTAATGCTAATACAGTAGCAGAGAGTTTGGGTTTCTCTGAAGGGAGAGATTTCAAAGCTGGTGTCAAAGTCACTCATCTGTGCATGAAAGAGGTGAGCAAGTGCTTAATGCGCTCTGCCGCAAGCAAATCCCTGACTGAGTGAAACTTCACCTTTTTATCAGGTCTCAACCTGACTGAAGCTGCACTTGTTGACGTTGGTTCATCCATGGCTTGTTTCGTCTATGTTACTTATGACAAACCCTGAACCCGGTGCGCAGAGGGGCGTTTGTTGTCACAGCAAAGAGATTTCTGTCCCTCACAACTGATTTATTTTACCAGCAAAAGCAGAAATTATGATTTTATAAACCTTGTCAGAAGATAAGGACGTGAATATTTTAAGTGAGCATGCTCAAAAGAGATCAGTTTACCATCCATCATGTCAGATTCAGTCAGAGCCAAGATAAATTTTGTTTATAAAGTGAACAGTAGTACAATTTAATTAAAGTCCCTGTAAAGTCAAAATTAAGTATGTGTTCTGAGTTTGTCACACCACAGAAAAATGTGTTATTAGTCACCCAGCCAAATTTGAATGATAAAAAAAGACAGCAAGTACATAAAATAAGCTATCAAAATCTTGAAAAAATGAGCAGTAATCTCTGCTCTCAAACGGTGGGGGCATGTCCGCTGGCTGCGCTGAAACCACGCCCACTCGCGGGAAAGCTGCCGTCGCCACACTCAACCTCCCAGCCGGAATGGATGCTCGCACGGTGGGCACGCATGATGCCGATGATGGCACCAGTTGTCGGCGCGACGGGAGGATCAATGCCGAGGCGGGAGTCGGTTCGGCCCCATTCACCACCAGTAACAGCGGATTATCAGTGATTCCCAGTTGTCTCCGACGAAAGTTTATAAAACTATCCCGTGTAAAATGATCACTTACAGAGGCGGGTTTTGGCGGTGATCCTCAGCTCTCTTCATCAAGGTGGCTCTTCACAAAATTAATCCACTTCTTCTTGATGTAAACGTTTTTCGGAAATTTAAAATAAGGACACCGATCTGTTTTGTACGTGATCCGGTAATCGCATGCAGGTACTACGCATTTCTGTGACGAAGGCATAGCTAGCTAGCAATCTGTAGGCTGTTACTAATAATAGTCCAGCTAGCAGCTCGAGGGGCTCCAGTGCGTCATCAAGTAGGGGCGTGTCCAGGAGCTCAGGGGCTCCAGTGCGTCATCGAGCCCCCTTTTAGCCCCGCCCAGAAAATCCGGAAAATAGCAACGGTGAAAAACTGTTTAAAGGTGCTATGTGGAACTTTTCTACTAAAATGAATCCTTTTTTTATTGCCTGTGTGTGAAGGGGTTGTAATCACACATTACAATGATCCACTTGTCGAGTTTTGCTATTACCTCTGAAGGCCAATATTCATATTTTTATGTGAAGTCTCCGGGTCGGATTTACCGCGAAATCCAACGGATGTGACGTGCATGCGCGCTCCCGACCCTCTCTCCTTATATACAGTCTATTGTAGACGGTCAGGGAGTTACGTCCGGTTAAAGGCGCACGTTTTTCGGCTTATATCTCGGTCAATCTTTGATCAATATTCCCAAGACTCTAATCGTGCGTAGTGCTGGACGGGGCCTTTCGAACGAGCCCACCCCCGAGGTCCAACTCGCCCGGCTCCCCGAGTTATAGCCGTTCGAAATCGGGGGTCCCAGCGGTATGGTATCCGGTATGGGGCATCCCCGAGCCCCGCCACTCTAGCGTTCGGGCAAGGGTCCCCCTGGGACCTCCTCCCCCGAATTTGAGCTCTCTGGGTCTTTGCGTTCCGGAGATACGAGCGATTTCTTCTGAGATCGTGACGTCACCGGCGTCCGCAATTTTGCAGCGTGCCCGATGGTTTTCTGCTAATATCTCCGCGAAAACACCACCAAAAACTATGGAACTTATATGGTTCTTTTCAGCTCGACTAGATGGTCCCAACGAGCTCGGTGCTCCCCGAATCCGCCTAGTATTCGCCGAGATATTTGCGTAAATAGACGGTATTGTCTATGAGTACGAGCACGAGCGCTCTTATAAAAATTGGTTGCAATCTGAAACATCACCACTAGAGGCCGCTAATTGTTACATAGAGCACCTTTAACGGTCTAACTCCACAATTCAGTACTTCACAGTTCACGGTCTTTGTAATATGTTTTAGTGATACATTTCTAACATTTATAATGTGTTTAGAATTTTTTTTTGAAATTGCCTTTACAGGGACTTTAAATTGGCTATTGAGATTTATCAGGAAATTGTTAATTATATATTCAAATGGTCATTAATCTAATAGAACCCAAATTACTTTCGCTTAGTAATGTGAAGCAAACATAGACTCAGGTCTGAAATGCTACTTGTTGTGATTGTTTGTTTTTAACTCAAAATAAAATTGCACTGGCATGTTTTAAGAAACTTTTTTTATTAAATAAACAATTTCTTAAGCAAGGGAAATTTTGAATAAATTAAATTCAAATAAATGCTGTTTTTTCTTTGTTTACTTTTGAACATCATCATTAAACACATAATAATGTATCACAGTTTTCACAAAAATAATATATATATAATAATATATTTTTTAACATTGATTAATAATCAGAAATGTTTCTTGAGCAGCAAATCAGCATATTAGAATGATTTCTAAAGGATCATGTGACACTGAAGACTGGAGTAATGATGCAGAAAATTCAGATCTGCATCACAAGAATTTAAAAAACTTGTAATTACTGTTTTTTTTTATTGAATACCGTAAATGCAGCCTTAGTGAGCAAAAGATACATATAAAAGACAAATCTTACCGTCTCAACTTTTGTTTGGTAGTGTATGTGATACCTTATTTTTTGGGTGTATCTAGTTTTGTTTTAAATTATTTTCCTTCTAAGCCAAGTTAAACATTATCTCACTAGAAGGAAGTTTGGGAAAATACTTTGTCCCTCCCAATTGTAAAACATTTCTCTTCCCTTTTAATTATTCCTCAGAGGGTCTTATAGTCCTGCAACAAAACTACTATACTTTCATACTAGGAATTGTTTGGATTTTTGAAGCCTGTTTTTTCAGAGCAGAACTTCATCTGAGACTGGGTTTCTGATTAAACTCGAATTGCACAAAACAATTAGTCAGACATGGTTGTCACTTTACCAAAATTTCAGTAGTCTGTATCGGTCAAAATGTCACAGTTTCAGTTCCAAAGCAAAACTATTGTGACAATATTGTTGTAATATTGTTTTTATTTGACTATTTGCAAATTAAATATATGAAATAAATTAAGTTAGTTAATTTTAATGCTATAAATGATTATAAGTAAATATGGTAAAACATTAGCACTTAGCCTTTAAATGTTGTTCAGTTAAATAAACATTGCATTTTAAAAAATCAAATGAAGAGAATGAAAAACAAAGAAACTTACACTTTAATACATGGATCTATTTTGACACATCTGATTTTTTTTTTTTTTTTTTGACTTATCAAACATCTCAGTTTCAGGATCAATCCCTCATTTTAATACAGTTTTAATAGATTTTAATACAATTTAAAAAAATAAACTTGCTGTTATAAATTTTAAAGTGCAATCAACTATGTTTAAGTCATTTCAACTTCAATTACAATTAAAATTTCAATCTTGTTGTCATAACTTATTGATCATATAATTTTTTACAGTGTACTTGACAGCATGAAAAATAATGTTTTATTCAAATTATGAATAGGTTATATCAAAAAATCAATCAGAGAGCGCTATCTTTATAGTCAATGAAGCTACGGTTCGGCTGAAGCGCAAGCTCACTGACTTAGTGTATATATACTGTAAAAAATGTCCGTGATTTTAACAGTAAAAGACTGTAAAAATGCTACAGTGCAAAACTGTTAATTGGTTAACAGAAAGTTACCGTACTAAATACGGTAAATAACTGTGATAGATTTAATGGTACATTTAATGTAATTTTACTGTAAAATACCATTAAATTTACAGTTTTTGAAAGTGAAAGAACAACTCATTGTATAATTTACAGTGAAAAACTGTAAATTGACATTCCCACAATTCCCTGTGTGACACTTCACATTTTATGTATTTTTTGTTGAAATAATTTCTTCATCGTTTTCTTAGTTCTTTTCTAATCACTTATGTACATTAGGGTTTTATGTTACATTTAATGTTGTTAAATTAATGTTTATTGCATTTTTTAAATTTCATGTGTGTTACCATGATGGTGTTTAGTGTTTGTGTGAATCACACTGTGCAGCTTCTATATATTAGTGATAACTTTCTTGTAGAAGAGCTGCTTGTGTAGAGCTTTGATTCATTATGTGACTCATCACTGCTGCGATGATTGTTGGTTGTCAGTATATTACAATGGTACAAAACAGATCAATACTTCAATAGGTTGGGAAATTAATATTATGTCAGATAATAAAAAATACGGTTTATTACTGTAAATTTAAGTTAAGTCTGTAAAACCAATAACGTTGCTACCGTATTTTTGACGGTAAAGTTCTGGCAACCACAGCTGCCGGTTTTTTATCGTAAAAAGTACGGTTTTCTTTTTTACAGTATTTCTCGTTATAATAAACAAATCTGTCTTTACCTCGTATATATGATACTCTGGTGTATAGAGCAGATTTTGATTAACTTACACCTCTGATTGGCCATTGCTTTTACCACTCGACAAGCATGTTTGTGATTGGCTACATGCTCAATGCTGCAAAAACAAGTTGTAAATCTAAACCTTTGATGCTCTTCACCAAGCGCTCATGTGTGCATGGGAGAGTTTGAAAGTAGTGCCTATTAGCGGGTACCGGATTGACCCGTAACTCGATACCATTACTGCAGAAAGTCTGGTACCGTTAAGTATTGACTTGGTACCGAAGTACAGATAAATATGACAACCTCGGTCAGACAAGTTAATAAAGAACTGGAGAGTTGGTTGTTATTATTAACCAGACTTTGGTTGTTGTTGTTTTTTTTATTTCTTTTGAAAGTTGTAGGAAAGCTCTTGTTGGGTCATAACCAACACTCATCATTGATAAAAAAAAAAAAGATGGATGGCCAACTATTAGCAGAAATCATTGGGGAGCT
This sequence comes from Chrosomus eos, assembly GCA_036326025.1. Taxonomy (NCBI): domain Eukaryota; kingdom Metazoa; phylum Chordata; class Actinopteri; order Cypriniformes; family Leuciscidae; genus Chrosomus; species Chrosomus eos. The sequence goes on along the minus strand of CM070824.1, from coordinate 31,702,634 downwards.
TTAAAACGGTACATTTGCATTCACAGATGTCTGCAGTCTACTAGAAATTGTAATAGGAACTGTTTGTCAGCCTAGGCTTCAGTTTTTATTCAACCCACATTGCCTGATGTGGATTATGGAGAAATTGGTCCAGTGGTCTATAATATTTCCTTCTGCTTCCTAATGAATCTTACAGTTTAGAAGATGACTGATATTAATTGCATAGAGACCATTGACATTTCAACTGTTCCACCCACCCGACACCTCTCATTGCTATGTGATCCAAAACCATGCCTTGTTAGTTTTTATTATTTTTAAATTGATCACAGGATGCATGAACCAAATTAATTGAAAAAGAAAAAGTCATTGAAGATTGATGTCACTAATTTAAACTAGCGATTTATTGCAGCTCGAACAAGTGAATCCCTGCAGACTTCTGTGAACCCTTTGAACCAAAGCGTCCAAATTCAAGCTTTATCACATTAATACAGAAAAGCAAGCAATGTGTAATCTCCCAGAATCAATAGATGATCCATGTATGCCCTGGCCGCCCTGTAATCACAGAGCCCTGACGTACAGATAGAAATATCCTATTCTGGCTCCCGACGAGAAACTGGATGATTGATCCGGGTGTGGTTACTGAGCTCAGATATCGCTCTGTTCCTATTTAGGGCCTGTTATGTGGTTCTGCTGCAATATCGTCTTCTGATCCCCTTCATGAACGTTGACGATGAATCTGTTTAGTTGTTTTATGTCGGTATAGAACATTAATGGTACTAGTTTTATCAGCTTTTGGTTAAGTGCTATGAGGATTTAGTATACATTCTGCTTGACTTTTAATGTAAGAATGTCACAAAAACAGGATCAGGTCTTCCTAAAATCTGTCTGTCCTATAAAGGCCAATCAGAAGAGCCGAACAGATGACGCAAAACTCTTGAGACATTTTTTTTTCTATGTTCTGCTAAAACTGCTTCTCTACATTCACCGGTCTGGCAGTTCTACCAGGTTTCTGAAAAGAACAATACATTTCCAATGTCTTTTTGGAGAGTGGAGACATTGCAACGACAGCAACTCTACATCAATGACAACAAGAAACTAGGGCTGTAATGTTTTAGTTCATATATATCCTTCACAGTGGTGCTCTTTCTTTCCTCCCTAAAAGCCCAAACTTACCGTCAAAATCAGCTAGATCGGTGACTGACGTAAAAGGGATGCACCAAAATGAAAATTCTGGGACGAAACTGAAAATTCTGAATGCACTTGGGCGAAAACCAAACCGAAAATGACATTAAAAAAATAAAATAATAATTTCTTCTGGTTTTTTTTGTAGAATTGTATTATTAATTAAACTTTTTTTATTAAATTCAATAATTTAATGAATCAGAATTTTAAAAAAATAAGCATAAAATAACCACACTTTTATTTCAAGTAACACAAAAATTGGACAGAAAATAGGCCTAAATTAAAATAATATTAAATATCAATATATTAATATCAATTTATTCTTCTTCTTTCAGTTCTATCCAGCATAATCAGTTTAACAGATTTATTTTTTTACCTATTTTTGAAATAAAGTAGTACTACAAAGCTATTATTATGAGAGCATGTGTGATCAGATAGCAGGGAGAGGACCAGTGAACAAGAGGAAAGCGTCCTTTTTACCAGCGTTGCCCAGCACACCATATTACAGCACAGTAGGGCTATTGCAAACAGAAAAGTCCAGAGATATTTCATGTCGGCACGTTTTTTAGCGGAGTTTGCCTTTCGGTGAGCGTGAACGGTACATGCGTTTGGGCCGTGAGTGACTGAGCAGAGTGTGCAACGCAACACACACTGAGGTTGCAGCGGAACATTGAGCAGAACGTGCTGCGAACACGGAGCAAAGAGCACAGCGCACACACACAGCGTAACGCTTCGAAGTTGTGCTCGGAAGCAGAGCGGCTCGAAAAGTCACAAAACGTGCTGAGCCAGATTGAAACCCTATCGCTGAACATGGAGGGGCGGGCGCATATTTTCAGCCTAAATTTTCTGCGTTTTTCTCTTTTGGCCAAAAACCGAAAATGCCATTTTCGGCCAAAAACTTTCAGCAACCGAAATGTCTACTGTTGCTAAACAGCAGGATGTGCTCGACAATAAAAAGAGTTATTAAAACTGCGTTAAAGCGCCAAAGAGAGACTGTCCCCCAAGCGACTTTCTGTGCGCGTGCTCCAAACCAGAGTGGAACATGGACATGCAAAATGAACTTTGAGTTTCAGGTTAGCGCCTAAATGGTTAAATGCACAGAAATATATCAAAATACCCGGTTTGGTGATATTTGCTTAAACGCTGTCGGCTATGTTTTAGGTGAACATAAACAGTTGGGGAAAAAATCGCATGTGTAACAGTATAATGGATCCGTGCATTCGGTTTTAAAGTGACAGTAACCTAATATTCCTGCTGCCATCTGTGTCAATGTTAATCAAACAAGAAAAGACAAAGAGAAAATCACTTATTTGTCTTTAGTAGATAGGATTAATCTATATTTAATTTATACAGTGAAGACTATGCAGTGTTGTTTCACATTTGATTACTTTAATAAAGACTCTTCTGTTCTTTATTTCACAGGAATGCTATATTTGTTAAGCTCTAATCTGTTCCTATTCACCTCTAAGGCCCTATGTCCACCAACTCGTTTTTTCCCGCGGCTGACATATTTTTCTAATTGTTTTCAATATTTTTTATATATTCAATTTTTTTTATCAATATTCAATATAATATATATATATATAATATATATAATATATATATATATATATATAATATATATATTATATATATATATATATATAATTACTATTATTGTAATACTACTATTTTTGTTTTATATATATGAATTATTATTCATATTATTATTATTATACCTATTCTACTCTCGGTCAACTTTATAATGTACTCTACGTCTTCTTTTTTGTTTTGGTTTGTTTTGATGTCTGAGGGCAACTGAAGGATGACACATTATTGCCAAGCCATTGTTAGAGCATTGTATGTTAATGCACATTGATTTTTGCCTGTTTGACTCTGTTGTTGTCGTCCCCTGACAATTGCTAATTGCATTTTCATGCTCTTGAGTCACTCAGCAGTTGTTTACTGTGCTAGGTTAGAGACTGTGGTTATTGACAGTTAGCAGACTGTGGTCTTACCCTGCTAGAATGAGAAAAAACAGACATACTGCTGAAATAATGGATTTTGTTGAGGGAGGAAAACTAAAGGTTTAAGAAGTCACAAGGCATTCCTTTATGTGCTTGAATTATTAAGAGGCTTTAATGTTTTGTTTCATAGCTGATATTGTACTGTGCGTTTCAATTATGACAGGAACGCTATCAGAACTTCAAGACCAGAATTATCCGTACTTCCATATGCTTAACAGCATCTTTAACTGTTTCATTTTTATTTATAATGCTAATGTTGACACTTGTGTATGTGTTTTTGTTTGTTTTATTTGTAAAGAAAATGTGTCTGCATTAGAAGATACTGTATGTACTCAAAGACACGGCTAACTAAAACAAAATAAATCTATTCTGTTTCATAAATTTGGGATTTTAAAAAGGTATCAGTATCGGTTGATTTTGGACCACGAATTGGATTGTGTAATTTTTATTTAATTTTTCATTTTTATATATTTAATTTATTATGGTAACATTTTAAGGTTTCCTTAGTTAGCATTGGTTAACTACTTTAGTTAACACGAACTAAGAATGAACAATACTTATACAGCATTTATTAATTTACTAATACATTATTAAAATCAAATGTTGTTTGTTAACATTAGTTAATGCACTGAACTTTTTTATAAACTAACATATTATAAAATAATAATAAACTTTATTTTATATAGCGCCTTTAAAAAGTAGGCTATCTCAAAGCGCTTAAAATTTAACAAAGATAATAAATACTGTAACAAATGTATTTTTCATTGATAGCTAATGTTAATTAATAAATTAACTAATGTTAACAAATGAGACCTTATTGTAAACATTTTTTTTATTTACTTTTTTTGATTTATTTTAATATATAATATATATATATATTATATATAATATAATATTTGTCTTTATTTACCTCCAGCAATATAGCTTTACTGCCATAAGCAATTATAATTTTCAGACCATAAAACCTCAGTATTGGAAATCATACTGAATAAATAAAAAAGAGAAGGAAATGAAGGGAAAAGTAAAAGACACATTTTAAAAAATCCTCTCCCTCTTTCTTTTACAGGACACAGAAATGTCTACGGACTGCAACCATGTAAGTACTCAAAAAGCCCTGCCTTTAATAATAATTATCATCTGCGTTCTACTGTTCTTCATGACTCGTCTCCTTCACAGCTTCACACTTCTCTTATGGTGATGTTCCTCTCTGTGTGTTTACTAGACCCCCTGTGCGCACTTTATTCTTTCAGACAATTCTTTGTAGCTTTACGAGAGAATGCCTCAGTAGGATTTCGAGACTAGTAAGTTCAGCAAGTAATTTCAGAAGAATAATGGCCTAATCACTTTCTAATGATGACTGCAGCCCGCAATTAATTTGGTGGGGCCCCGAGAGAGGTATCTGTTTCTGATCTCCTTCCCTAACGTTCGTGGCTTTGATGTTCTCATTAAGACCGCCGCGGTGCTGAGGCCTGGTCCACAAATCAGAAACGAGGAAAATTTAAGCATATGATTCAGGCCTGAGTCACCCGTCTCATTACGCAAGGCTCATAGTTGAGCAATAATTATGATAAAGACCTCATTCTGCCTTTTGAAACATTCATCAGCACTTTTAGTTAGTGTCACTATTAATGTGCAATTATATTACTGAGAGGTTTTGAGCTTCGGTGTGGGATTACAGTAACTACAAGGCTGTTTACTTCAAATGAGATCTTATTATTTAAATAGAATGTTTAATTTTTTCTCTTTTAACTGAAATCTGTTACTTTCTATTGGGCAGTTATTTTCTGCACAAACCATAAAATGAACAAAGCATTACATCTTTTTAACTGCACACTGCCAGTACAGCATTAAACTTCATGAATAATTTTTTCAGCTTAATGTCATTCCAATGCGGTATGACTGTGAAACGTCAAAGGGAGAAATTTGGAACCTTTGTGTGAAAAACTAATTTGAAATGTTCATCTTTATTTGCTGATAATCGTTCCCGCCAGTGGGTTGAAAATGTCTGATTCATGAATCATGAATGAATCACCATTCAGACCTGTGAACTGAATCAAAAGATTTATTGAAAAGATCAGACTCAAATGAATTCACGAACATCACTACAACACCTAAATTACAATAATATGCTTATTATTTGTAATGTTTCATATTTCTAATAATGTTACCTCTCCTTTTTTTCTAGCTGTTGTGGAACTACAAGCTAACCTGACCACAGATCCGAAAGTTTGAGTCTGTGGCGCTGGAAGTGTGTACGAGCACCATGTTAGAGGTCAGGTTCTGCCATTGTTTTGCTGAATCATATTACTTTTGGTCCTTATCTGTTCGATTCTCTCACCTTGAGTGTATGTGAGTGTGTCATTTTATTTAATAAATCTATGCACTGCAGGTTTCAAAAGTGAAACACGGCACTGTGTTCATTTACAGTAGTCGCCAAATGTTATGTCCAGTCTAGGAAATGATAAAAAAAATTGTTAGCATTTTGCTATGTTTGTTGCTTGGATCCAATTGTTTTATTTGGGATAATGGAATGAAACATGTCAAATTGTGCGTACATCATTTTCGTCCAGGCTGTCATACAAAGAAAACAAGAGAGAATGCCAAAACAAGAGAGAACCATAACTGATTATGTTGTAATCAGTGTGTGATTTTTCCTGTGAGCTTTTAGTTTTTCTATGCATTTTTGTTTTTTGCATAATAAAATAAAACCTGTAGTAATTTTGTCAGATAAATACATTAACTGTAGTGTTTTATTCATCTCTCATATTTAAAATATTTAAAAATATATAAAATATTTTGATGGTTTAATCGAACTTATGAAATATCCCCTCTTGACTTTTCTTAGTTTGTTTAATATTTAATAATAATAATCACAATAAAAATCATATTTATTATTTATTAAAAACAGTGGGAATATGGCGTATGAAAAAGAATTTCCTTTAATACTCTGTTCACGTTATGGTTACTGAAAGAGGTTTGAGTTGGGTCTTGTAAAGAGTTTTTCCCAAATCGTTGAGCTCTAAAATGAGGCTCACACTCTTCAGTCATTTTTTTTTTTTTTTTTATTCATGCAGATGCACTCTCCAACAAAACCACCCCAGTAATTCTAGAATGATTAATCCAAATATAGCTATTCAAGGCTCTGGTAGAAATTCCTGAATTTTTTCATATTGCAATATATATTGCAGAAAAACAAAATATTGCAGTCTTTTTTTTTTATATGGTGCAGAGGAACTGCCGTCTACATTTATAATGCAGTGTGGTTTTATGTTTGACTGCACTCTAAGCTGCCATAATGTAATTAAAATGAATCTCAGTGGACAATGTGTGTGTGTGTGTGTGTGTGTGGGGTGTGTGTGTGTGTGTGTGGGTGTGTGTGTGTGTGTGTGTGTGTGTGTGTGTGTGTGTGTGTGTGTGTGTGTGTGTGTGTGTGTGTGTGTGTGTGTGTGTGTGTGTGTGTGTGTGTGTGTGTGTGTGTGTGTGTGTGTGGTGTGTGGATGCACATTTGTGGTTGAATTCACAATTTAATTACCATTAGTGAAATTGACTTGATATTATATAGGGAATGAAAATTCTTCATATCTGTAGCATTGATGCCTGACTGCTCCATCTCACGGATAATTAAAAAAAGAGCATTAATCTGTTTTTTAGCTGAAAGAGTGTGCAGATGAGGAGCGAGGGAAAGGCTATCTGATGTCCTGCCTGGTGGACCACCGTGCTAACATCACAGAACGCCAGTGTCATCAGTACATTACCAAGATGACCAGCATCGTCTTCAGCGACTATCGCCTCATATGTGGCTTTATGGATAACTGCAGAGAAGACATCAACACCCTTCAGTGTGGAAGCATCACTGTCGGAGAAAAAGTAAGCTTGCGTTCCAATAATAGTGGAGAATGCTTTGACTCCTAGCCTACTTAAAACCGCAAAGCGCTAGAATGCCCCTTTGGGAAACCATAGGATGTTGGCTTGGTACCAGATGGCTCTGACTCTGCCATTCCCAGAGTGTCCACATTCCTCCAGGCATGATTGAAACTGGGCACCCGATCATCGCACTTGCCTTGTTCCCCCGGGTGCACTCTGCTGAAATTAAAAAAGTTAACTTTAGACTTGTCTGCTCATTGACTTAAAATATCCTAAACAAGCTCAGACTGCCACACATACAAGATGGCAAGTGAGAAACGAAAATTATATTTAGCATCTTAGTGGGTGTACACTTATTTCAATGTCTTTTTAGATAATGGGCTATGTATTAATTGGGTACTATTATAAGAGTAACTGACAGCTCCCGTTCTGTAAAGCCTTTAAATTTTGTCATGAAGTTGCGTGCCTTATATTCTGGCACTTAATTACTGAGTGGACGTTACTTGTTTGTAGTTTCCTTTGGTGGTGTTTTTTCCCAGGCCTCAAGAAGTCTTCAACGGCTTAAGACAGGGCCATCAATTAAATTTACAGGCCAAAACTTGACAACATTCTTTAGCAGATTTAAAAAAAAAAAGTTTATTAAATATATTTATATATTATTTATATTGTATTTTTTATTTTATTTTATTTAATATCTCTCTGTCTCAGTGTTGTTATTGTTACCTGAAACTGCTAATAGTTTGAACTAAAGCTGAAATAAATATTAGAACTTAAACTTAAAAAATTAAAAAGAAAATTAGAAATCTTGCCTTCTGCAAATTAAATGAAATATAGTTCTTAAAGCTTCAATCCGCAGTTTTTCCTCTTTGTCGCCATCTCTGTTTGAAATCTGCAATTGAAGCTATTCGTGGAATGATCAACTTTACGTGGCTTGTGCCTCGACACGCCACAGGGTGAATGAATCCAATTTTTTGAGGAGAATGTGCGGCTGTCAGTCACCGCGCCGGTGTGGATACTGTCGTTCAGAATCACAGATTCTACTTTTGTATGACCAACATAAGAATTTTCACCGGAAAATGTCATGTGAACAAGAAAGTAACATCCACTTTTGTTCTGACCAACTAAGGGAAAAAAAGCATTGAAGTTGTCACTGGTGATTGCCGTTTGAACCTTTCTGGATCCGCCATCAAATTAATATGTTTACTTATGCATAAATATTTAAAGTGCTGTGAGAAAATGCTATATATCCACTATATATATGCTATATATAAATATCCACCTCCAACATCCTCACACGCAATATAGCCTACTAGCCGAGACACCTTGGAATTAAAAACATTATTTCAAGGTTACTGGTTTGAATCGAGCTAAGGCAAGCAGATAGTTTTGAACACTGGCTGGTTATGTACTTGCCTCATTTTATTTTGGAAAATTTTTAACCCAAAAAAGTTACGGAAAGCGGCTTAAAAAAAAGCTAAAAAGAAAAAACGAATCAAAATAACAAAACCACATAAAAATGACTAAAACTTAAATTAAAATTGAAAAAATAAAAACTACTATAATTTGTACATAATATATAATGTTTTTATTAACACGTAAAAAAATGAAATGCAGAATATTAATATATAATATAAATTATAATAGTATGTAAATAATGCTAAAATAACACTACTCTCCCTACACTTTCCTGTATTTCTCTCCTATATAATAAAGCCAATAAGCTTATAACATAAATGATTTAAATAAAATAACGGTCACACTTTATATTTAGTGTCCTTATGTACTTGCATCAAAAAAATTGTACAATGTACTTATTGAGTTCACCTTGTACTACAAAACACTTTTGGTGCTATCGAGGTGGGATACATGTAAGGTTAGGGACAGGTTTGGTGGTATGGGTAGGTTTAAGGTTGGGTTAAGGTGTAAGGGAGAAGAAGTGTATCGTATCAAATGATTAATTTAAATGTTAGTAAAGTAATTTCATTTATAATCTTTGCAGTCAAGACACCTAATATTAAGTGGGAGCAAAATAATTATATTAAATTTTATTGATTTTCTCTGTAAAATATCTAACTAGTTGACATTTTTTTCCCTCCCGTTTACCCCTTCAGTCTAACATATCTGTTGTCCCAAAATAAACCCTAAGCCAAGCTGTTCCAAGTTCCAAGGCCAACTAATTTGTCTTTTTTTCCTTCCTGTTAGGACCTGCATTCCCAGGGTGAGGTGATTGCGTGTCTGGAGAGGGCTCTGGTCAGGGAGGCAGAGCAGCAGGATAAGACTCATCAAATCAAGGGCGACTGCAAAAAGTCCATCATGAGAGTGGCCGAACTGTCTGCGGATGATTTCCACCTCGACCGCTACATCTACTTCTCCTGCCGAGACGACCGGGAGCGCTTCTGTGAAAATGTATGCGTGTCAGCTTCTCTAATATACCTCATTTACATACTTGTAATACTCCTTACAAGTATGTACCAGTATCATGAAGGGGGTAGGCTGACATGATTGACAGCTGCCCCTCATGTGCTATGAGTCAGAATGACAGGATTAGACCACATAGCTGCTTTGTGTAGGAGATGTGGCCGATGTGTTGATGTGTGCCATATCACATGTGTGAACATGAAGTGTTGAATATCTCCCGTTGACCTGTCAATGCTTAACATTTTATTGCTGTTTTTTTCAGACCCAAGTGGGAGAAGGCAGAGTGTACAAATGCCTGTTCAACCATAAATTTGAGGAAGCAATGTCAGAAAAGGTGCAGCACATCTATAGTTATTGATATTATGGAAATTAAACGCATGATTATTCAATGTAAATGCAAATTTAATCGAAACAAGTTTTTTTTTTTTTTTTTTTACCAATTCAGTGCAACAGTATGTGCATTAAATGTCAGTGTGGGAGGGTAGTTTCTGAATTGATGTCATAGTCTAGAAAAACCCACAGGAATGTTTGTGGTCAGTTTAGTGTATGTGTTTGTCCTGTCCGTGTACTTAATAAGCATCTCTGTCCACAGTGCAGAAACGCCCTGACAACTCGGCAAAAGCTCATTGCTCAAGATTATAAAGTCAGTTACTCCCTTGCAAAGGCCTGTAAAGCCGACCTTCGCAAATATCATTGTAACCCGGACACCAGCATGCCCCGCGCCCGAGAGGCCAGACTCTCCTACCTCCTCCTCTGCCTGGAATCTGCTGTTCACAGAGGTCTGTCAATATACATCTATTTACCCCAAATCTGGGGTATGTTTGTAGTAGAATACTACAATTGTATTCATGCAGCAATTTTTTTTTTTTTTTTTGTGGTACCATTTCATTTTTGTTTTTATTGAATTTTCTTTTATTTGGACAAAATAGTATGGAGATTTTATATAGTCAAAAAATAATAAATAATTATCAGCATCCACCAGAATATTAAATCTAAATTAATTATTATACATTATAATATAAATAATTAAGTAATTAAAGGGGGATGGTTGATTATGATTTCACCTTTTGTGTGTTGCTGTGCTGTTTGAGCATAAACAACATCTACAAAGTTACGACGCTCAAAGTTCAAAGCAAAGGAAGATATTAGCTTTTAAAGAATTCGTTTTTTAAGGACTACAACAAACGGCTGGTAGGGACTACACGAGATTCCTCCTGGGTTAGTGACATCAATAATCCTAAAATTTACATAAACCTCGCCTCCGGAAACACGCAGTCCATGTTGAGAAGAGGAAGAGTTGTTGAGCACATTGTGAGTCTGCTCAAGCTGTCGCATCGTCTTTTCACATGCAATACAGTACGTAACACAAATGCTATAGCAATGTCACTCTGTAGGCATCTTACAACAGTTCCCACATGATTTATTTTATAGAATATCATGACAGAATATGCTATTCAAGACTTGGAGATAGTTAACTCCACATCAGCAACATAAATTCATCAACTAACCATTCAGAAACGTTCCTGGTGCATTGATTCTATATGTTGTCACTTCTTCTTGAGTCTCTCCTTCATTGTCCGACTCCAGGTTTATTCAAACTTTTTTATTAAACCAAATGTTATTACAACACAATAGATTATTACAAGTTATTGACACTTTTTTACATTTAAGACCAAACCAAAGAAAATACACATCAACTAAAACAGGAGAAAACAAAAATGAAATAAATAGGAAATAGGAAAATACAAACTATAGAAAATGATAGTAATACAAGTAGGTACTGTAATATATAATTCATATATAAATATACATGCAGATTTTATACAATATAAACAAAATCATGTATTAACCAGGAGGTAGGGTTTTAGGAGAATTAAAGTAAGCTATAAAGGGATGCCATTTACTGAAGAAATTGCTTTTCCGAGAACAACTTACTTAGGAAATATTTCAGATAACCTGGCCTTGGAAAAATGTATTCTGTTTAGTACTTTAAATTGAATGAGGCCAAGATGTGCACAAATTGTACTAGAACGTATTCTGTCCAGTGCGCCAGTCCTCTTCAAAACTTTCTCCCAACTCCCCCTCCCACGCTCTTTTAATAATTTTATTTTTCAAATCTTGTCAAATGTGGCGTTATACCACCCCTTTAAATATTCAGTGAATATTAGCACCCCTTTTATTTTTGTAGTGTGCAAATTTTATACTGTATGCAGGAAATGAATGTTCTGTTTGCATAGAAGAAAGAGATGACAGTATGTCATGTACAAGTGTGAAAATGTACAGTATACAACTCAAGAGTTAGTCGCACAAAACACATTCATAGAGCACACTGCATTTTTTTTTTTAAACATTACATGCAGTATACTATATATACTGTGCAGTATGCCGCAAACAATGAGCTAGAATTATATTCCAGGCATATAGTTTCTTTTCATTCATGCATGTTTCTCTGTTTAAGGCTATTTATTGATTTTCTGCAACCTAATAAGCTTGTCCATTGTTCTGTTCCTTCCCGTGGTTTTCACCGCTGTCATCTCAGGCCGTACGGTGACCGGAGACTGTCAGGGTGAGATGCTGGACTATAGACGCATGCTAATGGAGGATTTCTCTCTGAGTCCTGAGATCGTGTTGCATTGTCGAGGAGAGATCGAGGCGCACTGCTCAGGACTGCACCGCAAGGGCCGAACCCTCCACTGCCTCATGAGAGTCGCCCGCGGGGACAAGGGCACGGTGGACAACCTCTGTCAGACAGCAGTAAGAAACGTTGGGATTGTGGGAAAGGGTATTGGATATTTAATAGTACTTTGTACTTTTTAAACAAGTGATCATTTAAATAGGTTTAATTCTACTTTTCAGTATACTCAGGCTGCGTTTATTTGATCAAACAAAGTAAAAACAGTTGTATTGTGAAGTACTATTAAAATGTAAAGTGACTGTTTTCTATTTGAATATATTTTAAAATGTAATTTATTCCTGTGATGTCAAAGCTGATGTAAAAAAAAATCAGCATCATTACTCCAGTCTTCAGTGTCACATGATCCTTCAGAAATCATTATAATATGCTGATTTGCTGCTCAAAAATCATTCCGTATTATTAATGTTGAAAACATTTATTTTTGTGGAAATCGTGATACTTTTTCTCAGGATTTTTCAATGAATAGAAAGTTCAAAACAACATTTTTCTTTTTCTTTTTTTATTTACTTAGACTACTTTAAGTAAGTCTTGTTTTTATATTTTTTCATCTGTGACTTTCATTGTTTGTCTCCTGTAGCTGCAGACTCTTATCCAGTCAGCTGACCCCGGCACCGATTACCGGATTGATCGCGCTTTGAACGAAGCCTGTGAGTCCTGTGATCCAGACAGCCTGCAAACACATCCGTAGCGGAGACCCTATGTGAGTCAAAGTGCATTCATATAGTGCAAATACTTTCAGGAAACGGTGTATTTTACTTTAGCATCAATGTTCAATACTCCAGGGGAAACTGTAATCAGTAGGTAACTGTAGTCTGGCACAGGATTTATTTGGTGATTTAAGATTCCTGTAGAGATTATTCCACTTGGGTTCATGCTTTGTTACTTTATTGAGTTTCTCATAGTCTTTCTTTCGCAAGCACCATATTAAACTGGAGTGGATTTTGAGGACAGGGTCAAATCCAATTAAGTGTGTGTAGAGTGTAAATGTGTCACTCTCTTTTTCTTAGAGGAAAAAAAAATGGTACAGGCATTTAAGTTGTAGAATACAACACAGTCCAGTTACACAGTCTCTGCATATACACAGGCCCTGATATTCTCATGGCAAAGTTATTTTCGTTCTTAAATTAGGGGTAAAAATAAGTTCAAAATACCCTTTTTAAAGTGGTATACTCTTAGTAAATATCCCAACATCCCAATTCTCCAGAAAGTTCCTTTGGCATGCTGTTTTGATCTACTGAAACTAACTCCAAAACAAACTTAGTTTTGGCCTGATTTGGGCCGAAATGACGCCACACCAGTTCATTCTTCAAGTTCTCTGTAAGAATATCTGGGCCTTTAGAAGAGACTTATAACCCAAACTATTTATTTGTTTACAATATATATATATATATTTTTTTTTTTGTTGACATTTGGAAAAAATGTCTATTGAGCCCAGTTACACATTGTCCACATTGGAAGAGACTGATAAACTAAACGGTTTTATTTTTTTATGTATTTATTTGTTTACTTTTTGTGATATTTTTGTGATATTTGTCTAAATAAATTTTGCATTGGAAGAGAATGTATGTTATTAAAATAAAAAAAGGTTCTGTTACATTCATTTTTTTAAAGTTACATACAGTCTCTTCCAATGTATTTTTTTATTTTTTTACAAACGTCATAAGTTTTAGTTATATTTGTTTTAATGTATTTTTTTATATATAGATATTTGATTTTTTACCTTTATGTTTAGATTAATTATTAATTACTTTTTTGTAGAAAATGTGCTTTGAAAGTAACTGTAATACTCAAAGGCGTCCAAAAAAAAAAAAAAACATTAATTATAAATTTTTCATTCATTCGTTCATTTATTCATTCCGTTTTTAAATGTATTTTATGATATTTGTAAAAAATATATATATAAAAAGTAAATTTCATAAATTTGGGATGTTAAATGTATTAGTATCAGGCGCTATTGTATTGTAATTAATTCTCACTTAAATTTAATCTTTAAAACCAAAATTTCAATTACACTGTTAACATTTTTCATACTGTACATTATAATGTTGTGATGCCTTAAATTCACTTGAAATATTCAAATGTTTTCAGTGTTTTTATTGAATTTATTTTGACAAATTGTGTGTGTGTGTAGGATTCTGTCTTGTTTAATGGAGCACCTTTACACAGAGAAGATGGTTCAGGACTGTGAACACCGGCTGCTGGAGCTGCAGTACTTCATTTCAAGAGACTGGAAGTAATCAACCTAAATTCCTTTTTCTTTAGCTGACTTACTGTACGTGATGACTCATGCAAAATAAGACTCTTGAAACCCCCTTATGCTTTTAAATAATGTTTCGAGTGTGTTTGTATAATAGCTTGTCGTTCAGTCAGTCAGAGGTCTTTGTATGTTTAATAGCTCAGCACTCGTCTGCAGTTGGATTTGCCTGCATGATGCGACCTTCACTGTGTGTTTCTCTCATCCATTCGATTTGAGAAGGATGCCCACACAGTGCCATTATAATAAAACCATTAGATGGTCATAACTTCATTCACAGCCCATTAGATTCAAGTGGTTTTTAATTAGAGCCGTTTGAAACAGCAATTTGGTTTGATGGTCCATTGTGACAGTCTGGCCGTGTGACAGCTTTGTTTGTTACAGCCATAGAGAGACTGCAGTTTTGTTCTCTTTCGTGGCTGAATCATGACAAAAGGTGTTTGCCTTTGATGTGCCCCTTTTTTAAATGTCGATACATGCACTGAATGCGCCCGTGAGATTTTGTACATGTCACATGATCCTTCAGAAATCATTCTAATATGCGATTGATTTGCTGCTCAAGAAACATTTTTATGATTCTCTAATATTTTTGTTGAAACCTTGATAGATTTTTCAAGATGAACAGGAAGTTCAAAAAACAGCATTTATTTGAAATGGAAATCTTTTGTAAAATAATGAAAGCCTTAACTGCTTTATAGTCGCTTTTTCAATTTAATGCATCCCTGCTAAATAAAAATATTCATTACTTTTAAAAAGTCTTACTGACCCAAATCTTTTAAATGGTAGTCTACTTTATGCTATATGTGTGCATAAGGTATAAACACATTGTGCTTTCATTTTGATAGCAGTGGCTGAGGTTAGGTGACTGATTGTGACTGATTTTTTTTTTTTTCCACCAGGCTTGATCCTATCTTATACCGTAAATGTCGGAACGACGCTTCCAGACTTTGCTACACACCAGGCTGGAATGAGAGCACTGATCTCATGCCTCCTGGCGCTGTATTTTCCTGCTTGCACCGACACGCTTACCGGACAGAAGAGCAGGGAAGAAGGGTGAGAAGCACAAATAATGGCCTTTTTTAAATTAGTCAACTCATCATTAAAGGGATAGTTTACCCAAAAATAAAAATTGTGTAATTTACTCACCCTTATGCCATTCCAAATCCATTAAACTATTGTTCATCTTCGAAACACAAATCTGAGAGATCTCTGACCCTCCATTCACTAGTTTATTCAACCAAAACTCTGATACTTCAAAACATTCATAAAGAGATCATAAAATAAATCCATATCCATAGACATAATCGCTTTATATTAATAACAAGTTTATCTAAAGGTGGGGTATGTGATTCTCTTTTTTGTCCATTTTTTCAAAATAACTTGAAATCCTATTCCTAACCCACTTACAGCCACTGAGTTAGAAGCACTGAAATGAAAATTAAGCAATTTAATCATCTGTGGAACGGGCAGGACTCGAAAAACTTCAGCCAATCATTTCCAAGACCACCTAGAATCATTGGATAGTCAGTGCGTCAATCAAACGGTCGTACGACACCCCCCTCCCCCCAGCGCGCGTGACCCCCGTCGTGAGCATACACAAATGCGCACCTCGTCAGTAAAGCCGGTTCCATGATTAGTAGTAAATCGTCATTACAATCTCTTGCGCATCTGAGTTTTCGCTCGTGCATGATTGCGCGTCCATGTTCTACGAATGGGTTGAGTCAGGGCCAGCGTTGGAGGAAAGAAGGTAGGACCATTTGAATTGTGTATTTTCAAAATCTGCCGGTCGTTTTCCAAATCACATACCCCACCTTTAATGTTTTTATTCACATATAAACATTGATCAGTGAACACTGTTTGCTTTTAAATTTGCTCATGCATGCTTGTCTGACACTCGAGAACCAATGAAGTTCATTCTCGTGTGCTACGCAGTGCGTTTGAGCTTTCGCAAGGACCAATGAGATTTGTTATTGCGTGTCAAGCAAGTACGGCTGAGCTTCTGTTTATGTTCGTAGTGATGTTTATATGTGAATAAAATCGAATCATATTATTACCCCCTAACTGAAGGGTTGGGGTCAGAATCCCTTGTCTCTTCAATATTAATTTATTTTTTGATCTCTTTATGAATGCTCGGAAGCATGGGAGTTGTGGGTGAATATACTTTCAATGGAGGGACAGAAATCTCTCAGATTTCATTAAAAATATCTTAATTTGTGTTCAAATGATGAATGAAAGTCGTTGAGTTTGGAACGACATGAGGGTGAACTATCCCTTTAAATCACAGAAGAGACAATTGGAATGACGTTTTTTCCACTTTCGGGATAGGAACTACCCACTTAGGGTTATTTGACCAACATACAAAAGTCAACTGTGTTTGATCACTTTAAATGAGACAAAAAGCATGTAGAATGGAGAGCATGCAGTTATAGATCCAGCCATTGAATTTGCATGTCATAATATTCAACTGATGTGGAAAAATGTACTGACTCCTGTGTGCAGCTCACCCGGGACTGTAAGGTGGAAGTCCAGAGAATTCTTCACCAGAGAGCTCTGGATGTGAAGTTGGACCCTGAGCTCCAGAAACGCTGCATGACTGACCTGGGAAAATGGTGCAGCGAGAAGACAGACACTGGACAGGTAAAAAATGTGCTGGGTTTTGTGATGAAACTCCTCAGTCTTGCAGGAGGATCAGTACACGAAGGCATCTTTACTTAATGGGTGTTTTTTCTGCATCAGGAGCTGGAGTGTCTTCAGGACCATCTAGAGGACCTGGTGTCAAACTGCAGAGAAGTGGTGGGAAACCTGACGGAACTAGAATCTGAGGTATGTTTCATATCTTACTCCTCTGCAGGTACACAAACCTCAGAGTGAACAGGTACATAATGCGCATAAACAAAATTGCTTGCGAGGTAGGTACCGTTTTTTAATTCATTCAGCTTCAACTGCTTAACATACAAATGCCATTTGAAGTTTTGTGGATAATTTTAGCATTAAGTGTGCTATATTTTATATACATTTTATGCTTAAATTTTGCATATTTGCATGGATTGTGATTGGACGAACATTCCCATGCAAGCGTTCATATTTAAACATCTTGTTAAATTAGTTAAATGGGTTACTTTTATTATAATGTTTTTCTAAAAATAATACTTTTAATAGCAACGGTGCATTAAGTTGATCAAAAGTAACAGTAAAGACATTTGTTTCTATTTCAGGTGAATGCTGTTTTCTTAACTTTCTATTCCTCAAAGAATCCTGAATTTCTATCAATTTTTTATCATGAAATTTATCACAATTTCCACACAAATATTAAACAGCAAAGACTGTTTTTAATGTGGATAATAATAAATGTTTATTGAGTGTCAAATCAGCATATTAGAATGATTTCTGAAGGATCATGTGACTGGAGTAATGATGCTGAAAGTTCAGCTTTGCATGAAAATATATTCAAATAGAAACAATTATTTTAAATTAAATAGTTTTTAACAATATTACTGTCTTTACTGTATTTTTGATCAAATAAATGCAGCCTTGGTGATCGTTAGAGACTGCTTTCAAAAACATTAAATTATATTATATAATCTTATATCTTAAAAGATCTATAAATGCATATAATTGTAGGACTTCTTCATTCATATATATATATATATATATATATATATATATATATATATATATATATATATATATATATATATATATATATATATATAATGGCCATACTGTTGTGTTAACAGGACATTCAGATTGAAGCCCTGCTGATCCGAGCCTGTGAACAAGTCATCCAGAACCACTGCCACGTTAGTACTGACCGCACACATCTAATTATTTCCTTTATTTATTAAATCTGAATTTCTCATTTCGGTCTCCTTCCTCCCAGGACGTAGCTGATAATCAGATAGACACAGGGAATCTTCTAGAATGCCTGGTGCAGAACAAACATCAGAGGGAAATGAATGATAAATGTGCTGTGGGCGTCACTCATTTCCAGCTGGTAAGCCAGTCACACAACCAATTTCCCTACACTACATTTGAATGATGACAAGTAAATGTTTTCCTAAATGTCATCCTGTCCCAGCCAAGATCGTACTGAATGGTTTTGGGTTGGTTTGGGTTTGGATGCATGTGTTGACCATGCTAATTAATCAGCTGACATTTGACTTGGCATGTGCTATTTTCCTGTTGCAATAATTGCTGAAGCTTTTATCACGGTATATGGTATTATCACGATAAATTGCAACAAAAAAAAAGTATTGTCATACTATAACAGGTTTAATAACTTTGTCTTATAAAAAGAAGAACTTAACATTTAAATACAATAATATAATACACAAAAATATATATAAAGTATATTATAAATTATAAATAATTATAAAGAACAATAAGTAACCCTTTACAATAAGGTATCATTAGTTACCATTGGTTAATGCATTAACTAACATTAACAATGAACAAATATCCATTGATATCGTTAGCTAAAAAATTACAACGGATCATTGTTAGTTCATGTTAGGATTTTAATAATGTATTATTAAAAGTTGAAACCTAACATTTAACTGAGATTAAATATGCTTTAGAAATAATTTTCATTGTCAGTTTATGTTAACTAATGGAGCCTTATTGTTAAAGGTGCTATAAGCGATTTCGGGTGACGTCACTTCTTGTTGATGTTTAAATTATTGTCAAACAAACTGAGGCTAGCTAGACCCTCCCTTCTCCTCATCCACGCACTAACCCCCCAAACCCACCCCCAAATCCTTCTTGTCGGTTATTGTCTGGAACAGTTTGTTATGTTTCGTGGTGCGGGTTAGCCCAGTTTGTTTTTGTTGCCGTTTGTGGAGCCTGGGGTGTCTGCAGAGACCGCGTCTTTTTACAGTGTGTTCAGGGGACAGGCAGCTAGCGGATAGTGAGGAGATGTTTGCTGTATGTGACAAAATGTTTTGGCCTAAAAAACTCGTGACATCGCTTAGAACACCTTTAAGTGTTAGAATAATAATAAAGAATCAGAACATTTTCAATCAATATCTAAAGCATGTTGTATTCCTAAATAGCCTTTTAAGTATTAAAGGGATACTCTACTGGTTTTTCATATTAAACTATGTTATTCCCTTAACTACGACGAGTTGATGCATACCTCTCTCGTCTCAGTGCATGCACTTTTCACATCTCTCGTGAAAAGTCCGCTCCCTCTCCTCCTCCCTCTCATTTCAACGGGAGCGGACTTTTCACGAGAGATGATATTACTGCGCCGAGTCGAAGTGCTCCCAAGCACTTGCTATGGTATTCTGCCATACAATATAGTTATCCATTTTACACGCTTAGAAAAGCGCAACGTTTTATTTTGTGTCACCGTTTTTGGTTGAGTTACACTACTCTAGTAACTGTATTTAAATAGGGAAAACGTGGAGGTGTTTGGACAAAGTTTCGCTGCAAGACAGCGATTTAGTGCACGCACTGAGAAGAGAGAGGTATATATCAACTCGTCTTAGTTAAGGAATAACATAGTTTAATATGAAAAACCAGTAGAGTATCCCTTTAAGTAGGCTATTTGGTGCTGTGATGAACACCATTGCGAATACAAAAATCTGAATGGCTGTTTAAATCATTTAAATACTGTTCAGAAACAGAAAGTAGTGCAGCTGCTTTGTTTTTGGGGTTACCGGGGTAACGGCTTCATTTCTGTTGTTCCATCAGCGCCATCTACTGTCAGAGAGTGAGTGTGCATTTTCATTACGTCTCCTTCACTCATTCTGCTCATCCATGTTGGGCTTGTTTACATTGGAGTGTGAAAAAATATTCATCAAATGCTTTTCTAAAATCTCAATAATT
This sequence comes from Chrosomus eos, assembly GCA_036326025.1. Taxonomy (NCBI): domain Eukaryota; kingdom Metazoa; phylum Chordata; class Actinopteri; order Cypriniformes; family Leuciscidae; genus Chrosomus; species Chrosomus eos. The sequence goes on along the minus strand of CM070824.1, from coordinate 31,682,407 downwards.
CGTAATAAATAATTATTCACGGTATTTTAAAGTGACCACGATAACAATACCATACATTTTCATTATCGTGATACATTGTATTACCTTATATCGGCACATGTCTACATTTGACATTTTAGATTGACCACATTTTCTGAATTAATTGTGTGTGAATATATTGTGAAAATGAACTACTATCACAATTTTTTTCCCTAGCTGAATAAAAGCTAAAAAAAAAAAAAAAAAAAAAAAAAAAATTCACAAAAAAAAATCATAACAACCCCAAACTTTTGAACGGTTGTGTATAGCACACTCAAATAAGGTGTATTCCCCAACGGTCACCATTACGCAACATAACCTTGTGAGTTTTGAGATATGGGATGTCATTTTTATTTTATTTATGTCTACCCTATAGGTTCAGATGAAGGACTTCCGCTTCTCCTACAAGTTCAAAATGGCCTGTAAGGAGGATGTACTCAAACTCTGTCCAAACATTAAGAAGAAGTGAGTTCACAAATCCCAGATCTACATTGCTGATATGATTCGTGGCTGTTTTGCATGTTTTGAAACATTCTGCATAAACTTTTTTGATTTTAATTTTTTCATTCAATTTATTTATTATATAACATCTTTCCATAGAGGCTTAAATCATCACAGTCTCCTCTTATTTTGGCTCTCTTGCACTTGCTTGCTTTCTCTCTCGCTGACACAAATTTATACTCTTGAACCAAATACTTTTTTTATCCTCTGCCCTCCTAGTGTCTCTTTCACCCTCTTCATGTGTCATTTTGTGTTTCTTCCACCTCAGGGCGGATGTTGTCATCTGTTTGAGCACCACAGTGAGGAACGACACGCTACAGGATGTGAAAGATCAGCGTGTGTCTCTGAAATGTCGGAAACAGCTGAAGGTGGAAGAGCTGGAGATGGTAAATTAATTTTACTCAAGTTAAATCAGACACTCACCCTAATGTTGTTCAGACCAAAAGTCAACCGTGATTTTATACAATCAAGAACCTAAAAGCACCATTAAAAATAAATAACACTGAATTAAATGTCACATTCTCTGTCCGCCTATTTTACAGTCAGAGGACATTCGACTAGAACCTGAGCTGCATGACGCTTGTAAGAAGGATATCAACAAGCTGTGTTCCTCTGTTGCTTATGGAAATGCTCAGGTAAAGGTTTGCTTTGAACTTTTACAGTTCTAGATAGCTGTATGCCCCCACCTATAGATGCTGCATGCAGACACATGATGAAACTTGTCCAGTTAATGAAATAAGCTTTATATAACGGTCATGGAAGACCTGGAAATAAAATTTTAAAGTTGAGATTTCCAGATCATGTCTTCAGCAAATAAATTTGCTCTGCATCAAAAAGATAAATGCTTCATTGAACCACATTAACAGTAGATTCTTTATGTACAAAAAATAGGCTTTGTGTTAAAATAATAAAACAATAGATAAGTAAAACAATTATAAATAATGCAAATAATTAATTTCTATAATTACAGAAGTTACAATAAATTAATGTTCTGCAGGTTTTACCGTTTTTATTACCAATAAATTTAGATTCATTTTATATGCATTTGTAATTTAACGATGATTAAAAAATGCATATATTTATTTTTTAATAAAAAATATAAATTTTAACCCAATAACATGTCTTATAATAAGTAAAAAATCTATAAAATATATAGAAATATATAATATATAAAATATATATAAATATATAATAATATATATAAAATATATATTTTTTTTATTAATTTCCGTGACTTTCCAGGTCTAAAAATCACATTTTAAAATTCCCTTATACTGTATATGCTTGTTTTGCAAGACTGTGCGAACCCTGGTTCTTAAAAAAATAACAGTTGTTGAGGGAACAAATAAAATGTCAGCTTGCATCTTTTTTTTATTTTAATCTGTTTTAGTTTTGTCAATAATTTTAAGCCATATTGAGTCGCCTCTAAAAGGTTGTTGAGGCCCCCTAATTGATAACCACTGATTTAAATCCATTGATTATACGTATTGTTATCTAACATACAGTACAAATGGAAATCTACTCCTTCAATCTCTATAAAATGATACTTAAATGATTTACTGCGTGATCATGAAAGAATGTGAAAAGTCATGGAAATCCACTGGTCAAATGTAGGAACCCTGTGGAAAACCCTACATTACAGCCAGATGGTTTTAAAGGGATAGTTCACCCAAAAACGAAAATTCTGTCATTAATTATTCACCCTGATATCCTTCCAAACACGTAAAACTTTGTTCATCTTTAGAACATAAATGAAGATCTTTTTGATGAAATTTGAGAGATTTCTGTCCCTCCATTGACAGCTATGCAACTGAAGATTTGATGCTTCAAAAGGTTCATTGAGAGATTGTAAAACAAATCCAAATTAACTTAATTGAACAGATTGAATTTAGGCTTTTATTCACATATAAACATTGATCAGCGAACATAAACAGAAAGCTCAACCGAACCTGCTTACGCGTGAGAATCTACTTCTTACGAAAGCTCAAACGTGCTGCGTAACACATTAATGTTTGTTTTTTTGTGAATAAAAGCCTAAATTGAATCTGTTCATCATATAAAGTGATCGAGTCTCTTCAGATAATTTGGACTAAACCGCTCAATTCATATGGATTCATTTTATGATCTCTTTATGAACTTTTTGATGTGTCAAAGTGGTAGTTGCTTAGCTGTCAACTGAGGGGCAGAAAGTTCTTAGATTTCATCATTAAGATCTTTATTTGTGTTCTGAAGATGAACGAAAGTCTTACGGGTTTGGAACAATATGAGGGTGAGTAAATGATGACAGAATTTTCAGAATGTTTGGGTGAACTATCCCTTTAAGCATGTACAGTATATAAACATCCAAAGTTCATGCTAAATGGGATTTTCCTCGCTCTTTGTAAATGCATTTTCAATTTGCCACACTCTTAACTTAAAATGATTCCTCCATAAATCACGTTGACACAACCATGAGCACATTAACATATGACCACACACATTAACATAATTACACTTATTCAGTAGTCGCAACCTGGCAGAGTCCCTTGTAGTCATGTAACAGCAATGGCTAGCCAATCATAATGAGTCTTTGTAAAAAATAATAATGTGTGGAAATGCATTTAATGATGCCCTCTGACCTTCATGTAAATTTCACAAGAATTGTTCCTACCTTTGGCACAATTCCTGCTTTAACTACCACCTACAAAATGCATAAAAAGTGTTGATTTAACATGTTAATTTAGTGTGATTCTTTTTTGAGAAAGTTAATGCATTTAGTCACATCCCCGATGACTATAAACGAGAAACCTTGACTAACCTTAAAGGTGCTCTAAGCGATTTCGGATTTCGGACACTGTTGATATTTGAAATCAACCCAAACAAACACACCCCTCCCTTCATTACCCCGCCCCCAAAATGCACAAATACACAGTGCAAAACTGGATGTCTCTTTATCATAGCTCTACTGAAGCGAATCAAAATATTGCTTTGTGAAAAATAGAAATCATGTACTTGCACCTTTAACGTGAACTTAGAGCAGAGCAACATAAGTGGAAAAAATAAAATGCTGGAGAAGTTTAGAATTGAGCCCTATTAACAAACTCACTCTGGAGAAGCCCTTCATCATTTGTTCTTTTCTCATTGGTATCTCTCCTCTTCCTCTTAGATCATTGAGTGTCTCAAAGAGAACAAGAAGCAGCTGTCCCAGGTGTGTCATCAGAAGGTCTTTAAGCTTCAGGAAACTGAAATGATGGATCCAGAGCTGGACTATCAGCTCATGAGAGTGTGCAAGCAGATGATCAAGGTGAGGTGTTTTAGCAGGTAACTAAAGTCATGTCATGTCCTGGCATTTTAGCTTTATTATTCATCCTTCATTAAAGCTTTCCTGTCAAACAGAGCGACCTGATGGTTATAAACGTACTCTGTATTGGCAAAAATCAATAGTAATAGCTTAACCCCTACGACCTGATTTGGAAAAGAGTTTTAAACACTCAAAACTCATCACCTTGTCTTTAAGAAATACAGTATGGAATGAACAAACACACGACCACAAACTTTTGAAAAGTAGTGTAGTTTAAAAAAGGACTCCTCGTTTTTAAATGTATAACTTGTTTTATGCCACATTACATCACAGAAGAGCAATGGGGAGATGCAGCGGGGCTTATAATCACAAAATATAAGGGTTAATAATCTTGAAATTTCTGGTTCATTTGCCAAAATGACTGGGCCATTAACTATCACTATTTTCCTCTGAGTACAGTCTTTATTATGGTTATTATATTGGTTATTTAGCTTCCATATGTTTCCCACAGATCTGTCCAGTCTGTAGTCTTTCTCAACCTATTTCTCCTTGGTTTAGCGTTTTTGCACAGAGTCGGATGCTAAGAATGTTCTGCAGTGTCTAAAACTGAACAAGAACAGCGAGCAAATGGATCCAAAGTGTAAGCAGATGATCACCAAGAGACAAATCACTCAGAACACAGGTGAAGACCTTACACATCTCCACCAATAGAACCTTTCATTTCCACATATCTAGTTGAGTTGGTTAATTTGAAGCTTTGTCATCTAAAACTCTCTCTGTTTGGCTCTTAATTTTTCTCACAATTGTGAGTTATAAAATAAACTCGCAAAACTTGAGGTTTGATCTCTCAATTCTGACTTATTCAGATTTGTGAGATATAAACTTGCAAATGCGAGTCCAATTCTGAGGAAAAAATGCTTTTTTTAAGAGAATTGCGAGTTTATATCTCACCGTTATGACTTTATATCTCGTAGTTGCGTGTTATAAGTCGGAATTGTGAGGTATAAACTTATGTAAACTTTTTAAAATTGTGAGTTTATATCACAATTCTGACTTTATAACTTGGAATTGCACGTTTATATCATGCAACTTTGAGGAAAAAATTAAATTTTTTATTCAGTGGCAGAAACAAGCTTCCATAGAATTATTTCAACTTGTCTAATACTACATTTCTAATTTTGTTGATGTATTCAGACTACAGATTAAACCCAGTGTTGAGGAAGGCTTGTAAGGCAGACATTCCCAAATTCTGTCAGAACATTCTCAACAAAGCCACCGATGCCAACGAACTGGAGGGTCAAGTCATATCCTGCCTCAAACTCAAGTATGCAGACCAGGTATGTGCGTGTCACTGAATATTAGCAGCGAATAAACAAGGAATAATGTACAGTCAGCCTTTTATTATAGTCAAGTCACCTTTTTTATATACGTAGCACTTTTTACAATACAGATTGTATCAAAGCTGCTTCACAGTGATAACATGAAAATAATGCAACAAAATTTGTTTCTAGAAGAAAATTGCGTTATCGTCCACCTTAAGTAAGGCAGATCAATAATATTGTTGAATATTAAATGTCCCCAACTAAGCAAGCCAAAAGCCAAGCCAACAGTGGCAAGGAACCAAAACTCCATCAGGTGAACGAATAGAGAAAAAAAACCTTGTGAGAAACCAGGGACAGTCGGGGGCCAGTTCTCCTCTGGCCAATGAATGAACAGTGTATGATTTATGATTCAGGCAGCATAAGAAGTCAGATTGGATCAGAATATTTAGTTCCAATAGTTCCATCTGGTTGGAAGTCGGAGTCATCACGCCGGTATGGAGACGAGTTTGTTGACTGAGGATCAGTGCTGATGACTGTCATGTCGATGAGGCCTTCACAGGGCTGATGAGGCTGGCACTTCAGGGATGCGTTGTGGTCGTGTCTAGTGCAGGTCCACATCTGATCTGAAACGGCCTGGATCGGCTGACTCAGTAATCCTCGGAATAAACAGAAAACTAACATTAGCATAGATGGCATTCTTCGTATGATGTAACGAGTAAATCAGTGTTATAGAGTGTCCCTGTTCCGCCTGACAGTCTTTGCAGCCCATAATCATTTTACTGATTTGAATAATAGAAATATATATTGTTCTATATGAATGCCAGGTAAAAGAGATGCGTTTTTAGTCTAGATTTAAACTGATAGAGTGTGTCTGCTTCCCGAACAATGTTAGGAAGACTGTTCCAAAGTTGAGATGCTAAATAGGAGAAGGATCTACCGCCAGCAGTTGGTTTTGATATTCTAGGTATTATCAACTGGCCAGAGATTGCAGTAGACGTGAAGGACTATAATAGGTTAAGAGCTCGCTCAAGTACTGGGGAGCTAAACCATGTTGTGCTTTGTAAGTAATCAGCAATATTTTAAAATGTATACAATGTTGAATAGGGAGCCAATGCAGTCTTGACAGAGCCGGGCTAATATGGTTGTACTTTCTGGTTCTAGTGAGAACTCTAGCTGCTGTGTTTTGGACCAACTGTAGTTTGTTTATTAAGCGTGAAGGGCAAGCACTCTACAATAATCTAGCCTTGAGGTCATGGACTAACTGTTTCGCATTTTTCATTGAAAGAATATGTTGTAATTTAGATTTATTTTCAAGATGGAAGAATGTTGTATTACAGTTGCTAGAAACATGGATTTCAAATGAAAGATTGGTATCAAAGAGCATACCCAGTTTCCTAACCAATGTCGAAGACTTGAAAGAGCAGCCATCAATTGTTAGATAGTATTCTGGGTTAATACGTGCAGAGGTTTTTTGCCCAATATTTAGAAACTCTGGGTTTTTTTTTAGAATTAAGTATTTGGAAATTACTAGTCATCCAGTTTTTTATATCAGCTATCCATTCTGTTAATTTTGTGGATTGGTAAGTTTTGTCAGGGCGTGAAGAAATATAGAGCTGAGTATCATCAGCATAACAGTGAAAAAGAATGCCATGCTTCCTAATGATATCTCCTAACGGTAGCATGTGAACAGCAATGGTCCTAGTACTGAGCCTTGTGGTACACCATACTGAACTTTTGACCGATAAGACATATCTGACATTTATCAGTTTGTAGCAGTAAATGAAGAGAAGTATGATTTAAACCATGCTAATGCAATTCCACTAATGCCAACTTAATCTTCGAGTCTGTTCAAAAGAATGTTGTGGTCGATGGTATCAAATGGTGGACTAAGATCCAGTAACACTAATAGAGAGATACAACCACGATCGGATGATAAGAGCAAATCATTTGTGACTCTAATGAGAGCTGTCTCAGTACTATGATATGGTCTAAATCCTGACTGGAAATCCTCGCAGATACCATTTCTTTCTAAGAAAGGAATGTAGTTTTGAGGATACTGCCTTTTCTATTAATTTTGACAGAAAAGGTAGATTCGAGATCGGCCTCTAGGATCAAGTTGTGTTTTTTAATAAGATGTTTAATAATAGCCAGCTTAAAAGTTTTAAGTAAATATCCTAGTGACAAAGATTAATTAATGATATTAAGAAGAGGATCTATGACCTTTGGAAGTATTTCTTTCAGTAGCTTAGTCGGTATAGGGTCTAATATACATGTTGTTGGTGCGGGGGGCCGCCCCACCGGTTGAGAACCACTGGTCTACTAAGTATCTCATCACTCCTGTGAACAGGAAGGGGGCCAGAGCAAATTACAATGCCTGACATCGTACTTGCAAGTTCACACACCTCTTTAATGTTAATTTTAGTGATTGTATAGTTGTATAGTTATATAATATAATTATAGTCTGCTTATTTAATTATTTAATTAATTATTGTTAATAAAACTATTTAAAAGCACTTTTAGTGATTTAAATAAATCTGAAATAAATATAAATATTAGATGAAAAACTTAAACTTACAAAATGTACAAGTAAATTAATTAAAAAGAAATGCTGCCTAAATGAGCTAAAATTACTCCATCTGAAATTTTTTTTTACGATTATATAGAAATTTATATATTTTTAAATCTCAATAGTTATGAGGGCAAATTAACAAAAAAAGTCCATTGTGCACATAAATCATTCATAATAAACACTGCAATATTCCATAATAAGAATTTCCCATTTTGATTTCATGGTGACTTTAACCGCTTTAAATTGGTTAATAAATTTACTTTTTTTTTTCTCAGCGGTTGTCTGGCGAGTGTGAGGATCAGATCAGAGTGATTCTTCAGGAGTCAGCGCTCGACTACCGGCTTGATCCGCAGCTCCAGGCTCACTGCAATAATGAGGTGAGTGGAAACATGGGCTCTGCATTTTGGGATTGCATTGTCTGCTAAGGATACATACAATCTGAACTTTGAACTTGAAATTTGGCCAAACTGTGGATATAAATCAGTATAATTTACCGACTACTGTTTAAATGATGCATAAAATGCTGTCTTTTGCTAATATTTGGAGACAAAGCCCATGGCCTTCAACACACAGCATCTTTATGAGATCTAACAGTCTGTTTAAACATGTCAGGACACTCATTTTGAACTATACAGAGAGAGTGAGTGGGTGTCTGAGAATCGCTCTAATAGATCTTCATAGCGATGTTAGAAAGAACCAATAGAAGTGAAGAGAAAACTGCCTCATGAATAACTAATCTACAGTAATATGTCAGTTCTAGTTTTGAGGGAATGGGGGAAATTCATCTGTAATTTCACAGAAAAGGAACTAGATTTCCAACTCGAAATAGTCATATCAACTGTCATATTTAGCACCAGCTCTTTTCGTCAATATACACTACCATTCAAAACCAGTAATATTTTTAAAATAAGTCTCTCATGTTTGCCGAGGCTATATTTATTTAATCAAAAATACAGTAAATGCAGTAAATAACTAAATAAAATAACAGTTTAAATATATTTTAAACTGTTATTTATTCTTGCAATGCTTTTTTTAGCATCGTTAAGCTTTCTTATTATTATCCATGTTGAAACAACTCTGCTGTTTAAATTTTTGGGGGGGAAATAATCATACAATATTTTCTAATCTTTTTTTTATTTATTTATTAATAATGTATATTTCTAATATAACCTAATAATGTTCTTGCTGAATAAAAACAGTCATTTTAAAAAAAAATGATTAAAAAAACTGACTGTCCCCAAGCTTTTTTAAAGGTCAAGGAAATCTATCTCTATTTCCTCTCTCTGTTTGCATGGTCTTACACAAACTCTAGTCTAAATTCAATTATTTACAGGCAGTGTTGATAGATGTAATATTGCAGAAAATGTTTAATAGTTTACATTTATTTATCAGTTGCTCATTTAATTAAAATTTTATTTTTATTAAGTTTAAAAAGTTAGTTCACCAAAAAATAAAATGTCATCATTTACTCATGTGAGTAAATTGAATCTGTTTATCATATAAATTGAATCTGTTCATCATATAAAGCGATCGAGTCTCTTCAGAAAAGTTGGACTAAAACCACTCAATTCATATGGATTCGTTTTATGATCTCTTTATGAGTTTAATGTCCAAACTGAACTAAGGCCTAATCATGGCTTAATCTAAGCCCTGTCTGTGAAACCAGACATTTAAGTTTTATTTTAATTCTGTCTTTATAGGACACGAAGTGTAGAATGACAGGAACCTATTAGTATTGTATCTGGTAATGACAGTCCGAATCCAAACTGCTGTCCTATGTTATGTTACGAGATTTTGTGCTAACTGCTGCACCAAGGCTTTATTGGTTTTATTAAAGGTTTTGAAAACTGTTATTGTATTAGGATATCTGCTATGGTGCAGAGATTGTTTGAACTGCAATGGGACAGGAACACCCTCCTCCTGCAGGCTGTCTGAGGAAAAGCCCTTTATTTATGGTCTCCATAAGCTATACGCTCTCATGGAGCAAACAAGCAGAAATGGGTATCTTGATTAGTCAGTAAATAAAATTGACTCTCTTCTTTTAGAAAATTGAGATTTTATACCTTTAGTCACTTCATTTGTGTGTGTGTGTGTGTGTGTGTGTGTGTGTGTGTGTGTGTGTGTGTGTGTGTGTGGTGTGTGTGTGTGTGTGTGTGTGTGTGTGTGTGTGTGTGTGTGTGTGTGTGTGTGTGTGTGTGTGTGTGTGTGTGTGTGTGTGAAGATCACGCGGCTGTGTGCAGAGGAAGCTACCGCGCAGGAACAGACGGGTCAAGTGGAGGAGTGTCTGAAGAACAACCTACTGAAAATTAAACAAGAGGAGTGCAAGACGGTACAATACATCCTCAAACATCCTTCATCTGCTACACACTGGTTTCCTCTGCATCAGTTGCTATGGAAACACCATCAGTGTATTTAAACCCTGCTTTTTTATGAGCAGAGATTCCCACACTAGACAAATAGGTGCTGTTTTTATATAGATGTTTAGATTTTGGCTTGTATGGGTCATATTCAATATGTTGAAATATGTACACTTCGGTTCAAAAATATATACATACAGTATGTATGTATATTTTTAAAGAAATGTATACTTTTATTGAGTAAAGACACATTAAATTAATCAAAAGTAACAGTAAAGACATTTATAATGTTATAAAATATTTCTATTTCAAATAATTGTAGTTTTTACTTTCTATTAGTCAATCCCACAAAAAAATATGAAGCAGCACAACTGTTTTCATTGTTAATAATCATAAATGTTTCTTGAGCAGCAAATCAGCATATTAGAATGATTTCTAAAGGATCATGTGACACTGAAGATGTAGTAATGATGCTGAAAATTCAGCTTTGCATCACAGGAATGAATTATATTTTAATATATATTTAAATACAAAACAGTTCTTTTAAATTGCAATAATGTTTCACAATATTAGTTTTACTGTATTTTTGATCAAATAAATGCAGCCTTTCAATTTACTGATTTTACTGAAACCAAACTTTAGTACGGTAGTGTCATTCCCACCCCCCCCCCCCCCCCCCAGATTTTATGTTAATCAATAGTATTTATTTTTTTTGCACAAAAACAGTCATGATTATGTTTTTCTCAACCTTTTTTTCTCCTCTCTGACGTCTTAGAATGAATCAAGTCTTTTTTACTGCTGTTTTGTGCTTCACGTTTGAAATGAGCAACAGTCCGCTCACACACTGCTATAATAGTTACATACAGGTTTAGTGTCTGCATTTCACTCATTTCATCCTCTTCTTCTGTGTAGGAGGTGTTGAATATGCTCAAAGAAAGCAAAGCAGACATATTTGTGGATCCAGTCTTGCACACAGCCTGTGCTCTGGATTTGAAACACCACTGTGCAGCCATCAACCCTGGAAGGGGCAGGCGTGAGTATTCACTGTATGTGTGTGTTGTGTGTGTGTGTGTGTGTGTGTGTGTGTGTGTGTGTGTGTGTGTGTGTGTGTGTGTGTGTGTGTGTGTGTGTGTGTGTGTGTGTGTGTGTGTGTGTGTGTATACATATATTGTAAATTCACACTATACGGTCATACTTATTGTTATTGATAGCAGTCAATAATAGAAGCGTTCTAAATATTAAAACACGTACATATATCTTCTGTGATAGTCACAGGAACAAAAAATGTTCTTTCCGAATGCAATGATACGCTGTCCTACCGTCAAATTATGTATTTCCAAACCTCCACATACCTGCTCACGCAGACATCACACACCATCAGCGCGTTCTATAAGGTTATCCAGAGTTGTAGACAGACACCGAACGCCACAAAGAAACTGCATCCGCCTTTTACAGTTCCTCCTCAACCAAAACAACAAGCTTACGATGCGTCACACCCTGTCATAACCAAATTAAGAGAAGGCCACTCGTGACGTTGTACCCGGAGCTGTTCATATCCTCAGATTCATATTTATGTTTCTACATCAACACTATCCACGGCGAAATGAATCTGCAGCTGTCAGGTGATACAACTAGAGCTCTGAAAGTCATTTACATTCATTATTATTGTAATGTTATGTGCGTTGAGACATGAGGAAACATAACGCCGTCTCTTGTCTCGTGGCGCTTTGCAGACGCAGCTGTGCGAGTTGTGATCATGTGTTTTGAAGGAGACGTGGCTTTGGAGCGCTCTGAAGGGAGGGTGGGATCTTATGCTTTCAAAGCTAGCTTGCTACTGCTAGCCTGTCCGAAATTACCTACCCTACCTTTAAAATATCTTGCTCCACATAGCTGCATATTAAACCCCAAATACATAATTTCACACTGAATATTCTGTTTCACAGTTGAATACGATTTCATGTTGTTTTATTCATGATGCCTAGTTAAGATAACTGTGTTGAGGGTCTATTTTAGAGACCTTATTTCTGTGTTGGTGGATAGAGAGGAAAAAATATATGGAACTTGACAGATGGTGTGATTATGGTGTGTTGTTTTTTCTTCTTAACTCTGCAATTTGGAGCTCCTGACTCCCTGTGTTTGTAATCCTTTCCCAGAAATGTCCTGTTTGATGGAAGCTCTGCAGGACAAGCAGGTGCGTCTACAGCCGGAATGCAAGAATAGATTACAGGACCGCATAGACATGTGGGGCTATGCAGCGAAGGTCAGTACACAAACACATTTAACCCTTTCGCAATCAAGTTTCAAATATTCTAGCTGAGCTCCCAGCGGGAGTTTTTTAAGACGAACATAATTTTAGAATGCGTCACCTAATTATTTCTATGCCGACGCGTCATGCTTGTCACATGACACACGGCAGCCACAACAGGGATGTGTGACAGATGTATCGCTTTTATTTAATTTTTCCTTTTTTATTTAAAATATTCACAATTTTGTTAACTATGTCATGAACTATCTGATATTCCGATTCTCAAATATGTGACCCTGGACCACAAAAGCAGTCTTAAAATTGAGATTTATACACCTGAAATAAATAAGCTTTCCATTGATGTATGGTTTGTTAGGATAGGACAATTTTTGGCCGAGATACAACTATTTGAAATCTGGAATCTGAGGGTGCTAAAGGTTTCCATTTCTGTTGGTTATTGTGCTCATCCACTTACAAAAATACAATTTTGATACATTTAAGGTAGGAAATTTACTAAATATCTTCATGGATCATGATCTTTACTTAATATCCTAATGATTTTTGGCATAAAAGAAAAATCGATAATTTTGACCCATACAGTGTTTTGTTGGCTATTGCCACAAATATACCCGTGCTACTTAAGACTGGTTTTGTGATCCAGGGTCACATATGTGTAAGTAAATGTGTTTTGTCTTTTAAAAACCTTGATAATGTTCATGTTAGTTGATCTACTATTACGCACAGTGGGGGGTTAAGACCCCATGCGATTCCATTGGCTCAAAATACTTCTAATAGGCACTCTCTTTAGCGCCTGTTTACAATTCCTACAAAATCATGGTATGATAACTGCTGTTTGAAACTACTTTATAAATTACCTTTAATGTCTGTATCAGTTAGCTTATGTACTAGCATAGCATACAGATACCCGATTAGCATCAGCAAGATACATCAACAAACTTAATTTAGTCCATTTAAAAACATGTCATTTCATTCTCCCAGCGTCAAATTGACCAAATGAAGATGTTGATGCATCGTTCACGCTCTATGGCAGGCAGGGTGGACAAATATTTACTTGACATGTTTAATCTTAGTGATTTCTTAAGCTATTCACGACTGCCGGCTGTGTACGGAAATTGTTTTGTGACGCTATTTTGTATTGAAGTCTATAGGAAGTCTAATTTATTTTTCCCTAAAAGTGGGCGTGAATCTGTTCAGAGACATTCTATGACGTTGCGCCGGTTGTGAGTATCAGGTTTAGCTGAATTCTGCGGACAAAGTCACTTCCTTGTAATGAGTTCTAGTTTGTGATTTCCTAGGTGGCACCAGCTGAAGGTTTCTCGGACCTCGCTGTGCAAGTCATGACGTCACCTTCGAAGAACTACATCTTGTTGGTGATTGCGCTGGCTGTGTCCATCCTCTTCCTCGTGGGACTGCTGTGTGGCCGCATCACCAAACGTGTGACCAGAGAGCTGAAAGACAGGTAGAGCGAGGATTCCGCCCCCTCCTGTTGCACACCTCATTTCCTGCCCTCGCTGTTCTTTGTACTTTTCCCTGCGAAGACTTTAGGAGCTGTCAGCGGACCTTCTGTGGGCTGGTGTCATGTTTGGAACCCTCTCCAGCCCATCTGAATCCAAACGATAAACTTTTGTAATGCTTCTCGGACAGGATCAAGATCGTTTTGGGACATTATGCCTTGATTATTTATGGTTATTGTTTTTGTTTTGAGAGTGGCAGCCTTACTTTTTGACTGTAAAATGGTCATGTGTCAATGCAGTATTTTTGTCGTATCTTTTCCAGTTTTTGAGAATGTGCGGTCACAGATGGGCTTTAATCAGCAGCTTACATTAAAACGTTCAGAAGCCATCTTTATATTGTTTTTTTTAATCATCCCTACAGTTTTTTGTTTTGGTTTTTTAATTCTTAGTCCACTTAGTCTCCTGAATGTTTTGACACTGGGGAGGTACGATGGTTTTTCTAGTCCAATGTGATGAACTACAATACAATGATTGGTTACATGTGAAACAGTGGCCTTTATCAGGTAAGAGACGTTTTATTATACATTAAATATAAACTTGCAAAGATTATGACATTTGAATACACCTAGTAAACACCAGGCCCCCCCACCACCGCCACCACCAATTAAAATTTAGTACATTGTGACATTATTTTCTTAACAATTGCACTATTTTGCTCATGCAATGGGTAATGGTGTATTTGCTCGATGTAATGGGAATTTTGCTTTTGAGGTTTTGTCATTCCCACTATTCTCAATAGTGTTTCTCATTGCTCATTTTTACCGTTTTTGGTTTTAAAAGTCACTGTAATACAAATTGGTTTATTTCTATATGTAAAGGTAGTACAACAAATGCAGCAAAAGAAAAGAGTCACAATGCCATCAAATGTTTAGTTTTCTTTGAACAAAATGTATTTTTATTTTGGTGGGATTTTGTGTTTTTAGTGTCCGTTTTGCGCATTAAGTGGTACATATACGAAGAGTATCAAATCGGAGTAGACCTTTAGAGGTGGTTTCATGTTAAAGATCTTTTTATTGTCCCGGGCCAAGTTTCCTACAGACCAACGTAAGGTTGATCGTGACTATATACCCTGTTTCAGAGGTACTTTGAATGTTCACAGGACAATTGCACTTTTTTATGTTTTCTTATGTTTTGCTTCAGCCTTATTTATTGTTTACAACAAATGTGCTGATCTTGGTTTCATATGTGTGTGTGTGCGCGCATAGAGAGAAATATGTTCTAATGTTGCCTTTTCCCTTTCTCTGTCATAGCAGTGGAAGGAAACGTCCATTAGTCCCCATTGATGGTGGCTCTGTATTTTTTCAAAGCTGTTCCCACAAACATCTCTAGGATGAAAAGGAATTACATACTTGTCTTTGTACATTTGTTACTAAGTTACTCTGATTATTACTGTGATGATTATATGCATAACATTTGCTGAAGACGTAAGGGTTTTCTAAGATCCATGCATGCTTTCCCCCAGAACTCGTTCTGTATCCGCTCACATAAGAGCAAAATAGTGCCAGTCAAAAGTTTGGAAACATTACTGTTTTTGAAAGAAGTCTCTTATGCTCATTAAGGCTGCATTTATTTGATCAAAAATACAGGAAAAAACAGTAATATTGTTTCCTGTGATGTAAAGCTGAATTTTCAGTATCATTACTCCAGTCTTCAGTTTCACATGATCCTTCAGAAATCTTTCTAATATGCTGATTTATTATTAATGTTGGAAACGGTTGTGCTGCGTAATATTTTTTTGGATTCATTGATGAATAAAAAGTTAAAAAGACAGCATTTATTCAAAATAAAAATATTTTCTAACAATATAAATATTTACTTTTACTAAGATTTTTTTTCCTTTTTTTTAAATAAAAATAAATGACTGACCCCAAACTTTTGAACGGCCGTGTATATTGTCACAAATGATTTCTTTTTTAAATAAATAGTTCTTTTTTTTCTTTTTATTTATCAATGAATCCTGAAAAAAGTATTACAGGTTATAAAAAAATAGTATAAGCAACACAACTGTTTCCAGCACTGATGGTAAATCGGCATATTAGAATGATTTCTGAAATGTATAACAATATTAACATAGAAAACTATTGTTTTAAATTGTAATAATATTTCACAATATTAATGTTTTATTCTGTATTTTTTATCAAATAAATGCCGCATTGATGAGCATAAGAGACTTCTTTCAAAAACATTAAAAATAGTAATATTTCCAAACTTTTGATCGGTACTGTGTATATATAGGAATTTGCGGTGAAAAGTGACCTAGACAAATCAAAATTTCACCCCAAATTAAAAGATAAAATAAAACATATTTTGCACTATTATTTTGAGAGGTTTCATAAGATTCACCTTTTTATTTTATTTTATTTTATTTTACTGACAGGAGCTGTACCACCATAGAATATATTGTGCAATTGTATATTGTGTCTCTCAAAGAAAGCTCTATAAAATTAATTTGTCCACTATCCTTGTATTAAAGGGATAGTTCAACCAAAATTGAAAATTCTGTCATCATTTACTCACCCTGATGTGGTTCTAAACCTGTATGTTTTTCTTCTGCAGAACATAAAATAATATATTTTGAAGAATGTTGGTAACTCTACAGTTTTGGTTCCCAATACATGATGATGAGATGACGACGACAGAATTCAACATTTTTGGTGGACTAACCCTTTAACAGGTTTAAAAATCTCAGCGTTCAAAAACTGGCAACAGATTTGTACATTTCATTTTCTTTTCTTTTCTTTTTTTTTTGGAGCTCGGGAGGCCACAGGCATACTGTTTAACTCTAGCATTGATGATCTCAATGTTCTTCTGTAAATAATAGATCTAATGTGCAAATGACAGTGTCTGAGATCTCTGGTGATTGAAATTTGGACTGTAAAATTCTACTGATCATATGGTCACGTTTGACTATTGTAGATAAGAAAATGTTAAAAGTTATGTTATTCCAAATATATTACTTTTTTTCATGTTCGGATTTTACTATTTTACAGATAACTGGATGAGGTAACTTAACACATTGGATGTTATTGGAGTGTTCAAATTTGAATTTGTTAAGATTTTAACTCGGTTCGATTTTTACTAGTTTGGAAATCAAGTGACCCTTAAACAGGTTTGGAGTATGTGCATGGAACATGGAATATCGAGTCTTTCCAACTATTCCAACTTTTTTCTAACAACTTTTTTTTTGCTATAACTTGTTTTTGTTGTTTGTTTTTTGCATTTTGCTAAAATCATGTTGCCAGAGATTTTACATTTAATGACAAAATGTAGGAGTCCATTTGTTGAAAGACCTGTGTCTTCGTGTCGCGCGGTGCGGTGCGTGCGTGCGTGCGTGTGTGTGTGTGTGTGTGTGTTGTGGTGGTGCGTGCGTGCGTGCGTGTGTGTGGTGTGTGTGTGTTTTGACAAGTCCCATTTTGAAAGCATCTTTTGAAGCCACAAGCAAGAGCAAAACCTGATTCCATTACTCTGAAAAGTGACATTGCCTATCATAATTTCCCAAAAGTCACAGTGCAGAGCCAAAGATGATCCTGCTTTGTTTGAAATGCTCCTCTGCAAGACTCTAAGCGGCTCCAACATCTGCTGAATGGCAGTTTTTCTTGTTTCATATTAACTGCAAATTGACTAAACATTTTAAAAGTTTATGGCTGTGATAGTTTCTCAGTTTCTTCATCTTGCCATGTAACATTAATGCAACAAATCAGATTTTTTATTGTTGGTTTCCCTAATTCTGTACAGACGATGAATTGTCAGTTTAATAAAATGATGTAGATTTTCTTACCATTCTGTTTTGTTTCATTCATATGGTATATTGATTCAGTTATTCAGCTGAAGCTACACAAATTTCAAAATTAGAATCACTTTCTGACTGGCTGTTTTTTTTTATTATTATTAATTTGTTAAACTTTACAAAAAGGTCCTAAATACAATTGTTCAGTGTTACTTAGTTCAGGTCCATAATATTAACATGCAAGTTTTGATTCTTGTTTAATGTTGAAACTAATATCAATACATTATTTAGAAGTATTTTGTTAGTTTATGTTTACTAATGTTAAAATTTTCTTTATTCTCTTTTCCCATCGCTCTCTGGGATTGCCAGTCCGCTGTAAACAAAGCTACATTACATCTACACCTACATAATTACATCTATTTCTAGTCACTCAGGTCTCAGCCTATTAGCCCTGACTGAGACCTGGATTAGTCCAGAGGAGACTGCCACAGTCTGTCCTCTCCACTAACTTCACTTTCTCACACACCCCTCGCCTGACCAGAAGGGGTGGAGGTCTTCTCATCTCAGACGATTGGAAATTTTATCCTTTACCACCTCTGTGTGACAACAGCTCATTTGAATCGCATTCAATTATCATCTCTGCCTATTAAAATCCATTTTGTAGTTGTCTATCGTCCACCAGGTCAACTTGGCAGTTTCTTGGAGGAGCTTGATGTGCTACTCTTATCCTTCCGTCTGCTGCCTTTGACACAGTTAACCACCAGATCCTCCTGTCAATTTTAAAGACGAAGGACATCTCGGGAACCGCACTACAATGGTTCAAGTCTTATCTCTCAGGTAGGTACTTCAGAATGTTGTGGAGGGGTGAGGTGTCCAAGACCCTACATCTAGCTACTGGGGTGCCTCAGGGCTCAGTGCTTGGACCACTTCTCTTCTCCATCTACATGACATCACTGGGATCTGTGATTCAGAAACATGGCTTTTCCTATCTCTTCTACCGTGATGACACACAACTCTACCTCTAATTCCAGCCTGATGATCCGACGGTTGCTTGAATGCCGTCTTGTGGTGCCAAAATCTCTTTCTCTGACATTTTTCTGGTCTGTTCCATGCTGGTGGAATGATCTGCCCAACTCAACCAGAGCTGTTGAGTCCGTGGCCATTTTCAAAAAACGGCTGAAGACGCATCTTTTTCAGCAACACTTGATTCATTACACTTTATCCTCTATTCTATTTCTATTATCTTTTTTTTTTTATAAAGTATACGTACTGCGTTAGATTAAACTGGGAAGGGTCATAGCACTTGCATATTGTTGTCCTATTGTTAGTTTAACTGCTTCTATTGTTCTCATTTTAAGTCACTTTGATAAATGTGTCTGCTAAATTAATAAATGTAATGTAAATGTACATTTTTAATGTTGTTTATGTCTATGTGGTGTTTTTAATGTGCTTTAAGACAAACCATGTGCAAATTCATAAGTCAACACCATTGCTTAAGTTTTTGTCTTTAAAACTGCAGTGATCTAAAGACTTGAAGATTTGAAATCGCTGGTGTTTCTGGTGTCACAAACTACCATGTAACCAATCACGTCAATGTTGATTTCAGAGTCCAGGAATGTCCAGAAACATATGATGACAAACTTGTTTTCTAAAACAAATTAAAACAACATATTAATGTGTTACAAGCTCAAGCTCGTGTAAGTTTATATAAGAAAAACTTTTATCCTACATCAACGTCGTAAATTTTAAATAAGACACTATAAAAGAACATTTGCATTAATGAGGGGTTTGTAAGGCTCTTGGTTCAGCTAAAAGAGCAAATGAAGCAGAGATGAGTTGGGGATGTCTCATTAGAGTCAATAGAGAGCAGAAATGTTCTAGTTAGTCCTATCAGCAGTCTTAAAAATACAGCCTGCAGAATGGCGAAAGCTTTTTAGCATTCTAGAAGAAAAGCATTCATATGGTTAAAGATGACCTATTTCAAATTCTTATCATTCCCATTGCTAATACAACTGAAGGCCTGAGGATTGCTGTCACTTGGGCTGCTGCCATCAATGATTTTGATAATGAAATACTCTGCATGAAATAATGAGGCACTTGTCTTGGAGCCAGTCTTCCTCTGCATTAAGAGGCTTATGTAACCCAGGAGGACTCGGATAATGAGAGTCAGTACTCAAAATGGCATAACATGAATATCAGGATGTCTTAGTATGTGGTTTGTCTCCTTTTGCTTTAATGGCAGCAGCACTGGAGCACAAAACCTGATGCTTGTGTTTGAAAATGACCCGAAGAGCATCACGGGCTTCAACTGAACATGATTATATGTACAGAGAGTCAAGATCAATTCTTATTTGATGGACCCTTTTCACATTTCCGTGTTTCTCTGAAGCAGAAGTAATCATAGTCGGGTAAATTTATAGCGACGAATGACTACATTAAATATTTTGTCTTCCTTCCATTTGCTAAAATAGCAAAAAAAAAACTTTCTAAAAGTGGAAAAAATAGAGAGAGATTGATCGACTGTCGGAAGAGAAGACGTAAATTTGACTATAGGTCTACCCTACTAGGCCTACTCACAGCCATTAGTCTACCCCCCGCATTTAGCCTAGTTTCTTGTAATTTGATGCAAATGTAATATAGGCCTAGTTATAAATGTAAATACTTTTTTTTTAGAATGAAAATATAAAAAACTTTGCAAAATGTACGATGTTGATCACCGTTAAAACCTTTATTTTACTGTCTAAAACGCGTCATTAGCCTATCTGTGAAAAGGGTTCATTAGTGACCTGGACATAGAATAGGCTACTAATAGGCCTACGTCTCAGTAAGTGTTTGTTTGTTTGTTTGTTGTAAATGTTTCAGGGTTCTAAAACGTTCGATTTTGAATTCCAGACTTTTGGTCCCGGAACCGTCTAATGCCCCAAACACTGCACTGTCAATGTGAACTGAGTCGATCATCAAACAAGTGATGCTTTTACTGCCACCTAGTGGTGTCTGTACTGAAATGCTTTTATAATGTGCCCAAGGTATGTGATGGCCCAACGGGCAAAGATTAATTACGTCAATCCAGAAGGGCTTAGATATAAATAACTAGTGGACAGCAATAAACGTCAAATAATTTATTACCTACTAGTCATCCGTCATCCATCCATCCAGAATTACCAGGAGGTCAATACTCTCTCTCCTGCAGCCACATTCTGCACGCTGTTCAGTCTTCTTTCTTCTTCTTCAGGAAAACAGCCTTCCCAGTCAAATATTGCATTTAGTCCATATAATGAAACATGCCATTTGTCTGTATCCTACAATGTCTTAACTCGATGATGTTATGAATATGTCCAGGCAATAGATCAAAAATAAAACAATGCTTTAATAGAAACCATGGGTAGATATAATTTAAAACAGCATTTTCTAATATAATGGACCTAAATGTGAATGTGGATTTTATAAATGCCATTTATAAAATGGAAGAAGCCCACTTTTTTATAGGCTATATATTTTCTTAATAAAATAAACAATTGCATAGCCTAATGTAGGCCTATTGTTCTTTATTTTGCAAAAAAAAAAAAAAAAATCATTCTGAAACGGAAAAAGCACATCAAATATATAAGATTATATCATACACTGTAGTTTTCTGTTAATATGGGTTTCTAAAACAGTCTCGAGTAAAGTATCTACACATAGCCTACACGTAAAGGTGTTTATTCAGTCTTTTTTTGCTAGCTTAACCATTTTACCAACTTTCATCATGACCCGCCCTCTCTCTCAAAAGCCCCGCCTTCCAAACACGTGTCAGCCAACCCGATGTCAGCACACCTGACTGAGTGCAATGATTGACAGGCTGATTCTAATTGCCTCAGTTTGACTCTTTTGTGTATTGAGTACAAGGCCTTGGCTTGTTGCAGGGATAAGTTTTCTTTCTCGGGTCATATTTCAGTAATATCAGTCCAGTCAGGTAATTTAAGAACATTTATAATGTGGTGTTTAGTCACATTTACTTCCAAATCTGAACACAAAAGAAGATATTTTGAAGAATGTTGGTGATGGTAGCATTGGAAGTCAATGGCTACCGTCAACTGTTTTATTACCAACATACTTCAAAATATCTTCTTTTGTGTTTAACAGAAGAAAGAAACTGGTTTGAAACAGGGGTTAGTAAATGATGACAATTTTCATTTTTGGGTGAACTATCCTTTTAATGCATTTGATATGTGCATTTCTTATAGATAATGCAGATCATATTGAACCATTAAATTATTTAAATATCGAAAGCAATTAAAAGCAATTTACTTACTTGCAGTTACTAATTTTTAATAGTTCACTTATGGACCTTATTTGATTGACGCAGCTCCTGTTTCTCCGGCACGTATTCTTCTTTGGTCCAGCAGATGGCAGTCTGTGTACAGATTTTGCTCGCTTTCATTTCTTATCAGCATTTTCATATACAACAGCAGCTCATGTAATTCCTCACTCTGTCAGTGAGCTTATACTGTAGCTCAACATATAGTTTATCTTAGATACATAAAATAAAATGCTGCAATAACACAGACCGTTTTCAGAATGCATTCTTATATTAATTCCATTATAAATCTTCCCTGTCTGTGACAGTCCTTGTCATTTTATTTGCTCTCTCAAATTCGGTTTGGGATTTAGCTGTAATCTGATTTTGCCATATTTATTGGGGTTGACTAAACCTATTTTCTAAAAAAAAAAAAAAAAAACACTATATGTTTCTTTGCCTACACTGAAATAAATGGTTGCATTTACTTAAAATATGCATGCTACATTATACATCCAGCTTGGATCAATTTTATTTAAAAATAACAAGAAAGCTTTTGTTATATGTACTTAAATATGAATAACTCCTTAAATGGAGTTATATCCAACACAATAGAATGTACTAAGTAAATGCAGGTTGTGTTAACTTAAAATTTAAGTGCATTTGCATAAAAAAAATACAATTATTTGATTTGAACCAACATAAAATTTGGATTTCAGATCTTGAGCTATTGCTTCTACCTAATCAATTAATTTAGACTTGTCAGTCCAAAATAAAAAGATGATTGAACTCAAATTTTGTTATTTTGGCACAGTCAGTGCCTGAATCAGAAGTCTCAAATTAAGTCAATAAATGTATCATTTATCAAATTTACTGCATTTTTCTAAGTCTTTCATGTTGCACCCTTTCCCCTAGATGGGCGTAACAGTGTTAAATTGTTTTCTTTTAAATAATAATTTAGAGCAGATATGATATTGCATTTGAAGTAGCAAGTAGGGATACATTTAATTTTTTCTGATATTTATTAAACAACAGTTAGGCTACTTAATATGCTTGTAAATATGCTTAGCATTTTGCTATTTGTTCGCAATATTAATATTGTTTAATTACTGTAGCATATGTGTAATATGCTCTGTGTGTTGTGTGGTGTGTGTGAGGGGTGGCAGATAAACCCATCGGGCTGCTCTGGGCTTTTGTCCTGGGGTCATGCACTTGACCTTTTTGTCTGAACTGCGGAACAGCTGCTGCACCACGAGCTCTTCTGACACTGTCTACTCCAGATATCAGGACTTCAAATCATCGACAAGAGGGTTTGACATGCTTATAGATCAGAGACTGTACACCTCATTATAAACGTATGCGATTAAAGCGAATGGCACGTGAATGAGCTTAATGTGAAGCATTAGAGGATTTGATTTTATAAGGCTCCGTTTTAAAGATTTTCAAATGTTGTTAAATTCACCTAAGATTCTGAGATTTTCTTTTTCTTCAAAATTTCTTTGTTTCTTTCTAACGAATGAATGTTTCGAGGATTCAATAGACAAATCTGAGACGATATTTGCGATTGTGTAAAAGCATCGGAGTCAAAAGTTGGTGAATCAAATAGCTAATCCTTTAAAGCTTTTTGATTCGTCAACATAATTTTTTATATAAAAATAACAATGACGCACATTTAGATTGCACAACATAAAATGGTTTTATTAATGAGGAGAATATGGTGAAGATTAGTTTAAAAATATTTTCTAAATGTTTCTGTTGACGCAAGAAGAAATAGGCTACTGTTTAGCAGAGATATCATACAAAATATTTTATGTAGCCTATAGTTATAATAAAATAAGGGTAGGCTATTAGTTATAATAATAGGCTATAAGGATAATTGTAACTTTATAATAATAAGCTTATTTTGAATTACAATCATCTGAATTGGTATTTGTAAAACAGAATGGAGTTTAATTGTTTTAAGAACGAATCTTTTGAAGTTTATAAAATATTGACATTAAGGCTATAAAGTAATTCTCATTTTAAAAGTTAGCCTATTGCTTATGATTTCAACAGTCGTTATTCGATGTTATTTTTATTAAAAGCAGAAGAGCATCACGTCTTAAATACTTTTATAAAGATTTGATATACAATTTGAATGTTAAAATGTTAATTGCTGAATCAAAGGCCGGATATCAAATTATAATATGCCCTGAATCGTAATTATCCGCTGCATTTTAATTCAGAAGTGCCTGTGTTATATTTCAGCACGTGGTTCAGAGGTTAAACGGTATGGACATTTAAAATAACATGAAATTTTACAGGCAAGAAGAGAATTTTCGTATCCAGTTAACAGCCTGTAATTTTCCGCATCAGGACTGTCGTTTGTTCATTAAAATACCTCATTTTCTTAACCTGTTATTTTAGGATAGGCAACTTACGTTGCATAATTCGATCATAAGCTATATCAACCAACAACACCCGCACGGACTGTATCCACATTTATGTGTAGTTTTCTTTGTCTTTCTTTCTTTTTTTAACACTGACCTGCAAAGTCCGACAATTTAAATTGCTTAAAATGTCGGGTGAAATGACATTTATAAAGATATCAAATATAAAAGAAAATATA
Source organism: Chrosomus eos (assembly GCA_036326025.1). Classification (NCBI taxonomy): domain Eukaryota; kingdom Metazoa; phylum Chordata; class Actinopteri; order Cypriniformes; family Leuciscidae; genus Chrosomus; species Chrosomus eos. The sequence goes on along the minus strand of CM070824.1, from coordinate 31,657,969 downwards.
GAGCAAAGACCCTATATAACATCATATTCATACTTCACATATATGAAAATGATATTAAAATGCCACAGTAATTCATTGACCTTTCTGATCCAGTCCATCAATGCAACGTGGTTTTAGGCCGGCAATTTCCAGTCAAGTTCATGTTCACAGCACGTGCATCTCATATACATTTATAGAGGTAGAAAAATAAAAGAAAGAGAGCTAAAGGACTTACTGTGATTAAGAAACAATTTTAAAGGTTACTATACATATTTTTTCATGTTATTGGCCTGTATCTATTAAAGCAAGACATAAGGCCTATTCTAATAAGTGCAAATAAATGATGACAGAAAATAGTAAAGGACATTAAAAGGAACAATCAGAGTATAAAATAGCCTAGCACATGAAGGAACATAAAATAAATTCTTAGAATAGAAATATATTTACAATATGGACTTACCTAAAAAATAAACAAAAAAGCCAAGAAGAGAAGAGGGCTTGCGGTTGTCCCGTCGGATGATTTTTGAGAGCTTTGAGGAGCAGACGCTGTGAGACAGGGTGTCGGGCTGCTGTTTGAGGTTAAGGTCATGAGGTCAGCAGACAGACAGCAGTCAGGGCTTTAAACTGCACATTGCATGTCATATGGAGGGCAGAAATTGGGTGGGTTAAATAAGAATTCACAATTCCATGAATAGCATCAAGATTCTTCAATCTCCACAATTTGACATTTGTTGTGAAGAGAGTAAATGTGATTTTTTTCATGACTGCCTATAAATTTCTTTCTTCCCTTTTTTCTTTCTGAATTAAGTTCATTTCGAGTTTAAAGTGTTTTTTTTGCCCGTACTTCACTGACTCTTTATTTCAATAACCACACTGTAAAAATGTTTTTATGATTTGTTATTTGTCAACTAGACAATTTATGTGGTTCCGATAACATAATATTTTGTATCTCCTTAATTTCAATGAACTAAAAATTTGATGGCAACCAGGTTACAATATTTTTTACAGTGTGATAAATTATCAAATGTTGTCATTGCCATTACCTTCCAGAAGGTTCAGATGCTTTCTGAATCTTATAGAAAATAAATATTTAATGTATTTAATAATTGCACTTTTATATCAAAACCTGCCAAAAATCACCATCCATTCAGCATTAAATAACAATTTAAATCCAAGTGACAAAGAATATTTGTTAAATGCATAATATTATGAGATGTTAGTATTGGTGTATGTATTTGTGGTACATTTATAAATATTTAAAGGCCTTATTCTGGGTATAATAAAGTGTGAATAAACCAGAGAGTTCATAGTTTAGTATTTCAGGCTACAGCTACAGCATTTCAGGACGGTAGATTATCAATGAATCATTTACACAATCATATGTGCAATTTAAGATTTGAGTTTGTCCGTCCATCTTTTAAAGCCTCTGTGTTGAACCCCAGTCGTTCTCTCCAAAAACTCAAATAGAGGAGCGTGGTTGCCATATCAACCGGCCACCTGACGTGTTACTGTGGCAACAGCAGTATTAGACAGAAACCGCTTATTAGATGTCCCATCTAAGGGTGAGAGGGAGGGGTGAAGGTGAAGGGGGTAGAGGGACATCTAGATTAAAAAAGAATGAAATGAGGAATAATACCGGCTAACGCTACTAGTCAAAAGAGGAAGGAGTGATAAAAGCTAGTGTAAAATTGTGGCGGATCTTAAATCCTTATAAACCCTTTGACTGCAGTGCTGCTCTTAAGCAGACAGTGTGGGGTGACATTTGTGCCCACAGAAAAAGGCAATATGGAGTGATGCTCAAGGGCCAGTGGTGTGACGTTATAACAGATGCAGCGTCCATCTAATGGGACTTTTGTACTGAAACACAAACAAAGACATTCAATCAGGTCACAAATCAAGTGTAGGAGTGTATGCATATAGACCTTATTCAGAGCAGCAACGTGACAGGTATAAAAGCGAGGCTGTGAGGGATAGACTTGATGTGTTTTCAATGGCATCCGCTCAAGCTCTAGAAGATCACTAATCATTTTTCACAGCTCTTTTTTGAAGGATATTTCTTTGAAAGATATTTCTACAGTGTTTCATCAGCAGAACAATCCAAAAACACATTAAGTAACTGTATACAACTGTATAGATGTATATCTGTCCCTCACAGCCTCCCATTGAAAGTGTTTGCAGTCTCATCTTCTCTCATTGTATGCATAAACTTTAAAATGAAAGAATTTTGAACCAAGAATATTTCTTTAATTCCAAGTAAAAATATATTGACAGTGTCAACTCATCCCAAAGTCTGTAAAAATGTGAGGTTAGGCACTTTTGACTACCCAGTAATGCATTTGTTATACAAAATTCAAGATGGCTCAATTGTGTTTGATTGACAGCATGCCGCCGATGCTGTTTACGGATATGAATTTATATTTAACCCAGATATTTCTAATACAAATGATACATTTGGAAGAGTTGTGCTTCATTGCCATAAATCCTCATATTGCATAAAACCCAATTAGTCTTTAGAAAGTATAAAAAAATCCATTGTTTAATAAATTAATATCTGTGATCAATTACTTTTATTAGAAGAATTAGGCTAGATAAGAAAATCAAATGTAACAGGAAAATGGCTCATAAATATCCTTATTTAAACACGTAAAGGCAAGTTGGTCTTTAGAAAGTAGCAAAGTTATTTCATTATTCAATAAACAAACATCTGTGATTCATTACTTTATTAGAAGAATTTTCTAATAGCAAAAAGCTAAATATGAATTAGACAAGGACATCAAGTGGAAATGGAATAATGCACATAAATAATGCTGTTAAAAAGGCAAGTAAGGAATGTGTGTGTGTGTGTGTGTGTGTGTGTGTGTGTGTGTGTGTGTGTGTGTGTGTGTGTGTGTGTGTGTGTGTGTGTGTGTGTGTGTGTGTGTGTGTGTGTGTGTGTGTGTGTGTGTGTGTGTGTGTGTGTGTGTGTGTGTGTGTGTGTGTGTGTGTGTTTAGCATGTTGGGGTAATTAACCCACATTAGATTAATCTACGAGGGTGGCATTTGTATCACAATGAAAACAGTGACCCCCAGCCCTGCCGTGGGGCTCACAGACATATAGAGGTCTGGCACCGGGCCAGAGACACACGCGTGCATAAACAAACACATATGCATACACACACATTCACACAAGCAGGCAAGATCCAAGGGATTATGCATTCAGATCCATCCATTACAGCAAAAGAAGTATGATTTCACCTCAAAATATACAGTTTTATTCTTTTTCCCTCCTAAAAATGGGAAAATGTAGTGTGGAATGTATTCTTAACTGCCACCCCCCTTTTTGAGAATGGACATTAAAATACACTATTTAAACTTAAATGGTTGTAATTTAAGATTGCTCTGGAATATAGACCAAAGTTTGGTCTTGTTTTAAAGAAAACACTCAGCAAATTGAAAAAGTAAATGGTAAATAAAATGTACTGTGAGTTTAAATTTACAGTAAATCAAATATAGCCTAGCCTACTGTCCTTAATATTTATTCTTTTATATAAAATATATTTTACAAAATATTTTTTACTATAAAATTACTATAAAATAAAAGCCATATATCTAACCAAGTTGTGTTCCAAATTTGAAGTTGATATCACATATTGAAATTGAAGTTCCCATGAGATTTTGTTTAGGCGTAATACCAAAAATAGCCACCAGGGTGACACATATTCCATTGAATTTAATTGAATGCATTCAGCGTAACAACAAATTAATAGATTTCTGTCAAAATATCACTTCTGTCACAAAATATGGAACTTTTAGACTCGGTCCTTTCTGAAAATGTGTGTTTTGTCAAGATTAGAAAAGGTTTTGATCATAAATTATGAAACATGATGACGCCCAAAAGGGGAGGAGCCTGATAAAATAACTTAGAGTACCATTTCTATGGTAACGCAATGCCCAATTTCAAAACGGTTTTCACAGGATGAATTCTGAGTTCGTACGCTTTCAAATGATACCTAATTTATGATAACTACTAAAATATGTGATGATGTAATAAAAAAGGCGATAAAAAAGATAGCTAATATTATATTTTGGAGGATTATATGAAGAGTTCAGATGCAAAAGCCTCTAAATGCCATCTGAAATTTTCTTCTAAAATTATAATTTTTATCAAGCTCGTATATTTAAGTTCAATAATTTCACTTAAATGGCAAGAAAAATTACCCATTAATTGTCATTTAAGTAAAATTACTGAATTTAAATATACAAGCTTGATAAAAATGATCATTTTAGAAGAAAATTTCAGATGGCATTTAGAGGCTTTTGCATCTGAACTCTTCATATATATATTATATATATATATATATATATATATATATATATAAAATATATATATATATATATATATATATATATATATATATATATATATATATATATATATATATATATATATATATATATACTTTTTAGAGGATACTATTATTTGACAAATACTAGATTATATGTTTTATTATGAACTTTTAACATGAAAACCAAAGTTTAAATTATTAAAAGTGTGTGTGTGTCAACTTTTTGTAACAAAGGTCAGAACTCCTGTTATGATGTAGATTTTTTTAGGTGCACTTTTGTCATAAATTCATCTATTACAGTTCCTACATCATTTGTAACAAAAAAAACAGTGCTAAAATATATATTTAGGAGTCTTAGACCTTTCAAACGATATATAGTTTGTCAGGATTAGGATTTAATAGTGAAATAAACGTAGGCATCCCGGTGACAGTTAAGCATAGTTTTTGTGCTTGATTACTGGTTCAGTATTACAGAATCTAGCAAATCTGGGCTAAACATTCCCACTTGGATTATAATAATTTCCTTCCAAAAGATTCAAATCCACAGAAGGATTTACCAGCTATTGAAACTTTACCCTGGATCAATAGCGACTGGATTTAGGGCTCTTGTGTTCTGTTATCCTCACAACCTCTGAAGATCCTGAACACAGGTATCACATTGGGAACATAAATGGGATTTCCCGGCAAACCATGTATTATTCCAATTCCCTTTTTTTTCTTGCAGCTGAGAAATAGTGTTTATGCAAAGTGGCTCACATGCACCGTGGCCCACATTCATGAAAAATGAATCCCAGAAATGATAGCTGCTCCTGGGGTGTTGTATTGTTTTACACATAAATATATATCTAGCATGAGTCATGAAATTTACTAATTTTCTTCAACAAGAACGGGCCTTGCTGCAGCCTCCCATATTTATGTAAACCACCTTTGGCTTAACCATATAAATTTACACATTTTACAGACTAGTCCGTATGAATAATTTAGCAGAATTTTTGATTTACCTGTTCCATATAAAAGATTTAAACAAATCCGTCACTTAAAATATGGTTATACAATAGAGCTCAACATGTTCTGATCTCTAAACTAACAGCCAACGTATATATTTTATTGCTGATTCTGCTTTTAGATGCAAAGAATTCTTGCAGGTATATTTGACTTAATCTGCCAAATAGACACTCAGATGTGTTAAACTGAGTGAAACCTTCATAAACACACTTCAAAACAATAATTTAATCACATTGACAGGTAAATAATACTGTTAGAATAGGGAAATCACATGGATGTGAACTATTCGACTCATATCATTTAATAATTTATGTAACAAGTTTTATCATTTATTCTTAGACTGCATACACGTCTGTAAAAAAATATTGTCTATAAGGCTAAAAATGTTTGATCTTTGCATATTTCATTTAAGCCTCTCATTTGGTTAATGTATTTGTATACATTTATTGTTAAGGCTTTATTTTTAAATCGATTCGATTTTACTTTGCTGGTTTTGGGATTAACATTAAATGCATTGTTCAGTGAGAGGAAAGAAATGCTACTTTCTTTTACAAGCGGTTGAAGAATCAAAGGGTTAGGGGCCGCCATAAGGGGGCGCTGCAGAAGCACTCGCCTCTGTCGTCACCTCATACTGGCTATGGTGATCGAACACATATAGTTTGCCAGAGTCCTAGACGTAATTGTTGTGACTACATTAAAAAAAAAAACGTTGAAAATATTTTAATAATCACTCTGAGGAGCAGCAAGCGTGTGGCAAAATAAGATGCTGTTTCTTCTTTTTTCTACTTTATAGGCTTGTCTTAAGAACGCATCCTCTTTTTTTTGCTTGCGTACGAAAGACTTATTTAAATATGATGCAGTCTGTTTGTTTTACAAGATGTGTGTTAACGCTAAGCTTGCATAGTGTTGGAATTGTGAAAAACGAGTATTATAAAGCCTAAACCCAAACCCAAAATCACTGTTCCTGCAGATGGGTGCATGAATCAGAAGTTGTATTCAGCTGTTGGTCCATCTGTGGCTGATGAATTCTGCTCTTTTTTCATAAAGGCTTTTCAAAGAAACGTCATTATATGGGCTTGAAAATGACCGTGATTCTGCGTCTCTGCTGACGCATGTATATAAATGATTTAAAAAAACTCTCCGATTTTATAGGCTAATGCATGGAGAAAAAAATTGCACCAAGATTTTGTGATGCACACATTATATTTCCACATGAAAATAAGCTAATATTCACGCATCAAATTTTCACCATAACAAACTTAGAATGTGTGTGTGTGTGTGTGTGTGTGTGTGTGTGTGTGTGTGTGTGTGTGTGTGTGTGTGTGTGTGTGTGTGTGACCTGTGTTCAATGAAAAGTAGCATATAGCCTACATATTGGCTCATTAAAACAAATATATATATATATATATATATATATATATATATATATATATATATATATATATATATATATATATATATATTAAAAATATTATCTATTAGCATTATACGATTTTTATTTATTTATTTGTAAATGGCTATTTGAAGGCAGTTATAAGTGTTCGCTTGGATTCTCCAGTTTGAAAATGTGCAAATTTATATTTAACTTAGAAAATACCACAAAATACATTTCGTGCATTTTAAGTAGCAAATAAGTTAACTTTATGTAATATAGGGTCGGTTTTTATTAAAAAACGGAAACGTTGACCATAACAGCAACAGCCATTCAAGCACGCGCGTGCACACACACACACACACACCACCAACACACACACACACACACACACACACACACAAAGAACACAAAAGAATTATCATGACAAAAGACACAAGTAGAGTGAAAAACACTTCAACACTCGCTCCTTTCATGTAGAAGTTTTAATGAAAACAATTTTCTTCCTGCTCGTGCACAAATGAAACGTATGCCATGTGCTACTGGTAAAATATTGATGCGATTATTATTGAGATGTTGTTGTTGCCTTTATGCAATGCTCCTTTTACTCGACCTTAAAGATGTTTTTTCATGCTACCCTGTTTGAATGTGTACGCTGAATTGTAAAACTCTGGACATTGTATTTCCTTTGTAAAATTGTATTATATTAATTATTAATAATAATAGTTTTATATCTATTATTATTTATAATGTGCATTTTTATTTATAGGCTACAAAATCTCCAATAGTACACCATTTAAAATGGGTTCAGATGAGTTTTTATTTAACGAAACGCTTTGAGAGAGACACTGGGATACATATATACAATGTAGCCTACAATTTTAATTCTAATGTACACTAATGAAAAACATTTATAGAATTTAAACGCATAAATATGATTTTTTTAAATAAATGTTGGCAAATTTATATTTATGTCCATCCTCGAACAACGACTGCTAAAATTAACCGCTGTTTTTTATATGCTCAAGTTTACATTTTTTCAATTTGCGTTAATTATCTTGAAAATCGTATCCATTTGCATGTCTACCCAATTATCATCCACCAAATCTATTCATTTTAAGCATAAATGCACTTTTTACAGGAGTGCTACAAACTTTCCACTATAGCCCTCTTGATTTTTAGGATTTGCAGAGCATGCACGATTATGATTATAACAAAACAATGCGGTTCCTTCTCCATTGGTGCATAGCTACTCATCATGTGAGTATTAAATATTGCTATACGTGTTTATTTTTTTCCTCATCCACCTGCTTCTCATCTCATATAGCACCGTTGTTTGTGTTATCCTCCTTTATTGTTTGTTGTTTATGTGCAGATGTAAAATTGTCCTATAGTCTAATTCCATCACTTCCCCCCTCTCTCCTCCATACACCTCCCTCCTCTCTTTCTCTCTCCCATCCTGGAATCTTATTGATCCAGGAGGAGCTAATTATCTCTTCCCCTCGTGACTGTGTAATCAGCACATGCGCAGTGTGTTAATTCCAGCCATTTTTTGCACGAAAGTAATTAGCAGGAATAAAGACCGGACTGATTTTTTTTTTTCACTCTCTCCTCCTTCCTCGAACCGAAGCCAGGGCGCGTCTGTCGTCTGCAGTACAACCAAAAACAAACCCTTTTAAATGCTTTAAGGAACAGTCAAATACCTCGTTTAACTTCAGCAGCATGATGTGTGAACGCATGCATCTGCGCGAATGGGATCTATAAACGTGTTTACCGGAATACAAAGCGACGCGTCCAAATGTAAGTTTGTATCCGATGACTGTTCTTCACCGTTAGCCTATAGTTGATTGTTCTTTGCTCACATTTTATTCACGCTATTTACAAAAGTATAAAGCGTAACAATAATGAACTATGCATGATTGTTTTGCATCCCTGCTTGTTTTGTTATTGATCTTTACTAGTTGCTGTTATTACATATGTATGACATAGTCGCGAATGTAAAGCGCATCCTATTCACTTTCTTTGGTGTTAGTGTCTTTCTCGAGTTCAGTTTGAAGTTATAAAGCTCTTCTGGTGTTCTCCTACCTGTTTTCTTCAAGAGTTGTCGCCCTCTTGTTAGTTGCGAAAGAAGAAAAAGACCGAAACGCGTAAAGAAACGTCCCTTATGCTTTTGCTTGGACGAGTGCTGTTGTTGCTGTTGTGTTAGTCAACACTGACACATCAGGCTTATTTTCAGAGAGTGTATCAGTTTTGACACGCGCTAGGGGTCCAGATCCGTCCGTGTAACATAAGATATGAAGGATCCGAACGAAGCCTCGGCGTCCTCCGCGTCGCGACTCAATTGCGCGCATGTAATTATTATAAATCTATATTTTTAAAGATACGAGGTCGCAAAGGTTTTGTTTTTGCGTCTTAAATGAAGCGTAGATGGTAAGAAGGAGAATTAAATTAGTCCTGATGTCCTGGGCATGCTTGGTCAAGCCTGTTTGGACTTATTCCTTCAACGTGTGTGTGTGTGTGTGTGTGTGTGGGTGGGTGGTTGTGTTGTTCCCAGAAGTTAGGTAAATATGATCAAACCTAAAAGATATTCATAAAATAAGAGAATATATTTTATTAGATTGCTACAATGCACAAAATTTTTCAAATTTCATAGAATATGCTGTATGTGTTTACAAAGCTATACTTTATGATATCAAAAGTTATCAATGATAAAAGATTCATAAAGTCAATGTTTTTATTAGCTAGTGTGTTGTACTCTTAATTCATACATTTATATAAGCTAAACAAATCTATAGTATGTCCTAATTTATAAAGCTAGATAAATTTGATAAGTGTGTGTGTGTGTGTGTGTGTGTGTGTGTGTGTGTGTGTGTGTGTGTGTGTGTGTGTGTGTGTGTGTGTGTGTGTGTGTGTGTGTGTGTGTGTGTGTGTGTGTGTTTGTGGATGCTCTTGTGTGTGTGTGACTGACTGACCGTGTGTTTGGGTATTGTTTTTTTCTGTCCTTTTGTGAATCTGTCACATTGTAACAAATTGTTTTTTTTTAATATACATTATACAATATTTTTTACTTGTTTTCATATCGTAATAGTCATAATAGTTCAATCGTTTGTTTTTGAGCTGCTGGGCTCATAAAAAACAAGGATGGATTTTAGGCTTGATTTCGATTTTTTGTATGCTTCAAATTGTTAATATAGCTCTCTAAATGTTGGAATATTCAACTTTAGAAATACAATAATCTTTACATTTCTAGGTAAAAATACAGTGTTTGGCCTAAAATAGGGTGCTTACACTGGAATTGCCAGCTCTACCGCGTGATAAACACTGTGTGCTTGAGGAGCAGGTACAAATGAAGCGAGCACCGACTCTTTCTTTTGAGAATGCACACACACACACACACAAATACACAGGAGATGGTGTTGGGCGAAAGAGGATTGGCTCACAGGTCAGAGTTCACAGAGTTAGGGAACAGGGTGAAAAGAAGGAGATGGGATGAAAGGGCACAGCTAGGGAAGAGAAAAGTGGACTCTGCAGGGTAGCGGTGTCAAACAGATAGTGCTGAGCCAATGAGAGTGATTGAAGGAAATAGTTCCCGATAGGGTTTCATTGAAACATCTTTATTTTTTTTTTACTGCATTAGCAAAATTTTGTGGATGTACTGTAAAAAATCTGAATATAATAAAAAACAAAATTTCTTATTCGTATATAATTTCTATTTTTTTTTATACAGCAGTCCCATTATGTGCTGTGTATGTATCTTTTTGTTTTTTTCAATGTGTTCGTAAAGTCTTCAACCCTTGCAGGACGCTGTAAAGATTGTGTAGTTGTTGCTTTGTTTGTAAATAAGGTGTTGCAACATCTGAATACTGAATTGTGTGCGTTCGTTCGTGAGTCTGTGTGCACACACTGCCTTCAGGGTTTGACTTTTTCTGTTTATCATAATAATAGCTGGGGTTGTGGAGAAGTGAGGCACATCGGCAGATCAGTCACTAAGGCCTCTCAAACACACACACACACACACACACACACACACACACACACACACACACACACACACACACACACACACACACACAACACACACACACACACACACACACACACACACACACACACACACACACACTGAGCCAGAGAACAATGCATGGGGGCCCAGCCTGTCAGTTCAAATTCTGCTCTCCATCCACGCCTTAAACAGACCTTGTGTGTGTGTGTGTGTGTGTGTGTGTGTGTGTGTGTGTGTGTGTTGTGTGTGTGTGTGTGTGTGTGTGTGTGTGTGTGTGTGTGTGTGTGTGTGTGTGTGTGTGTGTTGGTGTGTGTGTGTGTGTGTGTGTGTGCGCGCCACAGGAGAAACGAGGGTGATCAGTGATTCTGCCTCACCACCGTGTTACTGTCAACTCTCCCCAGAATTCACTGCAAATATTGAACTATATTACACTGTCTGCCTTAGTCCAAGCAGAAAGCGGTGTGTGCTGTTTGCCATGGCTGTTGAATATATAGAATGAAGGTATAGTTTATAAAAGGTGCATAAACCACAGTAATGCAAAGGTCAGTGGGTTTGTTTAACACATTTTCTTGTAAATGGACTAGAAATGGAGACAGACAGAGCCTGTAGTGAGAGACAGAGGTTTTGCAGTGTCAAATAATGCTGGAATGTATTTCAATAGGGATACTATATATGTTTACCATTTTTCTTAGATTAATGGAATTTAATGGTATTTGTTGAAAGATAGAGGGAAAACAGATCTGTATGACAATATCTTTACATATTTACTCTTAATTTAAATAGTATTGTGATGTCATGTTTTTAGTTTGTATCTCCAATAGTAATATTTGTATTTGTGTAGTCACTACACTCACACTCACTCTCTCTCTCATACATGTTATATATATATATAATGTATATAGTGTGTGTGCGTGTGGATTTCTTTTCTAGCCAGTTGTCACATTATTATTGTTTTAGCAAAAAGGAATTTCTGCACACTTTTTACAATTCAGTCAATTCCTGGTGGATAATAATGCTACTTGTAATATTATTTGTCATCAACCCGTTTTCAATTATCCTCCAACAGAATGTAATCTCTTGTCATTTTGTTAGAGGTTGCATAAATCATTTGTTAACACCAATGATTAAAAACAAGATAGCAGTAACATTTATTCTTTTTTTCTAGCTAGTCAATTCCATTTTGTTGTGCATGTTGTTCAGCTCTGCAGGATTATGCATTTTGAATTGTGATCTTGCTGTTAAAGGAGCTAATCTTGCACAAATGTTTTCTTTTTCCTTTCTCATTTCACAGTGCATATACTCCGGTAATGAATGCAGGATATTTACATGAATAATCCTTACAGATAAAAGCTTTAGTACACAGTGCCACTTTCCATTTGATATGTGTGTAACAAGTGCCGTCATTTGACTGAGGAAGAGCAGCACACACAAGCGATTCCCATGCATTGTCAGAGGCATAAGATCAAGTCAAATGAATAAGAACTCTTTCAGTGTAACATTGATTTCATAATCCCGCTGGATCTGCTGCAGTTTAGATCGATACGTTTACATCATGCTCCGACTTTCGCACTAGAAACTAAAGCGTGTGTGACTTACTGTAAGCACACTGACAGAATGCATCACTGTGCATGTGTAAAACATTGCCCCACTCCTGCCCCTCGAAACTATATAAGAAATGCATTTTTTAAGGAGGCAGCTGCCACAACACTGTCATGGCCCTGGCATAACATCAGCATTACCTTTTGAACTTTGACCCTGCATTTTTGTCTGTCACTTCCTTTTTGCATGTCATACAGGAAGTGCATCAGCATTTTACTTCCTGCTAACGTATTTTGTTCTATGCTGGCTGACTAATCTAGAAACAATTTTAAGGCCTCAGTTTTCTAAATTACAAGTCATACATTTACCCCACCACTCTAGCCCTCTCTTTCGTCCACTCTTTCTTTTTTTCCTCTCTTATCGTTCTCTCTCTTTCTTTTGAAGTTTTGCTGCTGAATGGACTAGTGTCTCTAATGGAAATGGGGCATTAAATCAAAGATCAAAGACAAGCGCACAGCAGAGAGGACAGCTGTCTAAATACAGTGGGAGAAAATGTGTCTGTGTTTGTGTGACTGCGAGAGAGAAGGGTGTGGGGTTAGCTGGTTTAAGTTTGGTTTGATACTTCATTTTTTTAGTTCAACCCTTGTAACAGTTTTCGTTTTTGTGTGCTCGTGCATTCATGCATGTTGCAAGTGCTTAAAAGGAGAAAAACGCTGGCACAAAGTAACATTGTGGAGACACTTGATCGTTTTAAGTGTTCTTTGATGTCTCAGGTAGTCTGTAGTATACAGCCATGTGCTGTGTCATGTTGTAGACATGTAAAACACGTAAGGATTAGGTGTGTTGTACAGTCTGTGCAATAGAATGTTTACTAAGATACTGAGGCAATATTAGATTAGCATTAAAACAGGAAGCCAAGCCCCTGAATCAGCAATCTGTGCTTTGAATGTGAAATCACTCTCTCTAACAAAACGGAGCTTCCCACATAGTATCTTTTTTTTTTCTTTTTTTTTTTTTTTTTTTTTTGTCAGGAAAATTGTTGCTAGTCAGTCTCAGGTGGTCAAACTAAATGTTAAATCAGCTTTTTTATTTTTTATTCATTATTAATTCACACACGCTTATGTGAAGTTTGCAACCTGTTTCACAATTTTCTATCAGTTAACATGAAGTAAACATTGAAGTAGACAAAATTAACAGAATAATGCACAATAATGAGATGTTACAGCTTTCATTAGGAGCTAGATTATTTCAGTGGTTATTAAGAAACGTATTTCTTATATTTGTCTTTTTTTAATATAAACTAGAGGGGATGGAGTGGTAGTATTTCCTTGCCATACTGTAATGTTGTTGTAGAAATTCCCCCAAAAATGTGGTAACAGGAATTGCCCACAACATGTGGGTTAATTTTATGTTAGATAATAATTTAGTCACTAGAAATAAAAGTTTCCTGATCTCAGTGCAGTGAAAACAGTTCCCTGTAAATGTTGTTGTATTTGCTGTTGTTTTTAAGGGTTATTGCTGGTACTGTTATAGTGTCAGGGTTAATATTAGTTTTAGTGCTGTTTTGTCTAATTCTCAACTGACATCTTGGTCTTAATCCACACACACACTTACAGAGAGTAATTGGTTTAAGATGTGTCTTGATTCCAGCTGTGTGCCCCCTATCAGGTATCCCAGAGAGATGGGTAATTAACCTAGCAGCTAATGAGATGCATCACTAATTACCCCCCCCCCCCCCCACACCCACCAACCCACACACACACACACACACACACACACACACAATCCACCACACACCGGAGCAAAAAAAACCTGGATATTCATTGATCTGTACAGAAAGTTTAGTTAGTGTCAGCATGGCAGTTTGTTTATGAATATGACACTCTAGCGCTATAAGCATTTGTGTTTATTTCAATGAGTGAACTCCTATGAATAAGAGCTGTTCATTAAGTTGGCTTGTGAGAGCCAACTTACTGAAATCCTATTTATTATTTTTTTTAAACATTTGGCCTTTTAAGTCAATTTTTGTAGGTCCAGTTCGAGCCTAAATCATGGAACGCATCCTTTAGCCTGGTGTGCTAGCATCCTGCTCTTGCTTCCAGTAAGATGCTTAGCATTCACGCTATTGATTTTCCCATTAGCACTTTAGCCCCCTCCAGTAGAGAGGATCAGAGAGAGCTCAATATAACAGCTTGAATCTCAGTTCAAGAATCTGCACTCTTAAACCTAGAAACAGAGCAATTAGCCCCTAACTACAATCCACAAATTCTGTACTCTCCTCAGACACCTTCTGTGCAAATGATTGATGTTTTTACACTATTTAGGTTACTTAACTGTAGATAAATCCAGTAATAACTATAAGCACATTTTAATTATTTAAATATAGCCCATGGTGTAACCACAAGGCAGGCTTAAGTAGCTACATCATGTTTGTATTTGTAAAATGTGTATGTTTGTGCTGCTGGTACAATTAAAATGCCTATCCAAATGTGAACCTGTTTTTAGCATTAATGCAAATTGCAATTATTATAGACGCCTAATATAAGTTGAACCCTGTTGTGATAGGCTGCTTTAATATAATTCAATTTAATTCACTTCAGCTGCTTTACTGATCAAGGCCTGTGGGGGCCGTGTCTCTGGAGAAACCTGGGACTGAGTCAATAGGGAACTTATTCCAGAGGCACTGTCACGGGGCAATCCCCCGTAGACACAGCCCTATGTTCTGCTCAGTTGCCTAAAGGGAAATATAATTCAGATGGAGGGGGATGGGGGAGTCAGAGACAGACAGAGACATTTAATTGAGCAGATCTTGGTGATTCCAGGAATTGTCTCTCATGTAATATTCAGCTCTCTGTAATACAGCTAGGCAAAGAGCTATTGATCACAGTCTAGAACTTTCTCTGCTTTCCTTCATCGCTCCAGAGTCTTCTCTGAATAGTGACACTAAAGTTTATGCTGCTCAAATTTAAAATAATTCAGATGTTGCTGTAATTATGTATGGTGCAAAGGGATTTAGAAAATCGTAATGTGGGTATAAAGTTTGGTTAATTAAACTTTTCTCTCCCTTTCATTCTTTTTCTAGGCCATGGTGGGATGAACGTGCTCAGTAGCTCAGAGGATGGAGTGTTGTGACTCTGTCTCCAACAATGGAGCCTCTGGCCCCCACACACAACAGCCTCCTGGGCTCTGCAGACCACTGGCCCCCAATCCACTCCTACTGGCCAGAGATCAAGCCATTCATCGGAGCACAACAACTCTGTCCAACCAGGATGGACTAGTGGGTCGGGCTGAGGAGGAGGGACTTGCTGGGAGATATGAAGAAATATTTAGGGAAAAAGAGGTTAATGAATGTTCAACTAAAGAGATGTTAAAAGAGAGGGAGAAGGCAGATGAAGAGGAAGAAGGTGAGGATGTGGAGAGTCCTATCGGAGAGATCTTGTACCAGCCTGAGGGGTCTGCCTATGTGACAGAGAGTAAACTCACGAGTGGTGTGCCCTCCTCCTCCTCGTTAGGTTCCCCTTCCTCCATCATTAGAACCTGTTACATTTCCTTGTCTCAAAGCCCTGCTCCACAGATTTTTCGTGTCTTCCAAATGCATAACCTTGACGAGAGTGATAGTCTAGCTCTGGTGACCCGCCAATCCAAAGATAATGCTCCTGACGTGGCAGGATCATCAGAGACAGGGGTGACATGGTCTGGTCTAACCAAACCCATCCTGATGTGCTTTCTGTGTCGGCTGTCTTTTGGCCGTTCACACTTGTTTAGGGCTCATGCTTCTCAGCAACACAACATCACCTTCAGTGATGAAGAACAACATCTGCTCTCGTTTAAACACACACTCTGCCATTTTACAGCCTGCCGGCCCAGGCAACCGCCCATTTCTCTGTTTCCTAGAACCAAAAAGGAATTGTGAGTCTGTGGTACCACTTAACCTGGCATCTCCGACCTCTGGGAAAAGCACAGAGGACACAGCAAGACGGAAAGAGAATGAAGAGGGTCTGATCTCTGAGCCAGGACTCCCTCTCCTGCCCTCTCCACCCAGAACCTCCCCTGCTACCTCAATACCAAGCCCTGCCAAAGACCCTTCAACCCTGGGAAGAGAGGGCACACAAAGAGGCAAGGAGGACAAGATGAGGAAGGATGAAGCAAGTAGTGAGGGAGGAGAAAGGAGATTGTATTTAGAGGTAGGCAGCACTGTAGATGACAGTGCTCACGGTATTAGCAGCAGTAGCGGACAAGAGCACATTACTGAAGCTGCTCTGTCAAACCAAAGCATTTCAAAACCTCCAAACTCTGTAACAATAGCAACCAGCTTTATGAACAACACCAAAACCCTTATAGACTCTGATTCAGAGTATGGAACAAGCTTTAACTGCCACGACCCTGCACCTGCTTCCCTTGTTGTGGTAAACCCGTCCACTGTCACTACTACAGAACAACTTGCCAACCAAGAGAGTGCCACAGCAACCGAACCAAATGACCAGTTAGAGAATGGTAGCGCCATAGCAATGGAACCAACCACTAGGTTGTCTGAAGATGACAGACATGCTGTCACTCATTCTGACCTGCCCAATAATCATAGCCATTCCACGTCCCCTACACTGAGTCCTACCTTAACCCAGACTAGTCAGCCTATTCTTGAAGAAGGGCACTTGGACACTGCCTCTAGAAAAAGGCTGGTGGTGGCCATTGATGGAGGCTTTGTTGCTGTTGGGGACGATGTCCAAGGATCATCTTTCAGTTATGCCGTTCAGGCCTCTATGGTACACTCCAGAAACTCCTGCAAGACATTGAAGTGTCCAAAATGCAACTGGCATTACAAGTACCAGCAAACTCTTGAAGCCCATATGAAGGAGAAGCACCCAGAGTCGGATTCTGAGGAGTGTCCATACTGCAGCAGTGGTCAGAGCCACCCACGCCTAGCAAGAGGTGAGACTTATTCTTGCGGATACAAGCCGTTCCGCTGCCAGGTCTGCCAATATTCCACCACCACCAAGGGCAACTTGAGCATCCACATGCAATCGGACAAACACCTCAACAACATGCAGAGCCTGCAGACGCAGTCACATGCACACAGCCCAGCAGCCCAGCCTAATCCTTCAACCCATTCACATCCTACTCTCACTCACCCCACCCAAGCCACCTCCCCCTCTCCATCTAAGCTTAGGGGACGTGCATCGTGGCGGTGTGAAGTCTGTGACTACGAAACCAACGTGGCACGGAACCTCCGAATCCATATGACCAGTGAAAAGCACACGCACAACGTGCTTCTACTGCAGCAGAACTTGGCACACATGCAACGTCAACGTAAGCACAATGCCACCGAGCTTTACCGCCACTGCCAACCTCAGACCAAACTGTCCGATGCCATCGCTTCTCTGTCCTGCAATGAAACCTCTTCACCGAAACTCTTTGAATGCATTCTATGTGGCTGCTTTTCCTGTGACACTCTAGAAGAGCTTAGTCAACACCTGACCATGCAGCGGTCATTACCCAATTCCTATTGGAGAAGCACAACTGGAGACACCCATCACTGTCGGCTTTGCCATTATGCCACGCCGTTGCGAGCAAACTTCCAACTGCACTGCCAGACAGACAAACACGTACAGCGCTACCAGTTAGCTGCACACCTACGAGAGGCCAGTAGTCAACATGTAAACATCGAAGAGGAGGAAGAAGAGTGGCGCCTCAGGTGTGTCGCTGCTGGAAGCCAAGTGCAGCTCAGGTGCAATGCATGTGACTATGAGGCCAGCAGCTTGGAGAAACTGAAGCTACACACCATGAACTCCAGACACGAGACCAGTCTGAGACTATACAAGGTAAATATTACAATTTAAAACCAGAAACGCTATTTGCAAAAAATCTGAGGCCTGGGACTCCTGTCAGTAAAATCCACAAAAGCCCAAGATGCCCTCAGTGAAGCCATTATTCCCAAAAACCTGTAAGGCCTCTATGGTAATTGAGATAGATTGTATGTTATTTCTTCCCTCCCCTAATGTGGTCCATTAACTCAGCACATCTCTAATCAGTTTAGAGTTCTGTAAAACAAGTGGACTGGTGTTTCTCACTGTGGTTGTGTGCATGTGTTTTTGTGTCTGTGTTCGTCTAATGTTTCACTGGATTCATTTGCTTTGAATCTGTCTGCTCAGCTTTCACCAGACCGCAGACGGAGGGAGAGATTTTGCGTTTATTTGAGCAAAGCATGTTAAGTAACATCTACATAGGTGTTTTTACAGGGATGTATTGATCCTGCATGGATCTATATTGTGCTGTCCACATTAGAGGAAGCCACATATTGATCATTTATGACTAAATGGTCAATATATGACTTCCGCTAAAGTACCTTAAGTACGTTGCTGGTGTTGAAATGTAAGTTGGATGAAGTAGAAGAGTGTTTTATTAATTGATATAACTTCTTGTATACTTCCTTATATCCTTCCTTTCCGTTTACCCTCACACATCATGTATGATTGATGTTTATCTTTACTCTTTCTCTCAGCATCTGCAGCAGCTGGATGGAATGGAATCTGAAGATGTCTGGCTGCACTGTGTGCTGTGCGATTTCTCCACTCAGAACAGCCTTTCTTTAGTGCAGCACTCCCATTCATTGAGCCACCAGAGAGGGGAGGGGCTGCTTAGACTACAGCGAATCCAGAAGGGTCTGCAGGATGAGGAGGAGCTTGGTGCCATCTTTACAATCCGAAAAAGCCCTGCTCAAGAAAATGGTATGAGACACACATGCACGATCGCTTTGTTTTGTTTCAATTTGCAGAGTTATCTTCAGGGATTGCAAAGCACCAAAAATTGTTTAAAAAAAAATTTGAGGTTGGGGTGGGCGTGAGAATAAGCAAAATCCAACACGCTCATAAGCAGAACACCAGCTTTTGATGCTAGATTAATATTGGGAAGAAAGTCAGGGAGAATTCCTTAAAACCCTAATCAAAAGACTGTCCCTTGTGTGTTGTGCTCATGACGCTCAAGGCTCTGAAATACACAACAGAACAACAGAGGGGGAGGGGCTGACAGACATGCCGAAAAACAAAAAGAATAGGAAAAGGAAGAGGGCAGATATTTACACTGGGGTAATTGAGAAAACCGGGTGGTGGAGGCAATTAGCATTTAGTTCTAACACAGAATAAGCTCAACTAATGAGTTGAACAATAGCCCAACCTTGGCACTCAGCCTGTTTGTATGTGTATATTTACATATGCATTTGTGTGTGAGAGCGAGAGAGAGAAAGAAAGCGAGTGAGTGAGTGTGCCTTTTGTACAGAATAGTAGGAATTGATTTTGTTAATTGACTTGCCAATAATCACATTTGTAACATCTTCACTGGCCAGAAAGAGGCTAAACTAGAGGGTTAGCCTGTCAATGCAGCCAATAAAGGCGCAGCCCACTAACGAGGCATGAGTTAATTAACATTCTCAAATTAACATTTTAAAGGAAAGACATAGAAAAGGCCTGATAGAGATTCCTAAAGACTGACAGGTGTTTGGAAATATTCCTGGTTTATTTTGGGTTAAGAAATGTTTTATATTTTAATGTTTTTTTTCTCAGTTCTAACTTTGTTCTAGATTTGTTTAGAAATGTTTTCAACATTTTTTGGTAAAATCTAATGTAAGACTTCTTAAACATGGTACATTTAAAATAAAGAAAAATGAAATACTGGGTAGTAGCATTATATCCCCAATGAGGAGAAATGGCGAACACACTGGGTACAAAAAAAAGGTTAGCAGTCAGTGTGTCGTGTACAATCAATGCTAAAGTCAGTGAGTGAGAGTGAGTAGCTGTTTCAGTGTGAATTTGAACCTGTAGGAACATCGGATCAGCGCTGCTTCCGACCTGCTGGAGCGCCGCAGCTGAATGGCTGGTTATTGATCTCTTTAGGAACACCAGGGCATTGCCTAATTTATAATCAATACTGGATCAATGATGCTGAGCATTTGTATATTGATCCCTGGGACGGGTAGGAAGTGCTGATGAAGTGTGTGTTGAGTGTGCGCCTGGAGTGTGTTAGCATGTGTGGGTGCATCTGATCACTTCATTACTGGCCGAAATGACCTCACCACGCTGAGCCACGGCCATCTGTTTTGTCCAAGAAGCGTCATGAACATTCTAAGTGAATGAATCCACATGCCCCCTTTGATTTTTGAAGTGCATTTTCAATGCAACTTCAAAATTAAATAAAATCTTTGTCTTTGATAATTAAGTTGCATGATAATAAGTTGCAGGTAAAAAAAAACGTGTTTGTCTAAAACACATGTATGCATTTGGTTAAATTTGGCTCATTTTTGCATTATACATTTGTAGTGAATTAAACAAGTTTTGCATAAAATGGATCATTTGCCATTTTGTCAGGATTTGAACATATCATGCAACACATTGTGAATTTTCACTAATTAATGATTTCCTTTAGTCCCATACATTTAGTTGCCATTTTATTCATTTTTTTTTTTTTTCAATCCCTAAGCTTTTTTTGTTGCGATTTTCCCTGTGAGAGATGCTCAACAATAGACACATTTTTTTAGTCAGGTTCAGCGCGGTGTGTGTGACTGAGAGAATGACTGAGCGAGCGGGCTCAATGGGGCGGTCGTAACTAGAGCGGATTTGACAGTTTCAGGTTATGTGTTCTGTGTTTATGGGTGTGTTGGTTTGATAGGAAATCAATAGCGTGTCTGTCAGGATAATTGGTGTTCAGATGGCCTTTCTCGCTCTCTCTCTCACCCTCTGTCATAATCACCTTCTCAAAGAATTACCAGAAGATACCTCGGCCTGCGTTTGATTGGTCTGTTATGACAACCCTCATGCATTTTTTTTGTTTCCAAACCCCCCCCCATACCCCAACCACCCCCTGCCCAAAATCCACCCAAATCAACTCTGTTCTTCTTTCCCCTTCCCCCCACGTAGCAGAACAATTACTTTGCTAAGAAAGCAGAAAGGCAGAAAGCAAGAGAGAAGAGGATGAGGAGAGGGAGGGAGGGCGTTGAATGGGGTATCTGGTTTAGTGTGTCCCGAGGCTGTGTGTTTTGTACCTACAGAGCTCAGCCGAAGCTTTTAGACGCTGCAAAAGAACAACAGAGCATCATTGCCCTTTTCGAATTTCCATCTTAATGTGTGCGTGCTCTAGAGCACTCCAAAGAGAGCTCTCTTTTTGATTTTGAAGATTAAAAAATAACAAGCCAAAACTGAGGACTGTCAAAATATTGTCAGTAAATGCCATCCCACGTGTTTTGGATATGCACAGTCATTTCAGTTTTCTGGGAGCGCTTAAGAAAATGCTCTTTTAGCAAGAAAGCTATAACTAGTACAACAGACTCAAACTGAGCACAAGACCTATTGTATAAGATCATTTTTAAAGCCTGTCATGGCGGCATTGTTCGCCAATTTGTGCTTTGAAATGGACTCTTTGTGTGTGACCCTCCTGACCTCTGCTGTATTATCTTCCTCCTGTGACTTTTCAAATCCCCACAGGTCAAATGAAGCTCTGCTGACACCACTGACTTTAACTCGTCCTCCTTCTGGTTTTCTTCTCTCATATCTTTCTTTGTATTTTTACTGTAGAAGATAAATATATTTAACTTCTTTTGTGCGAATCCATAAAAGATTTTGTAGATTACTAGCTAGTGTTTTGTGTCGGTCTGTCCGTTAATATTGAGCTGGTTGGTTGGGTTTCACTGAGCTAGTGTAGACTGACCCCTATAGGTTTGAATGTGTTCCTGCATTCAACCTTGTTTTGCAGTGGCACGTGAACGCAAGACATTTTCTGTAATGACCAATTGGCTAAATAATCAAATAGTTGGCTTGATCATTTAAATTGCAAAGCATATAGGAAACAAACAACCTTGAGTGTGTACATATGAAGTGATGTGCTCAATAAATATATTTTTCTCTTCAGCTCTTCAAGCAGATCAAAATGAGATGGAGTCTCCCACTGAGGATATGGCTAACCAAGAAGACCAAAGTAAACATGGAGACATAACGAGGAAAAAATCAGGTCTTTACCAAAAATATTGCTACAGTGTTTTTTCAGCTGGATTCGCTTCGGGACCCAGATTTTACATTAGATTCTGTGGTGAACCCACACCAATATAGTTTAAATTTAGCTTTAACACCATTCCACTAATTGCATTATTTGCATTGTTGTTTTCCCTGCTTTCTATGATACCAAATGCCAATGGGAACCACTGTTTTACAATAAGCTTAGTGTTGTTACTTGTTAAACAATAATGTGCGCCTCTTTGATCTGTTTTCTCTTTTTTTTTCGCTAGTAGAAGGATTTATTCAAACAGAGCAGAGCAAAATGAGTCGTCTTCAAGTCCTAAGCGTCCCTCATCTGGATCTGACGAGTCAGATGACCTCTCTCTCTGCAAAAGGCCACGAATACAGGAAGAGGTCTGCTGCAATGCACTTTGCACTATCTTTTTTTTATTTATAAAATGTGACCTTGCCATGTTTATTTTACAAGTTCTTTAAAGTGCCATAAGACCACTGATGCCTATTAGTTTTCTGCACAACTAGCAGAATAGTATAAACAAGTGCAAATACAATGGAATAATAATTTTGTAATCATTTAATACTAATTAAATTAAATTACTATTAACTTAATTGCTTATTATACATAACTATACCATTGTATAGTTGGACCATTGTGCAAACAATAAGAAGCATAAAATAAACAAAACCTAATATTATTTAAAGAAACAGGATATTGCAAAGACAGTGTGTAATTCTTGTACCTCTGTTGTTTGTTTCCTTCCATTCAGATGCGGCAGTGTCCATTCTGTCGCTTCCGTCATAGTGATATTGAGCGTCTAAGGAGTCATGTGATGAACCAGCATGCAGTTCAGCCTGCTGTCCGCTGCCCACTGTGCCAAGACACACTGCACAGTATTGCCCTCTTGCGTACCCACCTCACACAGCTGCACAGTGTCACTGCAGACTGCACTCAGAAGCTCATCAACACGGTGAGGGGGGGGAAAGGCAGTATGCATATATCATGTAGATTCAGTATTTCAGTGCTATATAGTTTGTAATTTTTTTTGTGCTTTTGTAAAGAATTAAAGCAACCAAGGATTTTAAACAGTAACACATGTCCATTCCAGCCACAATTCTCACAGCAAATATTGTTTTTCTCATTTCTGTTACCTAGTAAAAACATCTTAACTCCCTTTAAGATCAATTGCTTGGGCTATTAGGAAGACAAAATGTTATGAATCGTTTAGTTTTTACTGATGTCAAAGCAGGATCTATTTACAATATCCGCTGATATTTGGCAATTTTTAAAGTAAAAAAAAAAAGTAGTAAATTTTGTAGTGGGCTTGTTTAAATTCAGCAATTTTGTGTAGCCTGCATCCTAGTCGCTATTATTACTTGGGTTATACTAGCCGTCAGCCTTTCTAGATATTGATATTAAAAAACATCAATGGGCCACTATTTTTTATATATGGGGTAAAAATTGTATTAATGCAAGAAAATGTTCAGCACAATGTGCATGTGCGTATAAGGAGGGGTGTTTAGACCCTCAGTGACTCCAGCACGAGCGAACGGAGACGAGTAATGACATTGAGTTGGGGGAGGGAAGAGGTAGCTGCCTCAGATCCAATGAATATTAAAATTAGCTTTTTTATCTGCAGAATATAAATTGATACTAATGCACCCAGAGCTTGTTTGAACCCGAAGCAGACATGCCTCACTGTTTCTGAAAGGTTGGACATTTTTTGCCAATTCAGTCAGCTTGCGCTGAGTGCTTTTTCTTGCGTAAAAGGCTTTTCTGTCTGTCTTTCCATTTCATGTGTTCTCCCCTCTCCTATTTTTCTTGGTCTTCCTTGCCCTCTGTTCTGCCATCTCTCTTGATTTCTCTCTTCGGAACTTGCCGTTTCTCTCCCCTTCCCTAGCTGAACTGAAATACAGTAATGAAAATAATTGTGCTTCATTAGTTCTGAGCCTGTGCTAGGTGATTTTCGTTATGAACCGTGCCTGGTAATTATGTTCTAAATTAAATGTGACCTTGAAGAGGACTTGTGTGCTGCTTTGTGTCCCTTCAATACAGCACTTTCCTGAAATGGTGTGCTTTGTGATGGAAATAGCAGCCATTTTGTTTGGTTGTTCATCCCTCCCTCTCCCCCCTTAAAGTTGCATT
The DNA here is from genome assembly GCA_036326025.1 of Chrosomus eos. NCBI lineage: Eukaryota > Metazoa > Chordata > Actinopteri > Cypriniformes > Leuciscidae > Chrosomus > Chrosomus eos. The sequence continues at coordinate 31,633,608 of CM070824.1, read as the reverse complement.
GATTTACACATTTTAAATTTGAGTGGGTACAGGAGGAAAGAAGGAGATGAAGATAAGTAAAGTGGCTTTTTTACATCCAAAGTTAGCTAATTGTGTTGTCATGGACCAAAGAGGGCTTCCATTCATACTTAACCTTTGAACTGCTTTAAGTGTTGGTTCATGACTGCGATTCCATTTTGCCTTCTGAAGTTAAGGGTCTATTCTCTTGCACGGTGCATCGTTAATGCACACGTTGCAGGAACACAGCATAATGACCAATCATTTTCAGAGATAACAATCAAATGACTTAATAATGAGATTTTTGTGGATTAATTAATCCACAAAATGGATTTATCAAACCTATTATGATTTCTTTTTTCCCTTGTGATCAGATGATTGCTTCAGACGTGCTGCCAGAGAAGATGTTTTTACCAGTTCACAACTCGGATACACAGCTGATAAATGCTAATGAAACAAAGAGACTGGATGGTTAGTATAAATATAATATATATATTTTTTTAATCTAGGTTAAGCATGGTTCTTTATTTTTCATCATTTTAAAAAGGATGACAGTTATGATCTGACTCAATAACTAGTCCAAAGGTGATTTATCAATATTTGAGTTTGGTTTAATTACTAAACTATGATAGTTCTAATAAATTTTGCTTCATTATGTATTCACAGCAATTCTTTTTCTGTTTACTCTTTAGAAATTTCAACTGATGCTGAACCTGAGAGAGGTACCACACCTCAATTGGAGGCAGCAAAAATCTATAAACAACCATCAGAGGATGCAGAATCCACAAAGGAGAACAATGCTGCTTTTCCTTGTTGGCAGAAAGGCTGCAACAAAGTCTTTACATCCTCAAGTGCACTCCAGACACACTTCAACCAGCTTCATAGCCAGAAATCTCAAACGGCAATATCTGATCGCCACATTTACAAGTACCGGTGTAATCAGTGCAGCCTAGCATTTAAAACCCCTGAAAAGTTGCAACTGCATTCTCAGTACCATGCTATCAGAGCTGCCACCATTTGCTGCCTCTGTCAACGCAGTTTTCGTACAATGCAGGCCCTCCGGAAACACATTGAGACAAGCCACCTGGAGCTAAGTGAAACCCAGATACAGCAGCTTTATGGTGGTTTAATGATGAATGGTGATACCCTGATCTCTGCAGACCAAACATTTGGTGAAGAGGAGGGATCACCAGAGGAAACTGAGATGAAAGATGATGAAGAATGTGATTTGGAGAAAAAACTAAGTCCTACAGACAATGATTCAAGTTTGGTTAAAGATAATGCTGAATGTGACCCCAAGCAGCCTGTTTTTCCACTTAGAAAGGGCCCGAATATTACAATGGAGAAATTTCTGGATCCATCGAGACCTTTCAAATGTACTGTTTGCAAGGAATCTTTCACACAGAAGAATATTCTCTTGGTTCACTACAACTCAGTGTCACACTTACACAAACTTAAACGGTCTCTGCAGGACACGTCAACTGGATTGCAAGAGCCTGTCAACAATGCAGACCACAAACCATTTAAATGTAGTATTTGCAATGTAGCATATAGTCAGAGTTCAACCTTAGAGATTCATATGCGTTCTGTCTTGCACCAGACAAAAGCTCGTGCATCCAAGCTTGAAACATCCACTTCTAGTTCTGAATCTGTTGGCCCTCCCCCAGGCAAGGCATTGTCCAGCACCCCTGCAACCATGAAGCCTGCTACTTCCATGAACAATGCTGATCTAAGCCACCAACAAAACACTGAACTCAATGGCACACCTGCAAACCCAGACACCAACCATCCTTCAACATCTGACATGAGGAAGAAGTTGGTAAACATGATTGATTCCGCTACGAAGCAACAACAGATGTCATTACAACAACAACAGCAACAGCAGTTAGCCCAGGCTCAAGCCCATCTCCAGCAAGAGCTCCAAAAGAACGCTGCTCTTCTTCAGTCCCATTTATTCAATCCTGCACTTTTACACCCTTTTCCTATGGCAACAGAGGCTCTTCTTTCAGTGCAGCAGCAACAGCAATTGCTTCTTCCTTTTCTTATTCCTGGAGGAGAGTTCCGCATGAATCCAGACGTGAACCTTAAAGGCTCTGGTCTAAACTTAAGCACATTAAAGCCTATTGTAAATGAGGATACTGCTGAGTCTTCTAAAAAAGATGACTCGGAATATTGTTCTAAACAAAAACAAAATGAAGGTCTTGTAATTTATCCTGAAATGAATGAACATAAACTGACCAGTGATCCACAGTGTGAGAAGGATGTAGATGAACTGAACAGTAATGAAGGATCAAAAGAAATGGATAATGTGGGTATCGGAGAAAAAACATGTCATCCCAAAACACAAGAAAATGAAGATGTAAACAAAGAGATGTCAACCAGTGGGAAGAGTTTTGATGAGTTTCTTCCACCCAGAATAGCCCACGATGCCCCTGGGAATGCTTCAAAGGCTTTGCTTGAAAACATTGGTTTTGAGTTAGTCATGCAATTCAATGAAAATAAGCAGCGATATCAGAAAAATATTACTGAGGTGATACCAAATGGTGGGGATGTGACTGACACCAAAGAGGTGGATCATTCAGAAGGCATGGAGAAGCTAGAGTGTGAGTCCTGTGGAAAGCTTTTTTCAAATGCACTGATTCTGAAGAGCCATAAAGAGCAGATTCATCATTCCGTATTCCCTATCAAGTCATTGGAGATATTTGCCAAAGACTACAGGGAGAAATATGACAAACTGTTTCCATTGAGACCTACAACTCCAGAGGCTTCTCCTGTCTCATCCCCTTCTCCTACACCACCTATGATTCCCAACCCTTCAGTGCAGCAGCCACAACAGCAACAACCAATGCAACCAGTTGTTCCTGTCTCTACACTCAGTTCTACTCCTGCTACTGTCTCCATTTCTCAAGTTAAGGCTCCATTAGCTCAAATTCCCTTACCCATGGAACTTCCACGCTTCCCCCCAATTCTAATCCCCTCCATACCTTTGCAAGCTTTAACTCAGCAGGGCCCTGTCCATCTGCCCCCAGTGGAGGCCAGTTTGAGTTCTGATTTGACACAGCTTTATCAACAACAGTTAACTCCATCAATGTTACAGCAGCAAAGTAAAAGACCTCGAACCAGAATCACGGATGATCAGCTTGTAATCCTACGTCAGTATTTTGATATCAACAATTCTCCGAACGAGGACCAAATCCATGAGATGGCCAACAAATCTGGTTTGCCACATAAAGTCATAAAGCATTGGTTTCGGAACACTCTATTCAAAGAACGCCAGCGCAACAAGGATTCTCCATATAATTTTAGTAATCCTCCCATCACAACACTGGAAGATGTAAAGGTGGATTCTAGACCACCGTCTCCTGAACCACTAAGACAAGAATTTTATGGGGGTAGGAGGTCCTCAAGAACCAGGTTTACTGACTATCAGCTAAGATTACTGCAGGATTTTTTTGATGCCAATGCATACCCCAAAGATGATGAGTTTGAGCAACTGTCCAACCTCCTTAATCTATCCACCCGTGTGATTGTGGTATGGTTTCAAAATTCCAGACAAAAAGCTCGGAAGAACTATGAGAACCAAGGAGAGGGAGGGAAGGATAGTGAACGCCGAGACCTATCTAATGACCGCTACTTTCGTACTTCCAACAACAATTTCCAGTGTAAGAAATGCAACATAGTCTTTCAACGCATTTTTGATCTAATTAATCACCAGAAAATGCAGTGTTACAAAGATGATGAGGAGGAAATGCAGAACGATCAGAATGACACTTCAATGGATTCTAAGACTGAGTGTCATAGTCCAATACAAGCAAATTGTTGCTCAAGCCCCTCCAGTTCATCTGGTTCCAGTACTAATGTGAAGTCCACTGATTCTGAGCATATGCACACAACAAGTCTCTCTAGAGAGAATAAACAAGCAAATGAAGTATCATCTGACCCTAAACAGGCTGTTAGTATCAACACTGAGTTTGAGGAATTAGAGAACAGAATGCAGCAGCCAAGGCCTCTCTGTGAGGAGAACCAAAATGTAAGCACAGAGATTCACTCTCACTCTCCTCCTAAACAACAACAGGTTTCCTGCACGTCTGAAACAAACCCAACTCAATCACAGAGCTCCCAGAAGATTTTTAGTCCTTTAGAGATTCCTTCATCTGAGCAACAACTGCAACAGAAACCTGCTCAGGACATGAGCCCTTACCACTGCATCCAGTGTAAATTGAGTTTCCCCTCTTTTGAACATTGGCAAGAGCACCAGCAAATGCACTTCCTTACCCAAAGTTACTTTCCCAGCCCACAGTTCCTTGACCGTCCTGTTGACATGCCACTTATGCTGTTTGATCCTGCTAATCCCCTACTTGCAAGGCATCTGCTTTCAGGAACAATTTCCCAGATAGTGGCAAACCCACCAGCAGTGACAACCATTCCAGATTCAACAATAAACTCTCTGAAGAGGAAACTTGAAGAGAAAGCAGGAACCAGTTCTATGGAGAATGATTGGGAAAATAATGGGGAGGAACCCCAGCGAGACAAACGTATGAGGACCACCATAACACCAGAGCAACTAGAGGTTTTGTATCAGAAATACCTTTTAGACTCCAATCCAACACGCAAGATGCTTGACCATATCTCTAACGAGGTCGGTCTTAAGAAAAGAGTAGTTCAAGTCTGGTTCCAGAACACTCGAGCTCGTGAGAGGAAAGGCCAGTTTCGGGCATTGGGACCATCTCATATCCATCGTCGTTGCCCATTCTGTCGAGCTCTCTTTAAAGCACAGACTGCTCTTGCTGCTCACATACGTTCACGTCACTGGCATGAAGCAAGGAATGCAGGGTATAGTATGGCAATATCTAGTATGACTCAAGATCAGGAAAGTTCTCAATTTAAATCTGATCTCTTTGATTTTGCCAATTATTCTCAGTTTTTGAGCTCCACTGATGATGCAGATTCTCCAGCATGCAAAAGCATGGACCTGTCTTCACATCAGCAGCGTCTGAGCCCAAAACCTATAAAAGGTGAGAGTATGGAAGATTTTGAGATGCCTTCCATGTCAGTTTATCAGACTTTTGAACAGAGCAAGCTGAATAACTGTGAGGCCAACACAAACACGACCCATGACCATACAATTGATGAAGGAAATTACTCTCTAGAGGGTAAACATGGCAGTATCCACCACATGTCTCCCAGCACTGAAAGGGAGGCTTCTTCTGAAAGTGATGAAAAGTTGTCTTCTGGATTGGTTAGCCCTGCAATGAGCTTTAATGCTAAAGATTTTGATAATGATTTAGTCTTAGATTACAGTGAAAATTCCAGCCTGGCTGATCCAGCTTCACCATGCCCTGGTAGCTCCAACAGTCAGGGCTTTGATGACAGATATAGCCAAAAACGCTACCGCACTCAAATGAGCAATCTGCAGGTAAAAGTGCTCAAAGCCTGCTTTAGTGACTATAAAACCCCAACAATGCTCGAGTGTGAAGCCTTGGGCAATGACATTGGACTTGCCAAGAGGGTGGTTCAGGTGTGGTTTCAGAATGCTCGTGCCAAGGAGAAAAAGGCGAAGCTTAGCCTTGCAAAGCAGTTTGGTACAGAGAGTACTTCTATTGATAGACCTAAGACTGAATGCACTCTTTGCTCTGTTAAATACAGTGGCTGCTTGTCTATTCGTGACCATGTCTTCTCCCAGCAACATCTTGCTAAAGTTAAGGAGGCTCTGGGTGGCCAGAGGAAGAGGGACAAGGAATATTTGGGTTCAGCATCTGCTCGCCAGCTGATAGCTCAACAAGAGGTGGATCATCCAAAAAAAACAAGTGATGCTCTGGGACTTGTCCAACCACAAGCTATACTGAGCTCAGTGGGCCTCAACCAAACTGCCCTTCAGTGTCTGAACCAGTCTCCAATGTACTCAAGTCTGCAGACGCAGAATACTAAAAGCATACGAGGTGGTAACTGCAAAATGGCCGATGGTTTTTCTTCCATAAAAACAGGTATGTCTAACCTACACTTTGTTTTTAAGTAATTTACTTAAAATTATTATCTTTTGTAATCCATGTTTTTTTTCTTCATTCATTATCGTAGAAGGTGCCAGTGACCCTCCTGTAAATGAGCTGACCCGCAAGCCAACCATGACGTCCTCTTCTGCCATATCAGCTATGGATGACAAAGATGTAGTTAGCACAACCAATTCTGTCTTGACCCCAAAGACCACAGAACAAGAACTTCAGTTACCCAAAGAAAATGACACTGGAAGTAACAGGATTCCCACAAACAAACTTGACAGTTCTCCGTTGGGAAATGCTACTCGTTCAAACCCTTCTTGCAACAGTAAAGAGAAGTCAGACTCTTCCAGACCAACAGTATCTACTCCAAATACTGGAAGGGAATATGCCATAGACCCAACTCAGCTACAAGTTCTTCATGCAGCAATGAAAACTGACCAAGCTGCTCTGCTCTCTAGTCCTCTCCTGCCCTGTCTGATGCCTGGCTTCCCTCCACTTTTTTCTGCCCATATTCCCACACCTATGCCTGGAGGCCTCCTGCAGCCCATGTTTGGCATGGAAAGCATGTTCCCATATGGTCCTGTCTTGCCACAGGCTCTCATGGGGCTGTCCTCGGGCTCCATTCTCCAGCAATATCAACAAAATCTGCAGGGTGCACTGATGCAACAAAGACTGCAGCTGCAACAACAGAAACAGTTAGTGCAGCTACCAGACAAACCAAAACCTAGCCAAATCTCTGCTCGCCTCCATGCAGAGGACACCATTTCATCCAAACGTGACAAGAAGCAAGGCACACTCAATGGCACAGATTCCCCCTGCATAAACTCTGTCAACACTAAGAAGCCAGATGTGAATAACAACTTTCTTCTAAGCCACTGTATTGTTTCCAAAACAGAGTGTAGAACAGAAGGCAAGGATGGTCATCTTTATGACTGTCTCGCCTGTGAGGTGTCTCTCACTGGGAATGCAGAGCTCATCAAACATCTTGAGTTCCCTCAGCATAGACAAAGAGTGGCAGAGAGACTGAATGCCAAAGAGCATGCTTCTCAATTACCTCACATCAGTCCCTCATCTACCTCTCAGTCAAATCCATCCAGTGAACAAAGATCCTCTTCAACGACCCAGTCTTCTTTAGGTACTCCTTCTGAAACCTCCATCCCTACCCCAACCAGTTCTGACCAGAGCAGTAGACCTCTCCAAAGCTCACCCCTGACTTCAGCTTTACCTGATGCTTCCCAAAGCTCACAGGCTTCTCACTCACATCATGTTCTTTCGCCTTCAAATGTTACCTCAAGCCTGACAAGCCTTGCAAAGACATGTCACACAAAACCAATAGACTCTGTGGATGGGCGTTGCGACGGCAACGAGTCAGAGGAGGGACAAGACTCAACATAATATATTGGAGCAAGAGGTTTGATAACACTTGTTTTTATGGCTTTGAAGCCTCAGAATAGACTCCATGGAATAAAAAAATAACGAGGAAAGTAAAACAAAAATGTATCCACTGTAGATTACACTGGGGGAAAGATATGACCCAGAGCTAGTTTGGCAGACTGTTTTAAAAGGACTGAATCCTGTAGGATCCAACTTGCATTACCAGTGCTTGTAACCAAAAACAAGTGTCAGTAGAATGTTTTTTCCATTTCAATATGCTGGTTTTAACAAAAACTTGAGTATATGTAAACTGTTTGGAAACTAAAGGGTGCACAGCTAAAGACTGGTGAAGAACCTGAGATAGTTTCATGATTACTTAACTAACCAAAAGTCTGTTTATAACGTGTAAGTTTTAACAGACACCCATAAAACACCCACACTATTTTTTTGCCCTGTCAAGTGTTAAAATATTATATTATTGGCTTAATGAAGTGATGTAATGTTTTTTGATGTTGTCTTCTCTCAGGTCAACAGCTCTCAATTTTGTTCTGTTACAAGACATACCAATAGAAAATATATTAAGCCCAAAAGAAATATGTAATGAATGAAAACGTACAATTCTGATTTGTATTCAAAGTCCTGAAACTAAGCTAGTAGATGTTCACTTTTTTTTTCACGGACATGTATTTGTCCAGACACAAAGCGTATTGCAGACCGTTGTAAATTGTGGAAAAATATAATTTTGTTTTGTTTTGTTTTTTGAAAATTGACAAAAACATTCTGTGTTAATGATAGATAAATGTATGAACATTTTGGTGTTGCGTAGATTGTTGAATTCAGATGACTTAATTGTATGGTAGGTTTAAAACAAATGACTTGTATATTTAACTTTTGTATTGTCCCAGTCAAAGACACTTGAGGCTGTTTAGCCATGCTCATGTTAAAACATAGCATTTACCCTGTAATGCTGTTGAAAATTGTCACTGTACAACCAACTTCCTCTCCTGCACTGAGCCAAGTTGAAAGACCCTATCTGTGTATGAATTAGATCGATGCACATCTATAAGATATTTTCTATTTTTGTTGTCTTTTAAACAGAGCATTTCGATTGTGCACTTATTTTTTTTCTTCTGTTGCCTTCAATACTGTAATTTCACCTAAGGCAGTAGTTTTTAATTTTTCCTTCAGTACACAGTAATTTTATTTCTTAACATTTCTGCACTTGCCATGACTAACAATAATAACAATGACGCTATTATGAAACAATAATAACTTACAGTATTGCTTTAATGGAAAATCCAAAGATAAAGTAGTCTTACCATTGGTGCATACAAAAAACTTTATACTTTAGAAAATATTACTGTTTTTAAGGAATGGAAATCTTTTTAGATGATGGAGCCAGCTACTGTATGAGAATACTGTTTTAGCTAACTTATTAGAACATTTGTGACCTCATATATGAACCAACCAGAGAACCAAAAATGAAAAACAAAACAGAAAGCTTACTCTGAGGATATGGGACAGCACTGTTGTGCAGCCATTGTAGTTTGTATTATAGAGGTGAACTCACATGGTTTGCTTCTCTGTGTCTGGCCTTTTTGTCTGGTTATCTCTTCTGATTTCATTTCTTATTGTTTGTTCTACTAAATGTACTGGGTCTAATTGTTGAGGAAATAGAGTGTGCTGCTAATGTAGGTTTGTTCTAAGATGCATGCTTGATTTTGCGTTTTGCTGAAGCTTTAATGACGACCGTCAGTAGCCACAAACCCTGTCCCTGTTCCACCGCAGTTCTGTCCACACATGACTGTGAAGACTGTGACTCTCCATGAACTACATTATGTTCTCCTCTTAGCCAACCAATGTTGAAAACCAATGATGATATATTTATACAAAGTTTGCATTCCAAATATCACATTTGTCATTTGAATTGATTGTTTTCTTTTTTTGTTATTGTTGTATTCTGCTTCTAAGGGGACTCACTGTAACGTATTCTCTCACTCCTGAGTCTGGACCTTCTGTGAGAGACTGTTTTCTCTGCGTGCTCCTGGAAATGTTATTACTGTAGCGATCGCCAAATAATGTACGTTCATGATGCACTTGTGTTTATTCATGTGACTCACTGGGCTAATGTCTCCTGTCCTCTTATATACAAGCATTCAAAGTGAATAAAATCTGTTTCCTTTTAATAATTTGGCATGTCTCTCTATGGTACTTGGAGCGGCCAGGCAATTTGTCTTAAAAAAAAAACTTGACTCCTCTGTCTGACAAATTGAAGGTTACAAATAACATATTTTCACTGAAAATGCACACCAAATTTGTAGTGATCAAAGTTCTGTGATTTGATCATGTGCTTTCTGCTATGTCCTTAATCTGATTGCATGCACCCTACTCTGCTGAGGCAGTGTAAAGGAGACGGGCAATCAGCCAAAGCACTAGAAATCAATGGAGGTTAAACGAGACAAAATCAATGCAGCTAAAGTTCAAACTGAGATTCAAGTTCATGTGTATTAGCAAGAGACTGCATTGATGTCAGTGTTGGCTTGTGCTCCATATGTAATGCCCTGGGTTCAGAAAAGGAAAAATATTTTGTCTATTTACTTTATGTCAGGGGATTATGCCTTATACTCTGCAAATAATCTTTCCAACAGGGAATCTAGAAGTTCTCAATGTTGGTATATGTGATGTTAAGGAAAATGTTTTGTTTAGTACTTAAACATTCTCACAAATTGGATGTGATTGAAAGGAAATTTTTTTTTATTTTTTATTTATTTATTATATTTATATATATTTATTATATTTATTTTTATTTATAATTTAGAGTCAGTTGGTCATTATCACACTTAATTCCAAGAGGGTGATCAGCAGGATCAGTCTTGTATCTTAAAGAAGAGGTTTATTTTGCCATATTGACCAGATGACTGTGTGAGTTGTCAATTATAGTGTTTCCATGCCACAGTCTTTATTCAGAAACGTTTGACTTACCAGCGAGTCAGGGACTGAACAATCAGAATTAAAGGGATACTCCACTTTTTTTGGAAATAGGCTCATTTTACAACTCCCCCAGAGTTAAACAGTTGAGTTTTACCATTTTCGATTCCATTTAGCCGATTTTCTGATATTTAGAAGAATATCAGTAAGCAGACAGTTTTCTGGTCTCAAAAAGTGGGGTATCCCTTTAAGTATTCCAATCAGGGTGGGTAAGTAAAACAACCATTCTACTTTGTCTTATAGTTGTCACAATAGTAATGTGGGTGGTTTACCATGTGAAGCAGTATTTTATACTTTTTTATTTTATAGAAGGTCGTGTTAATAATCAACTATTGTTAACTGGGAACCATGGACGGCTTCGATCACACAATCAACGAACTTGTAGTGCACGAGACCATTTGATTGGTTGATTATAACTCGTTCACTTGCAGTGCAAGAGGGGCCTAGCACGTGTGTGATTGGTGTGTGGCGCTGGGAGATGAGGACTAAATTACATCACGTCTCTGAATGATTTCTGCACATCTTATTACGAGAGATAGGCTACAGGAGTCAGGACGGTGATGGGCAGAACTAACCCGCATATCTTAAGAAGCGCGAGAGCTGTTTGATTGCGTTTCGAGGGTTCATTTTAGACAGTTATGGCCACGATTTCAGGGGCTGCGACATTATTTTTTTTAATTAGGCTTTGTTGTCAAATTAAAGTAGGGACTCAAGTGATGTATTTTCCAGAGGTATTCCAAAACTCCCACCTAAAGAGCTTTACAACCATGGTCATATAGCACTTGCCCTTAGTGCGCATCATAATCCTGTCTGAGCTGAGGTAAATCACGGTATAAACGAATCAATACGCACTAATTGTTTTTTATTGTACAATTAGTCCGCGGCTTTGCGGAAAACAGAAACCATTTCCCGCTAATTACTCATGCATCTGCGTATATCCCTTCTTCAGGGTGGCGCGAGGTGCAGATGATTCTATAGAATGACGCCGGTTCGAGTGGGGGCTACACGTCATTGGCTGCAGAGTAAGGTTAGGCTAATTGACTTTGCGTTTAACATGCTAAATTATTCCAGTTTGCCTGCATGGCATTAGGGGCTGCAACACTCCACACCCCCCATCCCCCCCCCCCCCCCCCCCCCCCCCCCCCTCAGCCGAGGTCAACCCAGACCAGTCATTAATTAAACTTGTGACATTTAGCCAGATGAGTTTCCTCTGAGTGAGGATGATATTATTAATATTAACGGCCCTGTGTGAATAGAAGCTGTAACCGACCGTGTTTTTTATGGCATCAAAGAGATTGAATCTTTCTCGAGCAGCAGATTTTAAAATGAAAAAGCAGGCTGGGATATGGAAATCCTGGCTCGTGCATTGCTGGTGTCACAGCTAAATGTGATGCGTCAGGCATTTTGTGCATAAAGCTTGTTCTTTGGAAGATGACTTTAAGAGGTTTTACCCCTCTCTCTCTCTCTCTCTCTCTCTCTCTCTCTCTCTCTCTCTCTCTCTCTCTCTCTCTCTCTCTCTCTCTCTCTATTTTTTTTTAAAGAGAATTTCCGAATGCATATACTTATCTGTCTCGTGCGCTCTTAAATGGTATAGCTAATGCAGAAATGTGTGTTTGCGTGGTTAATGGAGAATCATTTATGTAATTGCCTGAACCTAATAGATTAAAGATGCAATAGCTTCATTGGTTTTGCATGTCGACATATTAACACGGAGATCATTTGTAAAAAAAATTGCATTAAATGCCAAAGCCCACCCCTGTTTCGAAACAAAGTGAATTGTGGTACCTCCAGAGAGACCCTTCCCCCATCTCATTGGTTTTAATACTGGGCAGCGCAGGGCCGTTATGAGCATTTCAGCTCCTCTTGTGTTCTGATAGATGGGCCCTGCTGATACATGATCTATGATGTATGCGGAGAAAGGCCAGCTCATCTTTATTCATGAGCTCGGAGCTGTGATTTCTTCTTAAAGAGACAGAGCGCCACATTCGCCGCACCTTCCTCTGCTTGCTGCAAATGTGTAACTGATGTTGTGATTTTAAAACATCACCAAGGCTCTTTAAGAGTAAAGATGATAATGTATTAAACGGATATTGTTTGCTTCAGTTTTCATGAATGTTTTTCACAGAAGATTAGCCTGTAGCGGCATTATCATTATTTTCAGTTGAGTCATTAAGAGATTCACAGACTGTGTGTCATGTTGTCCCTCTCCAGTGAAGCAGGTCGAGGCAGCTATAATGATCTCCCAGAATCTGAGAAAGTACCGGCTAGTTCTCGCTTCCTACTCATTAAAACCACTACGGTGTTCCTTGAGACAATTCGCTTCCTTAGCATGGGAGCTCTGAGAGATTGGAGCAGCAAATTCTTCTGTGGATACATGCCATCTTCTATCTGTATTTCATTTAAGAACCCCATTAGATGCAAAACCACAGGACGTCACCTGTTATCTTTCTATTTCTGGAAATAGGCTATATTGTTTCTGTTTTCTCTCACGCGCCATTAAAGTATGCTTCCCGCTGTAGACATTTAGAGGGGAACCTGCTAGCTATCTGTCTCTGAAATGACTTTTTAATGGCCGACTAGATTTGCTCATCTATCACAGGTCTGCGCCGCTCTTGATTCTCCGATAAACTCAAATAGATTCGGTTACTAATGTTCACACAGCCGCCATCGCATTGTTCCATATGCAGCTCTTTATACGGCGTGGCAGAGAAATTCATCTGAGTGGGGTTTTCTCTTACTGAATCGTTCACTCACAAAGTCAGGTTACAAAAGTAACAATAAATAGCTGTAAAAACAGGGCAAGCTCATAAGGGAAATGTTGCTGTAGCTTTTTTTTATCTAGAAAAATGTATATATATATATGTGTGTGTATATATATTCGAGTATAGATATTTTGAGCCTTTTATTCCACTACTTATAATACTCTTGTTATTCGCAGGCTGATGCTGAAAATCAATGTTTGCTGTCAACATATGGAAAAGAGCAGTTTGGATATTCTTGAAAAACTGTAATTTTTTATGATATTGACATTTGTAAGCTTCTAATGAAATGTGTGGGGTCAGTAAGACTTTTATTCAGCATTGATGCATTAAAATGATCAACAAATTAAGTGACAGTAAATACATTTATTTTAGTTTACATAAATGCTTTTCTTTTTTGAACATGTGACACCAAAGACAGGAGTATTGGCTGCTAGGAATAAATTGCATTTTAAAATATATTGAAATATAAAAAAATATTTTTATTGGGTAGGCTATATTAAGATGTAACCTATTCCACAGTTATAATTCAGTACTGATCTTTATTGATAATCAATACTTAAAATATACATTAGGTTTTGATTACTATTTTTTATTCAAGGTGTGGGGTCAAAAAAAATTTTTTTTAATGTCCTGCAACATATCCTAACTGCAATCAAAATGCAGCATTGTTGTAAAAGTCTTTTATACATACTAAGATGTTTACAAGTAGCGTATCTGTAGTGTTGTTCACAATACCGTGAATCGCAGAATGCCGCAATCCAAACATTTGCTGACTAAGACACCCTTTTCCCCCTTTGTGGTTTGCGCTGTCAGTTTGACATGGTCACTGTATAATATTTTGGGTGAGCATCTGTTTCTACAGGGCAGGAACTGAGCCATCATGTTAGTGGAAAGGGGGCGCAAGAGGGGGGGGGGGCTTTTTTAAAAATCAAGCCTGTGAAATGAGATGCTAATCAGAGGCAGCAGGAGCATGAATGGGCTACGCGTGGCTGCCGTGAATATCTCACACTGATATGATAAATTATGCTAAATCTTTGACCCTTTGACCTTGGGGAGTCTGGTGTATAAAGGTTTGTTATATGATTTTGAGACCCTACACCCTGCATAGAGTGAGTGGTTTAAGACTGGTAGAGCAGTTGTTAGTTTAGGGTGAGTTACCGAAGGATTTAGAAAGTGGCACAGGTGGGCATGCTACAGGAAAAGGTGGGCAAGGATGGCGTACTGAGGTTGGAGATGTATTGCAATGGAGGAGGGGTCTATCCAAGTGAAGTCATTAGCATAAGAAAAGTATGCAGTGTAGTGGTTGCGCTGAGCTGCCCGCACTTGATAACAACAAGAAGCGTGCCAGACAAACACACACTTAATCGTACATGACATCTCACCAGGTGGTGGCCAACACCACATGTCTTTCCCTCTTTCTATTTTCCCCCCTTTCTTTTTCGTTTCTTGAAAGAGAATAAATCCTTGAAGCACCGTTTGTCCCTCAGCAATGCTTTGTGACTCGGTTCATACAAAAGCTTTGGATTGGGGCTTATTCTGGGCTCTGCTTTCTGTCTTATTGTTTACCACATCACGGAAATGCACCGGCTAGCCTGTGCCATTTGCCATTTGCCACAGCAGAGCTAATATGAGAATATTTTAAAACAATTTTATATTAGAACCCCCTGCATACACACTCTGTCACTTCTTCATTATATATGATGGATAGCCCAATTTAAAAAGCTGCTGAGGGAGTCTAATTTAGGCATGAGATTTTTAACGAGATTAAACATTTCAGATTCATAGCGGGTAATCGATGCAGACATTTCTATCATACGTAGACCTTGCTGCTCCAGTGTTTACATACAGATTTAAATATATCCGTCAGAAAGTAATTACATTAAAGTCACATACATTGGAGAATGGCTTGGGTCTGGAGGTTGGACGCTGTTTTGCACTTTATTTGCCAAAAAAAAAAAAATTATGTTACAATGAGCATAAGAGGTGAATGTGAGTAATATTTTAATTACAATTTAAGTTATTATTCATTTCCTTTAACTTTCCCTTTCCCATCTCATCTTGTTCTTCCAATTTCTTCCCTCCAACTGTGTTTGTCTATATTTCTGTAATGGAAAATTTTAAATTTTCCTAATCTCTCCTCTACTCCGCATGCGGTCGTCTCCTTTCTTTTATGGAAAATATTGCAGTGGTCCTCTGGTGGCCTGTTGGCTCGGGCATGATTTATTTGAGTTATGTGTGGATGTCCAGTGTAGAATAGCCCATTGTGCGAAAGACAAAGAGAAAGGCCAGTCTCTGCAGCCAGGCAGATGGCACATCCTGGAATCAGAGACAATAGTCTTCACCCTGAGTTCTATTAAAGAATGCAAAGAGCTGCATACTAATCATGCATATATTAAACTTGTGGCCAGTGGTGGACTTTACATACTATGAAACATATGGATTGTTTTATATCTCAATATCTTAAAATCTCAATTTTATCCTCCCAGAGAGAATTTAATGCCACAATGCTGTGGGGGATTATGCGATTAAGACAATGTATAATAAATGTATATTAAATATTAGAATAATGAAATGCATCATCAAAATAACACCCAAAACCAGCTTTTTCTAAGTGCAGTGTACTTAAAAAAATATATATATAATTTCATAATTCAACACAAAATGAACGGTCTGCATTTTTTAAACAACACCCTCATTTCCCGTTGTGCCGTCCTCTTTCCCTCTCCCCTCTCTCTGCAGGTGCACGAGCAATTTAATGAGATGCAAATGAGTTATGCATACAGCCAATCTCATGTGCCATGATTAAGCACAGGATATTAACCATTCTCTCTCGCTCTCTCTCTCTCTCTCTCTCTCTTCATCTAGTAAATCCCATCCTTGGCTCTGTCACTCCATGGCAGGACTGCTGCAGCAGAAATTTCTAGAAGAAATAAAAAAGCACTGAAAATTCAATGCGTTTGTCCTGCATCTTGGTATGTGACGCATTGAGTAGAAAGATCCTTTCAGATTTCTCGGCAGTTTCTTGCGTTTTGGTCCTGAAGATGGTAAGGAAGCATATCCTCCATTTTCTGTCCCCCCTCCCACCGTTGCCTTATTCCCTCTTCTTTTGACTCGCCCCTTTTGTGTTACTGTGTGTGTTTGTGTGTGTGTGTGTGTGTGCACAGGTTTTTTTTTTTTTGGCATAATCCATTTACATAATAAAGATGAGGTAAAATTAAGATCCCCACAGGAGTAAAGACGAGAATCCCAGCGATACAAACCTCATTAATACAGCACGATTAGCATATCCGTACATAATTGTCCGCAATCGGTACAAAGAAAGATGTAAATGCAAAAAAAAACAACAGGAACTGCAAATTAATCGTCCCATTTCGCGAGGTTGTTAACGGCTAATTTGAACTTGTTTATCAAAGGTTACGCTGAAAACAATGCCCGTTTCGGTACAAATCCTCGGTTGCTTAACGAGAGCGGTGTCAATGAAGGATTCAATGCACAAACGTCTGTAAATCTGTTCCTTCAGAAAGCACGAGAAAGAAGAGGAGGAGAGAAAATCTGCATTATTTATACTCCTCTACAATGTCAAACACATCCTGTAAGAGACGGAGTTCTCTCACTCACTCTCTGAGTGGCGTTATTTTCTCTCTGACTCGAGAGGAAGCTTTGAGGATCCTCAGAACAGGTATTCAAGCACAAACCTCTCCTTGTACTTGGAAAGCTCTGCAAACGGAGAGATTTCAAAAGTTGTGCATCCATCTGGTAAACTTCACCATGCCAATACCCGTCATTTATCCTTTTGGTGTTCCCGGCGTACTAATTCACTCTTGCTTCCACTGAATGTATATTTGTGCAAGCCACTGCGGAGTACGTTCTGGATTTTTGCAGTAGATTAAAAAAAGTCATATACCATAACAATAGTTGGGATTTGATTGATTTGTTGAGTCATTGTTTAAGTCAAGGCCTGTGGTTTTCTTTAGCTCCTCCCTGTTTGCTTGTATCCTCACTTGTTTCTTCTGTCCTGTCCACTAACTTTACCATTTCGGATATCCAACATTTGAAACTTTTTGGATGACAAACTCTATATTTTTTCTTTCCATTTGTCCTTTTACAAACCCTGTTGAGTGTTAAGGCATTACTGCTGGCTCGCTGACATCCGTCGACATTCCTTCAGTCTGGTTTGCCCATCACTTTTGTTCGCACAAGTGTTCCTGGCACATTCCTCCTCACCAAATCTGTCACCCTAATTAACCCAACAAACTCTGCAAGTGTTAATTAAGCTGTCGGATCACTGTGTTTTTCAATCTTGTTTTGTGTTTCGTCCCTAGGGCTCTTTGTCTTTGCCAAGTGGCACGCGTCGGGGGCTGGTTACTGCAGGAACATGCTGGCACTCTGCCATTCCCAAGCCACCGCCAGCTTCCCAGCGGCGCAGAGATCCTGGCACGCTGCCGAAGGTTTGAGCGTGCCAACGAGAATAACAAGACAAGTCGCATATCTCCATTAACACAAAGCAGATGCCGTCATACCCGCGTCGAGTGGCATCGACATCGGGGCATGTGCTGCTGACTCTCTGGGGGATATGCCTACTTGGAGCCTGGCACAGTCACTAACGCAGGAGGATGGCATAGCCTGCAGGAATCGAAATGTCGAGGTCATGGCGAAGAGTTTTGCGCTTTTCTGAAACAATAAGAGGATTAAAGGTTTGTTAAGAGACACCGCATCAGTTTATCGCAATGCATTGAATGAGGCATTGCATACTCACACACTTGCCATGCTGGCGGATGCATCTTCAAAGAGCTACAACTTTTGAATCCAATGCTCGGGAACGTCTCGTTTGGAGAATTGGCAGCAGGATGATGCCTCTCTTTTCTCTCGTTATCTGTCTCTCCTCCTCTCTCCTCTGTAATGCCACCCTGCCTACACGCCCTCTTTGGCACCAGCGCTGAGTGGATGGCACAGTGCCAACCTCGCAAAACCACCGTGTTCATTCGCCACTTTGCGTCATGCTCTTCCCCCCACACACCCTCCCTCTCTAACTCTTCACCCTTTTTCTCTTTCCATCCCTCATTGTGTCGCTCTACTTTGGATCCATGTGCTCTCTGTGATGACTGTGATGAAGTAGAAATGATTTCTGATGTGTCATGCATTGTGTTTACTTCAGCATTCACGTCTGTACAGCGCGCCACAGTAACTTTCTATAGCGTATTCTTGTCGCTGCTCTTCAGCTCTGATGTGCCTTTTATTTATTGCCATTCAAAGATCACAAGTGCGCTTTTATGTCCCTTATGATACTCCACTTCCAGAGACACGCAAGCCTGTCCGATGGGCCCCAACAAGTTGTTCTCCCTTCTGTTCTGTTTTCTCTTCTTTCATTCGGAGAATCTAAGCATAAAGCGTTTCGCAACAGGAGGTCACCGCGATGCAAATCAAGTGGATTAGCATATCATTTAGTGGAATGAATATGCAAATTCTCTTTGAAATTTGTAAGTTTTCAGCTTTCAACAACTCAAAAGTCTCTTATGTGCGCACTGATACCTCTTTTCATTTACATTCTCTAATTTCTTCTGACTCGCTCCCTTTTCTCGTTTAAACTTCATTTTTTTGTCTCTAAAGGGTTTGTATAGGGGAAATTTCATGCTGTTAAGATTACCAAGGGATATTGAGAGTATTTCAGGGTAAAATAGTCCACCTTGTGAGCATGTCTGCTCAGCTGGGTATCAACTCCCAGTACACAGTTGAGAACTCATGGATGAGTGGCACAGATACTGCTAGAGGAAACACTCATGGTTGTGTTTTCCAATTGGCTACAGAATGTCTTTATATTTAAATACTAGTAAAGGGCCTCAAATTGCAGACAGTTGCAGGCAACAATGCAATAAACCAATCTTTGGATGCAATATGTGCTTAGATGTACATGTTGTTCTCTCTCATGTTTCTCTTTATTGTAAATATTAATTCTAATGATCAATTTTATCATTTTTGGGATTGTTTAACCTGTAACAAAATATTGCCTTTAACATATTTTTGTTTTTACAGTACTGTACAGTGGGTTTTTTGTTTCATTTTTGGAATAATGGAAGATAAATGGCAGTGGATCTGGGTTATTTATCACTTTGATGCAAATTGGTTTGTCTTAAACATTGCTTTTACTATCATAATAGAACTCAAATGAAAAATATTTTTTGACACTGTTAGAAAAATGAGGGTCATCCAAAATCTTGCATGTGAATGAATAGATGAGAATATTAAACACATTTTAAAATTCCAGGCATGATTTATTATGCCAATTTAATTGCATCAAATTGATGATTTATACCCAGTGATTCAAGACGCAATGTCTTTTAAAATGGCTAATGAGGTCATTACATTGCATGTTCATTTCCAAAATATTCTGGCTAATTTGATAATACTCTATGTAGTATTCACAGTCCCGGTTAACACATTTGATCAGATTCAGGTGTGTGTGTGTGTGTGTGTGTGTGTGTGTGTGTGTGTGTGTGTGTGTGTGTGTGTGTGTGTGTGTGTGTGTGTGTGTGTGTGTGTGTGTGTGTGTGTGTGTGTGTGTGTGTGTGTGTGTGTGTGTGTGTGTGTGTGTGTGTGTGTGTGTGTGTGTGTGTGTGAATATATACAGTATATACGAATATACTTTGACAGTTTTCTACAAACTGTACTAATCAAAAGATTGAAAACAGTTTTTTTTAAAGAAGTTTCTTATTCTTATTAAGGCTTGATTTATTTGATCAAAAATATAGGAAAAAACATTGTGAAATATTATTTAAAATAATGGTTTTCTATTTGAATATGCTTTAAAATATAATTTATTTCTGTGATGCAATGCTGAAATTTCATCAGCCATTACACAGTCTTCAGTGTCTAATATGATGATTTATCAATGTTGGAAAAAGTTCATATATTTTTTTAGCTATAACATGTGATGCTTTTTTGAGGATTTTTAGATGAATACAAAATTTAGAACATTTATTTTAAATAGAAATTTTACAATATACACTATACCATTCAAAAGTTTAGGGTCAGTAATTGTTTTTTTCTTTCTTTTTTTTGAAAGAAATGTATATTTTATTCAGCAAGGATGTGTTAAATTGCTAAAAAGTGATAGTAAAGATTTATATTGCTAGAAAATATTTTAATTTTAAATAATAATGCTGTTCTTTTTAACTTTTTATTCATCAATGAATCCTGAATCACAATTCGAAAAAAATATTAAGCAGCACTTCTGTTTCTATCATTGCTAAAAAATAAAAAAAATAAGCATATTAGATTGATTTTTGAAGGATCATGTGACACTGAAGACTGGAGTAACGATACTAAAGCATAAGACACTTCTTTCAAAAACATTAAAAATAGTAATGTTTCCAAACTTTTGACGTGTGTGTGTGTGTGTGTGTGTGTTGTGTGTGTGTGTGTGTGTGTGTGTGTGTGTGTGTGTGTGTGTGTGTGTGTGTGTGTGTGTGTGTGTGTGTGTGTGTGTGTGTTGTGTGTGTGTGGGGTGTGGTGTGTGTGTGTAATTTAGTAACATTTAATATGAAAACAAATGTGCTTTGGCACATTATGTAAAAAAAAAACCTCCTTTGTGTTTATTTTAGCAACTTCCCGTCAGTATACACTTGTTCTTTAAGCCATTTGCAGTGCCCTTCCGACTGAGCGGATGCACTTCCTGCCATTTAAAAACGGGTTTAAGATGGCCGGATATGAGATATTTGCTTTGGCACTGCCGGGGAATGGAACATATCCGAATTCTATGTTCCGTAAGTATATTCATAATACCTCACACATATCATCCTTGGTGGATAGACAAATACTAAGTTGCTCTGAAAAATACGTGTGGTGTGTTTTAAATATGGCTACCATACTAATGCAATTTACATCGCACAGAAAGATCATACACACATACACACTCGCTCTATGCACACATACATTTATGTGAGTAACCGTAATGGGAGACTGCTTGGCCACCTTAGAATATAAATCACATTTCCCATCAGCCTCTGCTCTGACCTCTGACCTTCACTTTGATATGGTTCAAGAAAGTGTGTGTGCGTGTGTGTGTGAGAGAGAGAGAGAGAGAAGAGAGAGAGAGAGAGAGAGAGAGAGAGGAGAGAGAGAGAGAGAGAGAGAGAGAGAGAGAGAGAGAGAGAGTATCTCTTGGTCGATAGCTACAGGATCTCTGCTCTTCTACACTACATTATTCTCACATCTGTCCATTAGCAGGGCCACAGAGAGTAAATCTCCTCACCTACACACACACGCACGCACAAGAGACAGAGAGGTGTGATATTACTGTAAGATCACCATGGAATAAAACTTACCATGCATGTCACGGGGCTGTCAGGTAGCGTTGCCATGGAGATCACCAGCAGGTGTCTATATTATGTGGTGGTATCATCATGTTTGTCAGGCTCTAGCATGTATGCGTGTTGACATGCTCACTCACTCATGCACAAATAAGCATGTGAGCTTGCAGTGCTTTCTATTTTCAGACACAAGCTCAGACTGGTTTCCACACAAAACTCTCGCTTTTATTCATTACTTCATATTCCTTCAGAACAAATGTATAATTTCGGATCTGTCTTGCATTTTATTTCATTCTCTTTCCATTTGCAGTGGGAATACTTCAGGGCACTTTTGTTTATTGGAGCTAATGGCTGAATATTAAGAGCTTCCCTCTTTCAAAATGTATTCCGCTCCAAGCTATATAGTGTGTGAAGTCGACCTAAACTCATATGAATATCATTAAATCGGTCTTAGCTCTGTGAAACAACAACAACAACAACACAAAAATTCTCAGAGAAAAAATGAAATGGCATTGCTTATTCATCAGCCATTAGATCATACTGATGTTTGCTGGCGGAACCGAGAGGAATCATGCAATATTAACCGATGATCCAAAGAACCAAGATATAATAAATGTATCTGGTCTTAAAGGAATAGAATAGAATAGAATAGAATAGAATAGAATAGAATAGAATAGAATAGACCACTAAACACTACAGAAATATTATATGCAAGTGTGCGCAAATGCCTAATAAATCTGAATTTACTAGAGGAACTGCAAGAGGAAACTTACAATATTAAAAGATAAATTCAAGAATAGAATGTAAATAATATTCTATAGAGTAGAATAACTAATGAAATACAATGTATACAGTTTTATACAAATGCCTAATAGTGCAGAATTTATGTTTACATTTTTTTTTTAAACGAGTGCACATTAATGGAAAGTCGTCCTGCAGTGTGACATGATGCGATTTAAACTATTTTAGGCAGCGTTTTGCTAATTCTTTTTTAATTATAATGCATGCAGTGTTTATGTCCTCGTGTTAATTGAGAACCTACGTGAAATATTTGTACTTGTAAAAATTAATTTGTCACACCGCATGATTATTTAAATTGAGCTTGTGAAGGCAGGGAGGCGATTACAAAATCGAGGGAAAAAATGTAAAAAAAAATAGTGAACAGCACCAAAAATACACGTCATTATTTGAACTTTAAATCTTGAAAGATAAATAAATAATGAACTAAACAAAAAGTACTTTAAGTATATATAAAGCGATGTTAATTATATCTAAAATGGTGTGTGTCAAATACATTTTGTATTGGAGTACAAGACAGCATGCAGGAGAGAAAATAATTTTCTTTTCATATTTTATTTTATGTCATTTTTATATTTAATACTCACTGCATTTTTGCTTTTGACAAATGTCTTTATCCAATGCAACTTGCAGAGAACTCAGTCTTTTCCTGAGAATCAAATCCACTACCTTGGATTTCTTCCTACATGTCGAGGCAAATGGAACCCAAATTATATGCTTTTGAATTTGACCTTAAAACAGAGATCTTAAACATAACACATGACTCTAGACATGTGTCATGATTCCAAATCTCTGTATTCCTTATTTAGTTTAGTCCTGTCTTAAGTATAAGGTGTGTCTGCAGATGTAGCCTATAGGACCAATGCAGTAGCTACCCAAATACACACAGAAACAGCACTGCAAGTGTGCAATCCATGTTTCATCCTGATCTTTTTTGTGACCTTCTCAAGAATTTCTAATCATGAATGATTTGTGTCACACATTATTGTTATTCTCGCAGGCATAAAAGACGGAAAGAAATGAAAATATTACACTTGTACCGCAAGGAAACCCCCAAAATAAACTTAAGAGGGTCTGCGCTCACACACTCCATCTGAAACACAGGCAGAAATACGAAAAATGATAGTGTCCCTGGAGGGCAAATTACATGGTGTTTGAGTGTGTGTGTCTGTGAGATGCTGCAAAATGAAATTCCGCCTATAGGGAGTCAGACACGCGCTCCAAGTGAATAGAGGAGAACAAAGGATTATTCTCTCCCCTGATTCCTCTTGTTCTGCCTACTGCTGTTACTCTGTTCATTTATTTATTTGCTGTTTTTTTCTTTGTCCATTTGTCCTTTAACAGCGCCTCTCGAAAAACACCGAAAATTGAGCACATAAACACAAACACATACAGCTATGACAAAAAGTCACAAATAATGTCTGACATTTTCTATCTTCTCTCTGTCTCTGCAGGCTGTGATTCAGATGCTGCACTCACTGTCAAACAGTGACCTCCAGAGGACGTTTAGAGAACTGCAGCCTGCTGCAAACTCATTATTTGAGGCATCCATAGGCATTAAACTAATGCCCTGTGACTGTGAGGATAAGTAAGCAGAATGTTTTTTTTTATTAATCCTAGAACACAAACTCTAGATATTTTTTCCCCCCATCCTTACCATAGAGATGCTATGCGACGCCACATCATCAGCTCCATTATAAGGGAAAGATTAATGATTACAAACTTGATTGAAAAATGTTGCTAATGTTAGTTTATAAAAACAGGCTACCTAATATAAATAATTCATCATATTTTTTAAAATAAAATACTATATTAATACTATATAACAAAAGCAAGTATTGTGATTTTAATTAAAATATTATTATTTTGCAGTCGATTTAAGCAGTTATATATATATATATATATATATATATATATATATATATATATATATATATATATATATACACTGTAAAAAAAAGTTGGATTAACTTAAAGTTACCTGGTTGCCTTAAAATTTTTAGTTAATTGAAATTAAAACTTTGAGTTAATACAACAAAGGAGATTGGTTTAATAAATAGAAACTCAAAATATTATGTTATCTGAACTACATTAATTATCTAAGTTGATTTGACAAAATATAAAAAGTTGTGATAACAAATCATGAAAATATTTTTTTACAATGGATTAACTGCTTAAATCGACTGCAAAATAGCTAATAATAATATTAGTAGAATTTTTATGTGGACAGCAAATGTTATTTTTATTATTATTTAGTAGTTAACGCAAGCTTTTGGATGCAAAATTCTCTGTTTTCCTTTCCCCCCGCAGTTCTATCACTTTAAAGCCTCATCTAATATGACTATTTCTCTCTCTTTCTGTCACCTTCTCTCTCTTTTCCCCTTCTCGCGTCCTTCCTGAAAGGCAGCAGTAATGTGATTTCAGTAATGTAATTTGTCTGCGTGTGTGTCAGTGTGCGGACAGTGAGGAGGAACCTGATCTAGGCTGGATGATTTATGATGTTCGTTCCATCGTTTTTCTAAAACACGTTTCTCTTCATTTATTTTTAATCTTCAGAGCGATTAGTTCTCCCTGTCACCTGCTATACAGCGTCTGAGCGGAGCGTTAATGAGAGAGCGAGGGAAAAGAGGCTTAAGAGAGACGGATGCACAGACACAGCACATGAAAACATGCAGAATAGAACCTATAGAAAATAAAGAGCGCACAGTGCATTAGATTCTGGGTTGAGATCTTCAGCACTGGAGAAATATGTCACCTCATACATACCACTGAGAATGAGCATTCACTGCAATCAGAGGTCAGACTCAAAAGCAGCCAATTGAAATCACTCCCCGCATTTCCATGGCAACACGCTCCATATGACTCCACTTGATATAGCTTCATTCCGTTTACTCATCTTTTTATTTCCTTTAATTCCTTACTCTCTCTGTTTTTCCAGCATAATATATTTGTAGAACCCCCTTAGCCTATAGCAACCACATTACAATGTTTTAAATGCTGTCAATCGATTTAAAACTATTTTTTTTCTGTAGTTAATTGTGATCAATCCCACCTAACATTAAAGTTTTTAATATATTTTGATATTGTAGTATTTTTACATTGTAATACATTGAATCTCCAAATAATGTAGAAACAACATAAAGACAGTATAATTTAAATATTTGTTTAATGGCATCTTTTTAGTAGCTTATATGAATGAAGGCAGTATCACTGATACAAGTCTTTACTAAATGCCCCCCCCCCCCCTCCCCAATATTAGCCATTAATTATAGCCATATAACAAATTTTAATTGAAAAGTTAATTTCATTTTTGTTCGCATAAACCCATTGTAATAAATTTCACTAATGTATTTTAATATAGTGTAATATAGATGAATCCTCATTAAACATACAGAATTCTCCTGTTCGAACTCGTTCATCAAAATGAATGAATTTTTTCGAGTCATTTCGTTCATTCAACAAACAAAATGACTCGAAAAAAAGACTCGTTCATTTTGATGAACGAGTTCAAACAGGAGAGTCAGGACCGCGCATCACACAACAGAGCAAGGCATAAAACTTAAAGTTTTTTATTTATTTTAGAAATGACCGATCGTTTCGCAAGATAAGACCCTTATGCATCGTCTGGTGTCGTTTAACGCCATTTGAAGCTGCACTGAAACTGTTATTTGGACCTTGAACCGTTTGGCACCCAGTAAAGAACATTATATGGAGAAAAATCCTAGAATGTTTAGAAAAACCTTAATTTCTTTTCGACTAAAGAAAGAAAGACATGGACATCTTGGATGACATGGGGGTGAGTAAATTATCAGCAAAAGTTTTTTTAAAATTGAACTAATCCTTTAAGAGCAGAGTGCGAGATTTTTTGTCTTTGATTTACGTTAATGACAGACAGCAGAGGGTTTCTTAGGCTGCTGTCACTTTAAGACCTGACGCGCGTGGATCTGAAACATGTTCTATTTTCTCACAATGCTTTACAGTTAACATTCATAACACGGTACACCATTTTAACTTATTTAAGACTTGACAATACGGGAGTTTTGGCATAATTGTGTGTGTTTTTGTACGTTCAAGTGCGAAAGAGACTGTGAAACGGTTTTCTGAGTCCTTGTTTTGTTTCTTATCACTCTTGAATGGATTAATAGAACTTGAATGAATGATAGCGTAATAATAGCTATAGCGCAGTAACCTGACTCCGCCAGATGGATTTGCTCCGCATATCCATCTGGAAACCTTCCGTTGAAGTAGTTTTGGTAAGGGGCGAAAATACTGGTTAGCTGATTGGCCTATGTTGGTGATAGACGGGCCAAATCAACCAATCAGATCAACGAAGCATATGAGAGCGACGACGAAAACACAACCACAAGCCAGGCTACTCTTGCTGCTGCAGGTAAAGGCTCGTTAGCTCTGTAATTCCGTAATAACTCTGTAATTCCGATAAAACTTGCTCGATAGCCACACTGATGCTAGTTTCATCCGCTGAAGCCGCCATCTTAAGACTGAACTGTCGCGCTTCTCGTTGCGTCACACCTCAACCCGCCTCAAAGCAACGCTGATTGGACGTTCGTTTGGTGAACTGCTCCCAAATTTTCTTTAACGGAAAGTATCCAGACTGATCTGCGAGTGAAACCTTGAACGGATGCTGCTTTAATTGCTTTAAATATTTTTAATGAGTTAAACTGAAGAAAAAAAATTATCAAAAAATTAACCTGTTCATTTTGACAGCCCTATGTAAAACCCGACACTTTAATAACTGCATAGCAACGCCTTGGAAACCACCTACAAAGTCTTTCGTCATGGCAATGAGTTTCGTTTGAGCAATGACCACTCACATTTCCTTTAGAAAATGTAAAAGTCTAGTTTATTTGTGTTTTTATTGTGACATTCAGATTTTTTTTTCTGCCCCAATGAACTGGTTAACTGCTTAACTGCTATTCTGGTCACTCTCACTCTGTTTCTCTGTAATGGAGCCTTCAGTCAGCAGCCGCAGAGCTGTAAATAAAGACCTGATCAGATCATACGATGAGGTCAGTGGGACAGAGGGGAGGAGGTGGGGGCTCCTCTCTATTGATCTGCTGTCTGTTAGACTTGTTCTACCATCTAAACATTATTGATTACACTGTCCTCAAACACAAGCTCTCTGTTCAATTTTCATTTTAAAGCTATTTGTTCCTCTTTAGAAAGGCTTTAGTCCACTTGTAAGTCAATACACATGAAAGAAAAAGATAGTAACACATTGTTTTACATCATGTGCTGTGTATGTGTGTCTCTCTCTCTCTGTGTAGGCCTATAGTGTCTGAGCTTCAAAGAGTGAATGTATATTTTAAGGTGCACTTATAAGCAACTGAGAAATTTCATTTTTATGAACTAATTAGTAATAACTGAATTAGTGAAAAAAATATCTGTAGTATCTTTATTTGTATAATATTTAGGATAATGCCAACATTATTTGATATTTACCACATATTCACCAGAATGAGTTATATGAAATATTTTGTATTGTTAACTTTAATATTATCTTTGCCACTGCGGTTCTAGCATAATTTTAGATGAGTCGATGACATCAGACCATGACCCCCTGCTGGTACAACCACTTAACTGCACTTTTGCAATTTTCTGTCTTCAAATATATTAAAACACTTCAAATCTCTCTCTCTCTCTCTCTCCTCTCTCTCTCTCTCTCTCTCTCTCTCTTCTCTCTCCTCTCTCTCTCTCTCTCTCTCATTAAACATATAATTTATACATATACATTTCTCTGCCTAAATGCTCCTGGTTAACTGGCTCTCGTGTGTTTGGTTTAACACGTGCCTCAATGAGGGGGAGGAGCCTCTGCACTATGCTCGACCGTGATTGGTCAGACAGCACATTCAGCACCGCCTCTCCACAGGCGCTGGAGACTATGCTGGAGACGCTGTTACATAGTCACTATACTAATGTTCATGTATTTAATGTAAGTAATCAATCCAGGATTATTTACATTTCAAATGTATAATGAAACATATGCATGTTATAAACAGAAGTAAAAACCTGTTTTTTTGTTGTTGTTTTTTTTACAGCCGATTGCAGTTATGAAACCCCAGCAGCGGCTTCTTTTGTAACCTGTCAACTCGTCATTCATTCGTTCGTTTTGTAACGCGACTCACGGATACATTTTAGACTAGGCTACCTGTCAGGGTTGTTTCTTTATGACGCAAACTGGTGCAAATGATTTTGATATAATTTATATGACTATCATTATTTACTGCGTTGAAAAGTGACGGATTTGGTCAAAGAAAATGTCTGTAGGCAAAGATATGAAGTCCGTGTCTCAGGTCCGTGAACTCCTGAGAGAGTTGATGTTGGGTCGTGAGGATCCGGACGGGTTTTTCTGTCTGTGTTTGTCTCTGCTGGGGGACACAGACACCCGTACACACTTTCTGGACGTGATCGAACCCCTTTCATCCGGACATGAACATCTACACAGTCAGCTGACTGCAATCTTTCTGGAGTACTTCTCTAAGGTAGGCTAGTGTGTGTGTGTGTGTGTGTGTGTGTGTGTGTGTGTGTCAGTGTGTGTGTAGCCATGTATGTCTGTCTTGTCTGTCTGTCTGTCTGTCCTGTCAAATTTATTTAATAAAATAGGCTACAATACAAATGTATAAAACAGAGACCAGAGAGACCAGTCAAATACCTAAATAAAGTATAGATCTGGGTAGATGACATGGCGTGGCAGTGGCAGGAGTGTCCTTTTTTAAAGAAATTATTAATTTGATAGGAATGTTGCCTATGAAATTCATTAAAGGTAACAGTAACGACTTTTACATTGTAACAAAAGCTTTCTATTTAAACTAAATGGTGTTCTTTATAACTTTCTATTAATATATATTTTTTAAATGTTCTTTTTAACTTTCTATGAATAACTTTCTATCAATTAGAAGAATCCTGAAAAAAAAAAGGTTTCCAAAAAACTATTAAGCAGCACATCTGTTTTCAACATTTATAATAATAATAAATGTTTCTTGAGCTGTAAACCAGCATATTAGAGTGATTTCTGAAGGATCACGTGACACTGAAGACTGGAGTAATGATGCTGAAAATTCAGACATCACAGGAATAAATTACATTTTAAAATATATTAACATAGAAAAGTGTTAGAGTAATATTGTGAAATATTATTTCAATTGAAAATGTTTTTGCTGTATTTTTTATCCAATAAATGTAGCATCGGTGAGAAAGAGACTTCTTTCTTTTTTAAATATCTGTTGCGTAATATAGGCTAAAGCATAATAAGAGTTAACTGTTGTTTGTATAGGCTAATGTTAAAGTGTTTTTTTTTCTTTTTTTTCTCAGGATGAAGCAGATGAATTAGAGTTGGCCTTAACATTGTCTCTTAATGAAACCAAACACATCAAAACAGATTTTAGGCAGCAGATTTCAGACCATCAGCCTCATATGCCTCCCTGTTACAAAAGCTATGCTGACATGACAACAGTAACTTCAGGTGGTGATCAGCCAAAAGCCAATGCAGCCGTAGAACCAGTGAACCAGACTATTACAAAATGGACACTAGATACTGAAGTACATAAAACCACACGTGCCATTAAAAACATAAATAAAGACAATGATGATCTCAAAGTCACAAAGTCAAAGAGGTCACAAAGGCGTCTGCGTAAGAAGGAACTTCTGTTGAAGAACCCATCGGGACCGCGACCCGTTCTTCTGTGGTTCAGAAGGGACCTCCGCATGTGGGATAACCCTGCTCTGATTGGCTGCCTGGAGCTTGGTGCACCAGTCATACCAGTCTTTTTGTGGAATGCAGTGGAGGAGGAGGGTCCTGGTGTTACTGTGGCATCCGGTGGGGCCTGTAAATACTGGCTGCATCAGGCACTAGTTAGTCTGAACCTTTCTCTAGAGCAGCTTGGAAGCCACTTGATGACCCTGAAGGCAGAGCCCTCATCTTTGACAGCGCTGCAGGGGTTGATCGCTGAGACGGGGGCAGCATCGGTCGTGGCAACGGCCCTGTATGAGCCGTGGTTAAAGGAAAGAGATGACAGCGTGTGGGAGACACTGGAGAAACAAGGTGTTAATTGTCACATCTACCATTCCTACTGCCTCAGAGACCCCTATGCGGTCACCACACGGGGCGTTGGACTACGAGGTGGGTAATGCAGTGCAGCAGCTCACCATATTTTCCCCTGTTGATTAATCACTGTTAAATTGTTTTGTATTACAAGATTTCTGAAATGTTGTTTAACCTGTTAACTGTCAGTGTCCTGCTAGGATGCTTGCCGTTTTTTTTGTATTGCCTTTCACCCCATATTTCAGAGATCATCATAAATTACATAATTTGTAGGCTTAAAGGGATAGTTCACCCAAAAATGAAAATTAAGTCATTAATTACTCACCCTCATGCTGTACCAACCCCATAAGACCTTCGTTCATTTTCGGAACACAAATTAAGATATTTGTGATTAAATCTGAGAGCTGGATCACTCCTCCATAGACTTCTAAGAGATTGAAACCTGACAGCCCCGAAAAGTCATTAAAGACATCGTTAAAATAGTCCAAATGGCTACAGTGGCTCAATCTTAAGTTTATTAAGCGACGAGAATATTTTTTGCGCGCAAAAATAAAATAACGACTTTATTCAACCATCTCTTCTCTTCCGTGTCATTCTCCTAAGCTGTTGACGTAGTGTAACAGCGCAGCGCTTCTGTGTTATACGTCACACGTAGGCTCACCTCACTATTGGCCGACGATGGTCATGTGTGTGATGCGTGTGACGTTCAACCAGAAGCGTTGCACAATAACACTACGTGAAATCTCCAGCCCCTGTTGTAGAAATTTTAATAGTCATTTATTCCTAATCTATTCAATGTGTAAAAGTATATGTGTGTATGTGCTTGTGCGTGACGTTTCAGGAATATATGGGACAGGACATCTTGACCTTAGGAATGGTCAGATTTGGCTGGTTTATTCCAGTACCAGTTTGTGTTATTAAGTAGAAACTGAACAGAAGTGGGGGCCTTATCTGGGTGGAAAAGTACAGTGAGTGAGAAGGAACCTTGAAAAGAGTATAAAAGCTGTCTCATGTCTTCCTGGTGCGTGCCACTCACTTCACAGAATGTAACGGCTGTGATGGCGACTGGGCCTTCTTGCAAGAATAAATATTTCTCTTTTTATTAATTTGACTCTGAGTGTCTCTTACGCAGTGATGATGTTTAACAGAAGTTTTTGCCACAACATTTGGTGTCAGAAGTGGGATTCCTTGGCAGTGCCTCCTGGACCTGAGAGCGGACGGTGTTTGGCCACCTGGACTGAGCAGTTCCAGCTCTACCTCGTAAGTTTCAGAGAGAGGGGCCGACCGCTATCAGGGCCAGGAGAAGCTCCACTGGAATCAGATGAAAACGAACCCGTGGCAACTCAAGACATCTCTGGTAAGAGACGGCTAAAATATTTTTCTTTTGGGCTAAAATATTTTTCAAAGTGAAACTGAACCATACTGGCTGAGGGCTGTTTCTGTGGTACGTAATCTGAGATTAATTGAGATCTATATATAGATCAAGAAATTTCAAACAGATACGAGGGAAAATAATCTGAGATTAATTGAGGTCTGTGACAGATCAAGAAATTTCAAGCAGATAAATAATCTGGGATTAATTGAGAACTGTGACAGATCAAGAGATTTCAAACAGATAGGTAACCTGAAAATGAGTTGTTCCACCACGGAGCAATTTGGTTTTAGGTGCTGAGGCTAATTAGGGGGAACCAGAACAATCGTAACAGATTTTTTTGGTAAACCATAGTTAGGAGGGCACTAATAGTGCAACCCGACCGATTTGGGTTAAAAGAAAAGAATCGGGTTTGTTGGGGACGCCTAACAGACTAAAGAAAACGCGCGTTGAAGAGAAATCCACAGAGAACAGAGAAGCAGCAGTATGGGGATGTCTCAAAAGCAAGCTTGCGGAAATTTGGTATACCGGTTTTCTGTCAAATGAGATAAAATTAAGGGCAGAAATGTATGATATTGAGCGCCACAAGATTAAAGGTGGTGCGGGGAACAGTTGAACAGGACAGTGAGAAATAAGTGTCTGCGTTCAACATGTGTGTAAAAATGTGAACAGATAATGAAATGTTGGCTTGAAGATAAAATGTCCAACTGCCAGGAGAAATAATGTTTTTACTTCTTCATCCAGTAAATGGATGCATGACATTAGATGTCTATAGAACTTAAAGTTATACGATAAGGATTGAAGTAGCAAGCAGCAATAAGGCTGTCTGTGTGAAATAGAGTGATAGAGAGATAGAAAAAGAGAGAACTGTAAGTGAGAAACTTGATGGAAGAGGGAAGTGAAAAACAAGAAGGTTGGTGTTTGAGATATGTTTATGTGGGGATTGTGCAAACAATCATGTACTGGTTAGATAATGAAGGAACTGGCATGTTTGAGAAAAGAAAGGAGAGGATACAGAATGAAAATGGCATGTAGGGGAAGATTGAGATGAAATATAGTAGGAAAAAACTATAGGTGATGAAAATAAAATGTCTGACAGAATTTACGGAAGTCAAATTAACTGTTTAATTGGTATGAAAAGTCAGTTTTAGAATAAAATAAGGCATTGTATGATTGACAGGGATTAACATGACATGAAGAATGCAGTATGCAGTATGGGGAACAATTCTGTATTTTTAATGGTAAAATAAAGATTGAAATTAGGTTTAGTTTTAGTTTGACAATCATTGTTTTGAACCTATGGGGTCTATAATGGGGTAGTGAAAAGGAATGGATTTACCATCCATCTTCGTTTATTATGAAAAGAATTGGAAATTATAGTTTTATAAAAAAAAACGAATGCATATCCTGGTGTTCATGATTATAGACAATGTCTGTATTTAATATCTGAGGAGGGTTTTGGATGTTAGATATGCACTTGTTCTGTAATCAGTGTTGATGATAATAGCAAATAAGTAAAATGTAAAGACAGCTATGTCCAAAGATTCCGGAAATCAATAATGTATGTTGTGCCAGTAATAATGATGATTCGGCTATTGTTGTATCTGCCATTGGTGGACTGTAAAAGAATATGGAGCACTGCTTATCAGTGGCTCTGTTTGCATTCCTCAATGGAACACACTGCTTCAAGGGTGTGCAGTAAGTTAGAGCAGATGGAGAGTGTTTAAATTGTGGTCAGAAGGACCATTTAACATGTAAATGCCCACTAAGAAAGTGTTTGAAAATGTGATAGTGACACATTTCTGGTAATAATGTGGGTTTGAAAGTAGATCAGTGTTTAAGTGACGATATTAACATTTCGTCTGAGAAAGAATAAGAGAAAAAAAAAAAACAAGGTCAAAAGATTGAAGTCTTAAAGTGAATCCTTTGAAAATATCTATAATAGTAATTATTATAAGTGAATTGATGAATACAGTTTGATGTAAAATTAATGACTCCAACAAATGGGAGTTGCAGAAAGGTAACTAAAAGTATGATTGTGTTTTAATTAAACATTTTAAAAAAGGGTTTAGATTATATAGAACTAGAATAATTAATTAAGATCAAATAAGCAGAGGCAGTAGGCTACTGAATTAACAGTTCCTAAAATGTAAAATGTAAAAGGCATCTGATTAAACAAACAGCTTGAAAAGTGTTGACCATGAAAGAACTAGAAGCTGATGTTTTGCTTTCAAAAGATAAGTTTGTTATTGGCTGTAATGAAACAGCTCGCTTATCTGAATCTGATGTGTGCTGTGGCTGTAAACGGCCAGTACGACAGATACTCGATCTGAGTGGAAATCTGTAATGTCTAAATTCCCTGTATGGGCAAAAGACAACTAAAATGATGTTTATTTGGAAACAAATGTCATTTCTGGCAAAGATGCCTTAAGCTGGGATAGTTAAAAGATTATAGATAAAAGTTTGATGATTAGAAGTATTTGAGAGAACAGTTTACCTGTCCTGAGTGCCTCAGAGTCTCTCTCAGTCAATGTCAGCTAACAGGCTGTTATCTGAGTCTGTGTCATAAGTAATAATAAGCTATTTATAGTAAAAGCACAGTGTCTCAGTTGAAAAATCAGACACAGAGATGTTAAAGAAACCATTGCCATAAAGAGGGCAATTTGTATTGGTGAATGTTTTAAATGTAAAACTGAACGACTTTAAAGAAGTCTTTAAAATAATAATGCAGACCTTAAATGATAGAAATAACATTTTTGATTATTTTATTTTAGGACCAGTAACTTCTTTGTCTTATCTTAAGTCTCCACCATTGAAACAGGCCCGATGGCTACGGCTACAGATGTACAGTAACAGTACACTGAATGTATGGTTGTGAACTAAATTCACTGAGGGTAATCTAAGTAGCTAGGTTGATGATTTTAAGATGGGTAATGGATTTAAGTGATTAAATACTGCTGTTATTAACCTGTCTCCCTGTGAACACTATTAGGCAATCAGAATGGCTCTGGTGACTCTTGAACGTGCCTTTCCTAAGCTCCAGAAAGCAGCTGAGTTCTGTTAAAGGAAACTGATTGTGTGATGGGAGAGAGCGGTCACCAGTTTGTGAGCGGTACCAGTGTGTACGTGGCTACTCAATGACAGGATGATCTTCCTGGCCAGGGGACAGCCTTACGCAGGGGGTCACGGACATTGGGCACCTCAGGACGGGGGTGTGGTACATGCAAGAAAGGTATGAGAGTTGAGCGCTGACTACTGGAGGCCACTGGGGTCAGCAGAGCATTGAGAGGTGAGATGCGCTGTGACGAGTTGCGGCAGTCTGACCCAAGAGAATGTGAGTTCCTCTATACCACTTGCCAGAAGAAACCGCATAATCGTACGCTTGTTTTTCATTGTGACAAGTGTCTGCAATTAAGCCAGGGGGACAACACCCTGAAGAGAAAATTATAGATAAAGAGCTATGGGGGAGTTCAAGAGCCACCTGAAACATGAGGGGATTGCCATTATTTGTGATGGGAGACAGGAACAAAACTTTTTATGTATTGGCTGCCTCATGGGCAAGAATAAGAAAATTTATAGAAGTGTTGATTTTGAACTAATATGTTTTAACTCCTGAAGGTCGTTTGACATGGTGGGTGGCTAAAGATGAAGACAGTTTTTGATTTGAGAAAAGTCTGGATAACAAAATTTAATGGTAAAAGGATAGTGATTAATTTAATGTAATTATTATTTGTTAACAAGAGAGAGAGACTGTTTGAGTGGAGGAAGGGATGGTAAACTGTGTCTGTCTTTCTGTTGTCGGCCTGCTAGAGCAAGCTGAAGCAAAATAATGATAAGGAAAAAATTAAACAAAGCAACCCAGCAGACTGAAAATCTAATGAATAATGAACAGAAATGCATTGGAACTGGTTAAGAGACCATGTAAAATTAGGTAAAAGCTACAGAAAATGTGAAGTTTAAAATCTTAATAATAATAATAATAATTCATTACATTTATATAGCGCTTTTCTGGACACTCAAAGCGCTTTACATAGAAGGGGGGAATCTCCTCAACCACCACCAGTGTGCAGCATCCACCTGGATGATGCGACGGCAGCCATATTGCGCCAGAACGCTCACCACACACACCAGCTTACTGGTGGAGAGGAGACGGTGATGAAGCCAATCAGTATATATGGGGATGATTAGGAGGCCATGATGGACAGAGGCCAAGGGGCAAATTTGGCCAGGATGCCGGGGTTACACCCCTACCCTTTATCGAAAGACATCCTGGGATTTTTTATGACCACAGAGAGTCAGGGCCTCGGTTTAACGTCTCATCCGAAGGACGGATTTAAAATTTAAATCTTTTTAGCAATAATATATAAAAGAAAGAGTTAATATTGAAAAAAGCGAACATTGAAAATGAG
Source organism: Chrosomus eos (assembly GCA_036326025.1). NCBI lineage: Eukaryota > Metazoa > Chordata > Actinopteri > Cypriniformes > Leuciscidae > Chrosomus > Chrosomus eos. The sequence continues at coordinate 31,597,547 of CM070824.1, read as the reverse complement.
CAGTTAACATATGTGTGTCTAGTATGAGTGTGTGTGATGGTGACAGCACTTTAGGTCTTGTATGTATTAGTTGAGGGTACTAATATTCCGCCTGAATAGTGAGTATATTGTTTCATCATTACAGATGGGTTAAGGGAATTGACAAATTTTAAAGAAGGCGATAATTGTGAGTGGATCAGATGAAAGATGATACAGAACATAGGACGAGCTTTAAGTTGATTGGTCATCAAGCTCTGTCTGGTATTAATTACTTTTTGTTGATTTGAATTACGTTCTGGATCAGTTTAAGAATTTGTGTAAATTGGAATTGTGGAGTTGTAGATCACCATCTGGCATGGGCTGAGATAAATGAAAATGTTATAGATTTGATGGCAACAACAAAGTGACACATTGGCTGAGTCAATATCAAATATGAAGAGAGCCCCTAAAAATGTATGATTATTGTGGGCAGAAGGATGAGAATGTTATTTGACTGACATTGACCAAGTCTGTACACCACGACCTGACTTGATAGAAACAATTGATGACTTTGAAAATGTTTTTAGATGACTGAATTAAGAGACCAAACAACAGGCCTGAAAAGCAGGATACGCTGTGAGACCAAGGGCCTTTGCCCTTTAAATACTTCGTTGAGCAGATGATAATGTGGCTTTAAGTGAAGAATGTAATATTTTTGTTTCAGAGGCAGATAAAGATGTCTGGAGGAAATTTGTCTGAAGGACAACTTTTGGGTTAGTGTTGATGCAAACTTTATCAAAACACTATGTTAAATGTTATGTTAAATTGATGCTCGAGTTGTGTCGTGCATCAAGAGGGAGATGGTATAACAATTGCCAAATATGGTTTACTAAGGGACAATATATGTTGGGAGGACACTGGGTCTAATTGGGTAAAAGGCCGTCCCAAACAAAATTTGCTTTCTGTAAATGTATTTGCAGGACTGTTTCAACAGGAAACGCCAGGGCAGATGTGGCAGCGAAGGTCACGGCAGAACAGTAGACAAAAGAAACTACGTGTAGTTTTACTATCTGAAAATAACCTCGACATTTTGTTTTCTTTACAGAGAATGGAGCAGAGCATAACTTAAAATTTTCCTTTCACAGAATGTCAGGATTGGATTGCAGCTAACAGAATGATTCTGTTCCAAAATGTATTAATATTGTGTTGTTGACATGAGTAAAGTGGGTTGAATGTTAATGTAATAGTTGAATGAGTTTCAGGTTGCTGAATTGGCCAAATGTTGAGAATAAATTTGGAACTAATAATGTATATAATCAGTAAACAAATGGTGAAAATTCCACAGGTCACACCAGAAGGACGACCAGCAGCACTAACAAAACACTTAAGATCTCCATTCACAGGTGACAGAGGCTATGGTCCACTCCACAAACAAGGTTGCAAGGATGGAGATTGCAACACCACCGTCCAAACATCTCACCTTAAACAACGCCAACGAGATTTGATTGGTCACTGATTAATTAGAAAGTATTTTAGGAAAATGAATGGATTGTTTGATTACTCTTTGGGGTTTCGGGGGTAGGATTGTCAATATTGTGTGTTTCCAGCTCAGTTAAATTGGTAAAATGACAGTTTTATCCAAATGATGATGACAATGACAAGAAATGTGATGAAGATGATTCTAGTAGTGGAAGCTACAGTGACATGTGTTAGACATTTGGTGTTTGTTTTTCTTTTCTTTTTCTTCTTCCTATGAATGTTTTTGTTATGAACAGATGGTTAAAAGCTGTGCTTATCCGCTATGTGATAAGGTACAAGGAGAGGGTTTTGAAATGAAGGGTTTTATTATACTTTTCTTATACTTTATATTTTGATGTAACCACTGTGGATTGATGATTTGTTGTTTTTCTAACTAGTCTGTACACTATTTCTTATTTAACTAAGGTGACTGAGGGTCAAGCTATGCTTGAGGTACAACAACAGTGATTGTTTATCTAGCCCGGCTTTAGTTGAATTCTTTATCTGCTTGCTAATACTTAAGGGACTATCCTTACAAAAACAGCCTAAGCTTTTTCTTTTCAAAATGTTATTTTCACAAATGTTTAAGAAGAGTGATCAGTTATGCGAAAACTAGAGATGAAGAGTAGTGTGATGATATGACTTAAAATTTGTCTTTTTGTTTATTATTGTGATTATGGGTAATCTGAATGATAAAAAGTGTGGAATTGTTGTAGAAATTTTAATAGTCATTTATTCCTAATCTATTCAATGTGTAAAAGTATATGTGTGTATGTGCTTGTGCGTGACGTTTCAGGAATATATGGGACAGGACATCTTGACCTTAGGAATGGTCAGATTTGGCTGGTTTATTCCAGTACCAGTTTGTGTTATTAAGTAGAAACTGAACAGAAGTGGGGGCCTTATCTGGGTGGAAAAGTACAGTGAGTGAGAAGGAACCTTGAAAAGAGTATAAAAGCTGTCTCATGTCTTCCTGGTGCGTGCCACTCACTTCACAGAATGTAACGGCTGTGATGGCGACTGGGCCTTCTTGCAAGAATAAATATTTCTCTTTTTATTAATTTGACTCTGAGTGTCTCTTACGCAGTGATGATGTTTAACAGAAGTTTTTGCCACAACACCCCAAAGACAATACTTGAATAGAGTCGCTATTTTAGTTTGTTTTTTTGCGCTCAAAAAGTATTCTCGTAGCTCGATAAACTTAAGATCTAGCCACTGTAGGCACATTAAATATTTAAAACTATTAAAACTAAGTAAAACTAACATTGGATTCGGATGTGCCTTTATGCATCCACCAAAGAAGCATTTTTAAGCTTACTAATCCTTCATGGCGGTGACTTTAGCCAGGGCAGCCACCACCAAAATCTTTTAAATTGCTAGTCTTAAAATGTTCTACTTTTATTTGCAGGTATCGGCTCTGTCTCTCACTTTATGAGCTGCTGCCAGCAGAACCCTGGCAGTGGACTGGGAGCTCCACTGGATGCCCCCGTTGCCCTGCCTGCTCCCTCAACATGGCCGCAGGGATGCCCGCTTGTTGATCTGGAGCTTGCACACATGCCACGCAGGAAAGATGGCACAGAGGTGAAATATTCAAACCACCACTAACAAACTCTGCTTAATCCTAAACTAAGGATTAGGCCTTAGTTCAGTCAGGACATTCAGTATAAGTAGCTTTTATAAACGTGCCTTAGAAATAAACGTTACTGCTGTGCATCTTGAGACAAAACAATGACACTGATATATTTTAAGATATGACAGCAAGTTGCTTTCAGTTAAAACCGCATAAAGATGCATTTTTAGTCTGGGACTAGTCTTAAGCCTTGTCTGTGAAACTGGGGGTTCATGTTTTAGAATAAAAAATAATATTGATGTTGAAATGTGTATCACAAAAAGCACTGAAGATAGCAATTACTGAAACGTTTGCTCCTGTTCATTTTTTAAAATTCACTTTGCACTTTTTGCATGATGCAATTCATAAAATAAAAGAAATGTTTTGTAGTATGTACTGAATCCAGTGTGCGGCCAGCCATCTTCTTACCTGTTTTATATTAGTTATATATGCATCAGAAAGATCGCTCTTCATGTAACTTAAGAGGCCATTCACACAGAGAGCGTTTTTTCATTGAAAAAAACTAGACGCAACCAGTAAAATGGAGGAAATCACAAGGTCTTGAGGCACATTTTTTTAAAGTTTAACTTATTTTATTAACCTGAGTGTTGCTTTTTTAGAACACCATGTCATGCAAATGATACAAGTCATGATCACAACTGTCAATGACTACCATCTAGCATGTTTACACGCAATGGAAAAGTAGTGCAGTGGAATGCAAAAACACGTCCTGTAAGGGCCCTAAGACCTGTTGTTATATGGTACTGACAGATTGACTGGGCCGTAAACATTCGGAAATCATGGGACTTCAGTGAAAAAGGAGCTCAGGCGCATCTTGAGGCCTTCCTGCAAGATGGTAAGACGCATTTCCAAGGTGCATGTTTTAATGTAGAAGTATTACAAGGCCATCCACCATTTTGCACTCATCAATTGACTTTATTGTAGGTGTGTACCGTTATGAAAAGGAGTCAAGTCGAGCGGATGCCCCAAACACCAGCTCTATATCTCCATATCTGCACTTTGGGCAGCTGAGTGCACGCCGCTTATTATGGGACGCCCGTGGAGCTCGCTGCAGATCTCCCAAATTCCAGCGCAAACTAGCCTGGAGGGACCTGGCGTACTGGCAGCTGTGCCTTTTCCCAGACCTGCCCTGGGAGTCCATCAGACCACCATATAAGGCAAGATTTCCATTTATTATTCCCACTCAATGTTTGTACTTGTATGGAAAGAGCAAAATCATGTCTAGCCAGTATCATTGCAGTTAGGATGGGATTTGAGTGTCAAATAAATCATGTGACTTGAGGAGATATTTATATAGCGCTTTATACTAGATTGTTTCTAAGCAGTTTTTCAGCAATGAACAGGAAAATAAAGATCTGCTTTAAAGCACCTCTCTAAGGCAATAGTGTCATTATTCAGCTGAAGTCAGTTCAGTGTTAATTCAGTTCAGTTTAAAAACGGCGTAAACTTCATCAATTAAGAAATTAGTTCAATTAAGCTATAAAAAAGCTGAAAACAGTGATGTTATCTTCTATCTCAATTCAGTTTCATCCAATACTATCAAAGTATTCAACTGAATAATACTACTTCTAAATATTAAAGGGGGGGTGAAATGCTCAGTTTCACTCAATCTCATGTTAATCTTGAGTACCTATAGAGTAGTATTGCATCCTTCATACCTCCAAAAAGTCTTCAGTTTTATTATATTTATAAAAGAAAAATAGGCTGTACCGAGTCTTTCCGAAAAAACCCGAGCTGGTGGAGGCGTGCCGTGTGGGCGGGAGCGCGCGAAGCTTTTGCGTGTGTTGTAAACAGACAGACTCGTGGTTTATGAGGATTTGATTTATTTTTACAATAAACAAACTGACACCTACAGTGGCCAGCTAAACAAATGTATTTAAACACACACACACACACACACACACACACACACACACACACACACACACACACACACACACACACACACACACCCATACATCGCATGCTCCATAGATACATTAACTGTAAGTGATCATGTTGTTTACTTGCTGTGCTTAACGCCGATAGTTAACAACACACAGACATTTGAAGCAGTTTTACTCACCGCCTGCGGTTCCAACGCACGACCGTGAACCTTTATCGTTGGGACTGCTCCATCTTTAAGTATTAGGCGATCTGCAAATCCGGCGTCGAACTGAGCCTTGATTATAAAACTATTACCGTCGAAATGAAGGAAACAAACAAGAACACGTCACTTGCACAACTCCGTTGCTGCTCTGGAAAAACAAAATCCATCCACAGGTCCCTTAACGCTGGGTTCTTTGGAAATTTGTGCAGTGTTGTTTTGCCCTGGCAACCAAAAACACACTTTTTTGTGCCTTTTTTTTTATTGCAGCGCTCTGATGGCATAGGACTCTCACTCTTGTACGCTCTAGGCTACAGATGCGCGCGCGCACTTCCGGGAGAAGTGCCTTAAGACTCTGACGTCGCGTAGAGCCGTATTCGAAAAAAACTTTCCGAAACTTGTGACAAACCGGAAGGAGTATTTTTGGAACAGAATTACTCCATCAAACTTACAACTTCATTTTTGAAACTTTGTCCATGTTTAGCATGGGAATCCAACTCTTTAACAGTGTAAAAAACTCACTATGCATGAAACAGCATTTCACCCCCCCTTTAAGCATCCCCAGTGCCAGAGCGGAGAGTTTTAAGGAACCCAAACTTCATCAGATGGAGAAATGGAGAAATAAACCTTGGGAGACAGTAGGCCCAATGAATTAACATGGTGTGATTATGAATTTATTAATGCACTCTCAGAAAAAATGGTACCCTTTAAAGGTGAACTATGCATGTTTTTTTTACCTCAACCGATCAGCTTCGGAGTCATTGGAATGGTTGTATTACTCTTTTCGGGTTGAATGGTGGTCGTGTCGCACCCCCCTATCGCATGTGAGCGGAAAAAAACGCACTTGCAACTTTGAGCCGGCAGCCCCATCAAACAGAAATAACCCGGCGCCGTATACGACAGTTCAACAGGGCGCGCGCAGCTCTTAAAGGGGCCACACCTTATTTCCACTCGTTACAGCTTTCATCCTACTGAACAGGTACCGGTGTACAGGGGGAGGGGATCCGGCCGTGAGTGCAGAGCCATCTCTGCGTGAGTGCTATTTACGACAGTAAACGACTCCACAGCGACTCTAGGGGTCGCTGTTTGACAAAAACGGAATTCCTGCATAGTGCTGCTTTAAAAAGGTTCTAATATGTACCATTCAGTTAGGCTACTAATATGTACACTTTTGATACCACTATGTACATTTTAGATACTGATATGCACTCTTTGGGTGCAAAGGCATACATTTTGAAAGGGTGCCGCCCAGTGACAGCTTTTGTACCTTTTTTTACTGACAGTGCAACCACCGGCAACATCCTAGAATCTTGGTGGCGACTTTTGCATTGACAATCATCAGAATTTGTGCCTCTATAATAATAATAATAATTCATTACATTTATATAGCGCTTTTCTGGACACTCAAAGCGCTTTACATAGAAGGGGGGAATCTCCTCAACCACCACCAATGTGCAGCATCCACCTGGATGATGCGACGGCAGCCATATTGCGCCAGAACGCTCACCACACACCAGCTTACTGGTGGAGAGGAGACAGTGATGAAGCCAATCAGTATATATATAATCTAGTAATGCGATTATCATCATGATTACATTTGTATACTCAAAATGTTTTACCCAATGCAGGATTTGCGCTGGAGTTCAGACCGTGCCCATCTGAAGGCCTGGCAGCGTGGATTCACAGGGTACCCGCTGGTAGATGCAGCAATGAGACAGCTGTGGCAAACTGGCTGGATGAACAACTACATGAGACATGTGGTGGCCTCTTTCCTCATTGCTTATTTGCATTTTCCCTGGCAAGAAGGATACCGCTGGTTTCAGGTGACGCATACAGAAGACACCAAATTTATTCTCATAATTCTTCTGATTTAGAGCTGACTATATAATGTTATGCTACAGCTAATGTAATACCCCTAACTATAAGTATTAAAGGGCTAGTTCACCCAAATTCTGTCAGTAATTACTCACCCTCATGTTGTTCCAACCCCATAAAACTTTCGTTTATCTTCGGGGAACACAAATTAAGATGATGAAATCTAAGAGCTGTCTGACCCCTTCTTAGGCTGCTAGGTAATTGCATCTGCCGGCCCAGAAAAGTTAGTAAAGACATTGTTAAAATAGTTCAAGTGACTACAGTGGCTCAACCTTAAGTTTATCAAGCGATGAGAATACTTTTTGTGTGCAAACCCTTTCTTCTGTGTGGGCCTCTGACGTGAGTTCACAAGGGCGCCACAACGCATGCGCGAGAACTGAGAAGATGACGCTCACAATCATTTGAGGGGACGATACTCAGTCAAACTACTATGTAGTCAAACTACAATGTAGCCAAAAATATAGTAAAGTACAGTAACTAAGTAAATTTACTCAAATACTTTACACCACTGCATCTAGCAATATATTAGCAACCAACCCTAGAAACCAGATAGCAACACCCTGGCGACCACCAGGGCATTCACTCATTGAGTTTCTGGTTTATTAATAGAAAATGTGTCAACACTGTGAGAAATGACCATTGAACACAGCATCTCAACACTTTGTCTACATTTTATAGGACACGCTGCTAGATGCTGATGTTGCCATAGATGCCATGATGTGGCAGAATGGAGGAATGTGTGGACTGGATCATTGGAACTTCGTCATGCACCCTGTTGATGCAGCACTGACCTGTGACCCCTATGGCACCTATGTGCGGCAGTGGTGTCCTGAACTGAAGGCCCTTCCTGATGACCTCATCCATAAGCCCTGGAAGTGTCCAGCGTCAATGCTGCGTAGGGCAGGTGTGTTATGCTAATCTGCTCACGGTTATCTCAAACTGAGACAGATTAAATGAGATTATACTGTTTATATCACTTATAAAATGGTCTTTTTATAATGCTTTATTTTAAAATTACTGCATTGGAAATGAATGGAAGACTAATTTCATCTAGTGAAAACTTTTGGAACTGGGGATCTTACTGAAAACTAATCTTTTGAGATATCAAGCTCAATTTGGAACATAACTTGTTTAAATTTATGGCTTTGATTTTCTTTTTTGAAAATATATATTTAATTAAAATAAATGTTTTTGTGCATTTTTCATAACAATAAACAGAAAATTCTACAATCTTTTTTTATAACTTTTTTCACTTCAGCAATAATTTGCCATGCGTCGTCTTTGAAAAGAGATCAAATTTAAGTCTGTGCTATAAATCATTCAAGATCACTTAAAGGATTAGTTCACTTTTAAAAAAACTTTTGCTGATAATTTACTCACCCCCATGTCATCCAAGATGTCCATGTCTTTCTTTCTTCAGTCGATAAGAAATTAATGTTTTTGATGAAAACATTCCAGGATTTTTCTCCATATAATGGACTTCAACGGTAACCAAACGGTTCAAGGTCCAAATGACAGTTTCAGTGCAGCTTCAAAGGGCTTTAAACGACTCCAGACGATGAATAAGGGTCTTATCTGGCGAAACAATCGGTCGATTCAAAAATAAATAAAAAGGTTTACGTTTTATTAGCACAAATGCTCGCCTTGCTCTGTTCTCTGGTGTACGTTCGTGACTCTACTGTTCGAACTCGTTCATCAAAATGAACAAATCTTTTTTCGAGTCATTTAGTTCATTTCGTTCGTTGAATGAACGAAATGACTCGAAAAAAGACTCGTTCAAAATGAATGAATCTTTTTTCGAGTCATTTCGTTCGTTGAATGAATGAAATGACTCGAAAAAAGATTTGTTCATTTTGATGAACGAGTTCGAACAGGAGAGTCACGAACGTACACCAGAGAACAGAGCAAGGCGAGCATTTGTGCTAATAAAACGTAAACCTTTTTATTTATTTTTGAATCGACCGATTGTTTCGCTAGATAAGACCCTTATTTATCGTCTGGTATCGTTTAAAGCCCGTTGAAGCTGCACTGAAACTGTCATTTGGACCTTTAACCGTTTGGTTACCGTTGAAGTCCATTATATGGAGAAAAATCCTGGAATGTTTTCATCAAAAACATTAATTTCTTTTCGACTGAAGAAGGAAAGACATGGACATCTTGGATGACATGGGGGTGAATAAATTGTCAGCAAAAGTTTTTTTAAAAGTGAACTAATTCTTGAAGTGCAATAAGACATGACAGAACTAAACAGAAAGCCGCCTGTCCGACAGCATGTAAGTACTGAACTGCGTTCATTTTCACGGTTTATTGAGCTTCAAATACTTGTCTAAATGCCCATCTTGGTGTGTATTTACATAAATCACCGGCATGAATTTCATGTTGGAATTCATATAGTACTGGTCGAGCTGGTGGACTAGCTGTTCTTAAGCAAAACTGGTCCACCAGCACTCGCTTCCCATGATGCTGGTGACAAGTAAACCAGCAACCAGCATGATGTCTAAATACCAGTCTTGAGTATTAAGAAAGTGAACATAAATATTTGGGGGAAATTTGGATTTTGATGCTTTAATGTAAACTAAAATCATTTAAAATGTTGGCATCATAACCTTATTTCCAGCAAACAATTACTATATTGTGATATATATTGTTATTCTGTGTCACTCTGAAATATGTCACATTACAAAGGTTTGCTTTTTGTTCACAGGTGTGATTTTAGGGGGTAACTACCCAGAGCGGGTTGTTACTGACCTTGAGGAGCGACGTGCACAGTCTCTACAGGATGTTGCATCAGTCCGGAGGCGTTTCAGACAGTTTATAGACCAAGCGATCGGGCTGTGATCTGGTGCCTTTCTGCCTGCCAGGCTGGTACAGGAAGCTCTGGGTAGTATGGGGGATGTTGTGAGGCATGAAGGAAATGGGTTCCTCCTCCCAGTCATCACCCGCATGGAGTTTAAACACCATTCGGAGGATCCAGACAGGCAGGACAACCCATACAACGCTGTGCTAAAGGGCTACGTCAGTCGCAAACGGGATGAAACCATTGCCTTCTTTAACGAGCGAGACTTCACAGCCAGCGTGATGTGTGAGACTGCACAGCGTAGAGAGAGGTTAGAGAGGGACTGTTGTCTTCTGGAGGGTCTACCTCAGCCCACAGCCTCACGTGGCCGGGCCAGGCGTACCCCAACCAGAGACCCTTACAGCAAAGTGCCTGGGGGTGTCGCTATTCCCCACAGATAACAGAATGACATGTTTTAAGGAAGGAATGCACTAAATTACTTCTGCATATTTTTTTCCCCAAGATTTGCAGTCTGGATCAGTCGATTCCAGTTGGTGAAAAGCAGTCAGTCTTCATATTTTCGGGAGTTGACGGATTTCACACATATTCACAGGACACAAATTCACTATGATTTCATCCAGTCAGAGGATATCAAACATATTTTGAGCCAGTTTTTACACATACTGTTTTTACTTTTCACGCATCCCCTAGCAATGAGGCTCCTGTTTCTGCCTGAGCTTGTGTTCAGAATGAAAGTCTGGTATAAAAGTGTGATGCCAGGGTTTGCCTTCTAACTGAATAACGAAATCTGTTCTGATTTTAAGTCGTGTAGTGTATTCCTGCTCTTAGTGCCTTTAACTTTTACAAAAAATACTTTTAGATATAGACTATAAAATAGACTTTTACAGTCTTACTTTGGTAAATAATTCAAATGCAAATAACCAATTTAGAATCCATTTTGTAATTAGATGTGCTATCATTATTGCTCATGAGTTCATATAGCATACCATTCATTTTCTAAGCTGTCCGATTTAAGGTTTTCACCTGGTGGTTGTAAAAAATAAAAGGTCCTTTTCATTCATTGAATTGAAGGAAGGACCTGATATTTAGAAATTAGAACAGACCTTTGCTATTATTTTGACTTTCAAGCAACTATATTAGGAAGTAAATATTGTGCATTTTGTTTGCATGTTTACTATAAATGCAACGAGCAATTTTTTTTGGCTTGTTAGCACATCCATCATGGTTTTTAAAACTGTTCTATATTTAACATATTACTTTGTTTCTTTAAAGGTATTTCTTAAAACAATAATACCCTTAATTTGCAGACATTGGGTTCTATATTTCATACATTAGATCTGAGAAGCACATTTGACTCCAAAAGCAACATTTCTAATGCAATAAACCATTTAAATCCAGTAAGAGTTTTAAATAGTTGTTTAATGAGTGAATGATGTTAATCACTTTCACTCAATTGTGAGTCCTCAAAACCAACAGATATCATAACTGTCCTCAAATTGGACTTTAAGTGTTATTCATACTTACACATTTTATTTGTAGCTTATTCCAAGCAATGACAAACTTTCACAGGTACAGTGGGACATCTACAAATGAGATGAAACTGATACATAAGCTGTGCATATTTGATCTTCAAATCTCCGTGGCTAGAAAACGAACAATGTAGTGGTCTCAATCAAACGAGGTCTGCTTGTTGTTTTCCAAGTGAAGTGCATAATGTTGTGACATTGGTTGGGTGTAGGTTGAAGGGAAAATATATTGTAGAAGAATATCTCAACTAAATCAACTACAAAAAAATGCATTTGACGAAGAAATAAACATTCCTTAATTGATTCTTTTTAAATTCTCCCCCATATGCAACATGCCAGCAGAACGATCTAGTCCTCTATAGATTTGATGTATCTCCCATAAGTAGCTTCATCCATCAGTCCATTTAATTCCTCAGGAACAGATACGGTCATCTTCATCAGCCAGCCTGCGAACAAAATACACAATGACAGAATTTATATTTTTGAGTGAGATATTCCTTAAACCTTGTCACAAGAAGTTAAAAGATTTCAGGCTGGTTTGTGTCAAAACACGTTTGGAGGAATGTCTCACCATCTTTATAGCAAGACTTGTTGACCAGTCCAGGGTTGTCCGCCAGGGCATCATTGACTTCTGTCACTTCCCCCGTTAGAGGGGAGTACAGCTCACTTGCTGCTTTAACACTCTCCAGAGTACCGAATTCATCTACAATACAGATTATCAGAACATTCACAATTTATCATATCATTTGCTTAATTAACTACAACACATTAACTCGTACTGAAAATGTACTCTCTTAAGCTTACATGGATATAGTTTTACCTGACTGTGATAAATTTGCACCAACTTCAGGGAGCCCACAGTAGACAACGTCCCCCAGAGCCTCCTGGGAACAGGGATTTATAAACATGAAAATACAGCCTATATAGTTTATATACCCACATATATATACATTAATAACTCGCTAACCTGAGCAAAATTACTGATGCCCACTGTTGCCACACCACTGTCCACGCGAACCCACTCGTGTTTGTCTGTGAACTTTAGTGCTGCATGACAGAGAAAACAGATTTGTTTGAGTCTCAGACGAATCAGATAACAGCGTAAACAATCCAGATTCATAAATGCACATAAAGATGCATTAAACTGCAATGCAAGGCAATTCAATTATAACTGGGTTGATCGCTGCTGTAGTGAAGCAATTGAAATGATTGCAAGATCAGTGCTATTGCAGATAGATAGACAGACACTAGCGTTTCTGTCATTTGAATGTACTCAATATCACTTGTCAATATCAATGTGATCACAAACTTCCACGCGTGGCGCTTGTAAACTTTCAATCAGTGTGGATACCTGCGCAAAATGGAGCGGTTGTGTTCAGGAACCTTTTATAGCACGTCCTCGCCAGAAGTCTAGCTCTAGTCAGAGAATTTATGTTTGAAAATCTAGGTAGAGAGGTCAAACTAACAGAAGCACATCGTAATATTGTGCACATCGCCATTATTCCCCGTACGCAAATAACAATGGACGCCGGCGCGCCTCGATGATGTCATTATTCGAATGGGCTATGCGCGCCAAAGCAGACCAGGCCAGTGCATTGAGCATAGATTGTAAAAAAAATGAGATACGTGCTCGGTTTTTCGTTTTGAGGTAAATATGTACTAGTGCTTCTGCTAATTTTTTTATTATATTTAGATCTATAACCGGATACTTGACAGTTACATGGACATGAACATTTTAGATATTAACATCGATATTTTGCGTTAACTTTACGTGTACTTTTACGTTTATATGATGATCTAGATTTAACTGATCACTGTTTAATCAAATTAGCTATGCTGTTGTAAAATTCACTTCAATAGTTCTGTGGTGAGACAAATTACACTTTTAGTACAAATTGGCCTAATATCTTATTAGATCATAAAACTATAATAACTGATTTGCCTAGAGTGAAAATATAATTGATCAGGAAGGATTAAAATCAGTTCATAAGCATAAGGTGAATACCAAAAAATAAACTGATACATTTAGTACAAACTATAAAAGTTAATTTGTGTGCAATAATCGTTTTATTTGACCAGCACATTGAAAAATACATAGAAGTAACCACAACAGTAACTCATTGAAAAATGCATAAGTAACCACAACAGTAACCTAAAGCGACATCGGATTTCCCCCAAAACTTATACTTTACAAAAAAGATCTTAAAATGTCGACCCCTGGATAATCGTTTATTAATTCTTACCCACATTTGAATAAAAAAAAAAAAAAGATTATTAGAGGTTAGCACAGTAGACGTTCGCGAACAGAAGTCGCGTTCACCTCAGGAGGAAACTCACTGCTCGAGCTCTTTCGTTTTAGTTAGCCTATAACGGACGGGTACGAATATTAAATATGAGTTGTTGTAACTATATTAGGCTACGATTCAATACAGCAAGACAATATCCTCAAGGTACTGGCTACACATATAAAAAATCGAATAAATAAACTGAACTGTCCAAACCATTGTGAAGTTAAAGTAAACTAATGGTCATACTTCATCAGCAACTGGAAGGCTGTCTATCACCTGATCTATATGCCATTCCATCAGGTATGAGTGCTCGTGCGCGCAGGTGCGCTCCGTCCTCCTGATGCCGCAGGTACGCGCAGGTAGTCTACATCCTCCTACTCTGACTGTACAGAAGATGGACGTTTGTCCTTCACTACTCTGGGATAAATCATAGTAGTTTGTTAAATGGTACCTCCTAGATTTTAACTTGATTAATCCTATAACAATCTTTTTCCAACTGAGAATTTCAATCGATTCTCCTAAAATGAAACTCGTCATTTCATGATCGTTGAAGGACGTCCGTCGCTCTGAGATGAACGAACAGCGGGACATTAAACTCTTTTCACTCTGTACACTTTTCATTTTCAAGCTATTTGTGCTTCAAGGTAAGTATCATTTTAATTCTGAACCATGCTTCACACCCCCCCCCCCCCCCCCAAAAAAAAATTAGATAACCTTTCTAAAATTTCCTGAAATATCCTTATTTATTTATCCTACAACAGTAAAATTGTGGTTGTAATGTTTTAGCCATAATACATTTAAAGATGTACATACAGAATTGTGTATTATGTAAATCAATCTTAAGCTTAGAAAAATTTGCAGTTTACTTACAATTTAAAAAATTTTTAAAGTTTTCAGCATCCTAAAACTATTAGACTAAAGATGGAGCAGCTCTTCTATGTAGTTATAGCTTACAATGGTTTATTTAAAAACATAGTAGTCGTTTTTTGATCTAATGCAATATTTACAGTCTAAGTTAATAAGATAAGTTTATAAATATGATTGATTTACATTAATATAATTTTACTTTTGACAGGATTTATTTGCCAGGAATCAAACTCAGAAAATAAACTCCCCAGGTATGTGTTTTTATTAAACCTCTTGTTTTGGCGCTTTCATGACTTTTACAAATATGTTAATAGATTGCAGTTTGATTGTACCTTTAAAAACTGGTGAACTTTATCAAACATCCATTATAACATGGAGCTATTAAGTTAAGAGAGAGTGTCAAGTTATATATGTAACCACTGATAAGATGTTAAGTGTTTGGTCTAATGTTTTGCTGTGTAACCATTAAACCATTTCCTTGAGAATCATTTAGTCCATCAACGTGACTGTGCCTGTATGGCATCTTAAGTGTTTCTGAACCTTTAATCTCACAGTCACCGCACTTTTAATACTGCTCTCTTTGTGCTACTTTTAAAAGGAGGGTTAATGCACTGCGGCAGAAACGGGATCTCTTCCGTGAAGAGGTGAGTATGCCTAAGAGAAAGTGACAAGGGAAAGAGTGGAGTAACCACACACACACACACACACACACACACACACACACACACACACACACACACACACACACACACACACACACACACACACACACACACACACACACACACACACACACACACACACACACACCACACACACAAATACTGAGATACACTCTGGGTGCTGACAAAGCTGTCTTTGTGGAGTTTACACAAATGCTACAGACACTGAAAGCTCCATTCCCAAATGTCTGCAGTGGCAAAACCATGTGAGGCAACGCCAAGACAAGTTCACCAATATGGCTTAGTGGCCAGACATGG